>JAVSCE010021175.1:0-38043 GCA_032199065.1 Smutsia gigantea
TTGTCTCACATATGCTGGCGCTCCTGTGTTGAGTTGTATATATATTTATAGTAGTTTATATCTTCTTTGTTGGACCCTTTATCATTATGTAATGTCCTTCACTTTATCTTTTGCTACTTTCTTCGTTTTTTAGAGTCTATTTTACATCTAATACAAGTACTGCCTTTCTTTTTCTCCTTACATTGTTTTATGAAATATCTTTTCCATCTCTTCACTTTTAGTCTGTGCTTTTCTCTTTGGGTTTGGTGAGTCTACTTGTAAGCAGCATATAGATGGGTCTTGCTTTTTATCCATTCTGTTACTCTGTGTCTTTTGATTGGTGCATTCAGTCCATTTACATTTAGGGTGATTATTGATAGATATGTACTTATTGCCATTGCTGGCTTTAGATTCGTGGTTACCAAGGGTTCAAGGGTTGCTTCTTTACTATCTAACAATCTAACTTAACTTTCTTGTTAAGTTATTGTAAACACAGTCTGATGTTTCTTTCTTTCTCTCACTTCTTATTCCTCCTCCTCCATTCTTTCTATAATAGGTGTTTTATTCTTTGCCTTTAGTTAGTATTTGGATGGTCTGCTTTCTTTGCTATGATTTTATTTTCTCTGGTGACATCTTTTTAGCCTTAGGAGTGCTTCCATCTAGAGCAGTCCATTTAAGATATCCTGTAGTGGTGGTTTATAAGAGGCAAACTCTCTCAACTTTCGTTTGTCTGGAAATTGTTTAATCCCTCCATCATATTTAAATGATAATCGTGCTGGATACAATATTCTTGGTTCGAGGCCCTTCTGTTTCATAACGTTAAATACATCATGCCATTCTCTTCTGGCCTGTAAGGTTTCTGTTGAGAAGTCTGATGATTGTCTGATGGGTTTTCCTTTGTAGGTGATCTTTTTTCTCTCTCTAGCTGCCTTTAATACCTGTCTTTATCTTTGATCTTTGCCATCTTAATTATTATGTGTCTTGGTGTTGTCTTCCTTGGGTCCCTTGTGTTGGGAGATCTATGAGCTTCGGTGGACTGCGAGACTATTTCCTTCCCCAGCGAGGGAAAGTTTTCAGCAATTATTTCTTCAGACACTTTCTATCCCTTTTTCTCTCTCTTCTTCCTCTGGTACTCCTATAATGCGAATATTGTTCCGTTTGGATTGGTCACACAGTTCTCTTAATATTCTTTCATTCCTAGAAATCCTTTTCTCTCTCTCTGCCTCAGCTGCTCTGTACTCCTGTTCTCTGTTTTCTATTCCATTAACAGTCTCTGCATCTCATCCATTCTGCTGTTAAGCCCGTCGATCGCTTGTCTGATTTCTGCATTGTCTTTCCTCAGTTCCCTCACTTCCTCCCTCAGCTCTTGCACATTTCTCTGTAGGTCCATCAGCATGGTTATGACTTTTATTCTGAAATCTTTTTCAGGGAGGCTGTGCATTTCCATCCCTTCAGACTCCCTCTCTGGGGTTGTCTGGTTGATTTTAGTCTGAACCATATTCCTCTGTCTTTTCATGGCTATATAATTGGTCACTGATAGTTGCCACGTATGTCAGCTGGGCTCTTTAAGACTTTAAAAAGAGGAGAAAAAAAAGAAAGAAAAGAAAAAACAAAAACAAAAACAAAAAACAAAACAAAACAAAAACAAAAAAATGCCCACCGGACGTAGATTCTGTGGGCATGCTCTAGGTGGCGCTATTGCCCCACTATTCCACAGCTGTGACTGTGCCGCTCCGCAGGGCCCTTTATCGCTCTGGCAGGGGTGGGAACGAATAGGAGGCTGTTGATCTCAGTGAGAAGTGTTAAGTATGGCTACGCTTCCTCAGTCGCCAGCTAAGGCGTCTGAAACTCCCCAGGACTCCCAGCCTGCTGGGCTGAGTGTGCTGGGGCGATCCGGCTCCTCCGCTGGGCTCCTGTCTCTTTAAGACCGCTGAAGAAAGCGCGCGCTTTTTTTTTTCCTTCCCAGGAGCCGGCTGCAAGCACCCTGGCGCGTTCCCCGCTCAGATCCTGCCCCTCTGTCTCTCCAATCTCCGCTGCACTGCGCAATGTGGGTCAGCGCTCCCCGCGCAGATCACCGGGGCTGGCTACTTCGCGGGGTGCACTTCCACTCCCTCCCGGCTCTGAATCCTCTCCTCCCGCCGGTGCGCTGGGGTGGGGGAGGGCTCGGGTCCCGCCGGGTCGCGGCTCCGTATCTTACCCGCCTCTTGGGGTGCCGAGTCCTCTCGGGTGCAGCTGCACGCTGTGCGCTTTCCTGTGTATTCTCGTCTCTCTTTTAGGAATAGATGTATTTTCTGTGTTTTCGTAGATAAATATAGTGTTGGGAGGAGATTTCTGCCGCCCTGCTCACACTGCCATGTTCCCGGAAGTTCCCATTTTCCTTTTAAGTCACATTATACCAACACAACAATGTAAGTGAACAGTGCCTTTCTTGCCCCACACTTCCTTTGTATATTCTTTCTGCTAGCCTAAGTACTTAAAATAGAAAAGGAAAAGACAAACATGGGTGGCTTACAATAAAAAGGGAAAAAAATATTTTAATTACAAATGGGAATGAATCTGTCAGTGTAATTTATTAGCATAAATGAATTTTCCCAGTTCACAAATTTCTCAACTTCCTTTAGGACAGAGAACTTTATGTGAGTGATCTGCCCATATATTTTTTTCTCATAAACTTATTGTTGTCAAGGATATTTGTGTATTTCCATAGTTCTAATAACATTTATTATGGTTTTAGAAACTCTTTCCCAGGAAGCTGAACTATGTAATTATCCAGTCCAACTAGTTCATTAAAAATTTAACTGTACAATTTATGATTTAAGATATTTTGTCAAAATTAATGTTTAAACATATTTGTCCTATTAATAATTTTCAGTGTATCATTTTTCAATGTTATACCTTTTATTATTGCATGTATCTTTAATAGATATGTATTCACAGAGTATGTACAATTATGAATCCTGCTTTTCCACTTAGCTTTTTTCTAAACATTTTTCATATTGTTGCATAATCTGGACATTTTAATGACTATGTAATTGTCCATAGAGAATATAGTCAATAGTCTGTGACATCTTCCTAAGTTGACAGATAGTAACTACACTAGTTGGGTGAGCATTTAATAATGAAGATAATTATCAAATCAGTATAAAAAGAAAGATAATATATCTTATTAATAAAATGGTTACTGAAGTATTCTCATTAAATTACTCATGTATGGACTGTTAATAAACATGTGCTAAGAAATTCTCTTGCCCAATATAGAACATGAGAATGCATATTGGTACTCACTATACTCGATGAACTAACGTATGAGAGAAAGAGAGAGAGGGATGACTAGTATCCATTGTAACAGAAGTTTACAGTCTAGTAAGAGAACAGAGTATTAGCAATTAATGTAATATAGCATAAAATGTATATCGAACATTTGTACTCATAATAGTCCTTGAGGGAACCCTATATAATAGTGTATTTCTTCAATGGGAAAGGATGATGGATTAATGTGAGATGAGACTGCAGAATTACACCAGAGGACATGCTTCAGATATGCTGCAATCTTGCTAACTATTCTATAGGAGATAAAAAAATCCAAATTATATTTATTAAAAGATTAAAAGATTACATTTGTTTGTCACTACATAATTTATATTACTATACTGATTTATCATGATCAGTGTGCAATCGATGAAGTTTTGATACCACACTGTTTCAGGGATTTGAGGAATGGATTTGAGAGGTAGATAGCCATTAAGAGGATAGAGCAATAATCTGGAGATAATTACAGATTAAACTAAGGAAACAGCCTTCAGCTGATTAAATAGGTCATTTTGTGAGGCCTTAGGCTCCAGGATTTGTCCTGGATGTCCCCAGCTATGCTTGGTGACACTCATGACACTTGGTGATTTGGCATTGTACTATAATACCTCTGCAATCACAGATTAAACATAATCATAGCTCCCCATGACTCTAGGTTCCTTAGACAATGTGTTCTGCGTTCCACTGTCTCCAAGTCAGTCAGCTGGCATGCAGGACTTACATTGCTCCTTTCCTATGCCTTTCATCTGTGCCCCATGGCCAGAAGAAATCTGGAGATCTGTCTAGGTTCTTTCTTTCTAAAAAGTCAATGATATGCCACAGACAGTAAGATGGAACAAGATCTCTGTCTTACATGTTAAAAAAACTATCTGGAGATTTCTGTTACTTCCTAGGTTTGGACTGAGAGGGATGAGGGTGGAGTTAGTTGAGGGGAAACTGTCTTTCTTTCAAGGATGGACAGAGAAGCAATTGCCAACTGGCAGAGACTAAAAAATATATATACCACTCATTACAGGGACTTAGAATGTCTTCAGTTGTATTGCAATGTCAGCCTCATAAAAGCCTGTGACCTGTAGCAGCTGTGTCACTGCAGCAACCATAGCAAACAAATGACCTTTCAGCCCTTCCATAAACCTATATTAAGAAATAAAACATTCACTCTAATTTAATACATAATGTTGAACTGTCTAATACCCAATGAAGTCAGTGTCTATCTCAAATTTCTCCATTACTGGAGGATTAGATTTGTCACAGATTATTTCAGTAGACTACAGGGTCCACAACACATTAATAATAGAACCTATTGTTTTATTTCTCAATTTTGCTTCCCCAGTAGTAGTTTTTGAGGATGTCAAGAAGTAATATAGACTTTAACCATGGGGTAAAAAGGAACAAGAAGTGTTTTTAATTTTGTTTTTTTTCTTGAGTTACAGATAGTTCATTGACATCTGTATGTTTTAAAATAGGATTCATCTTGCAGTACACTTTTCCATGAAATAATAACAGTAAATCAAAGTGCAGTAAGGAAGAGTAGGTTTATATTGTTAATGGCAGCAAACCTATAGCCTTAAGAAAATATTTTTAAAGGTTACCAATTACTAGTCACTTTCAAAATTTCTTCATGCTACAGTATGCCCAAACCTAATTTTACAATTAAGATCCTTTAAAAAAAAATTATTGGTATTTAAAAAAAAATACCTCTAAAAAATAAAAGTAGTATTCCAAACTTTAAAATAATAGCTAATGTGAATCAAGTGCTTACAATGTTCAGGTTGATGTCACAGGGACTTTTAACTATGTATAATAATGATACAAAGTATGATTATTTCAACTGGGCAGATGAAGAAGCTGTACAGAAAGATTAAAAATATCATGAAGCTAATGGGTGGTTGAGTCAGGTTTAAAATCTCATTTCTCCAAAGCCAATTTGTGCTTTGTCTTAGTGTTCTTCATGCCTATTCCCTCCAAAATTAGCATTTTCTTAAAAAAAGATCAGCTGTCAATAAGATGGGGCAGTTACCTCTATTACTGTTTTCAGGTTGAGACCTTTGAAAGTGGCCTATAAAAAACAAAACTGGTTAGCATTTTCAGCAGCTGTGGGGATTATCTGTGCAAAAATGTTTTGCGGAAAAATTCCTAAATACAAGAAATGACACATCTTTCTCTTTGGTTTCTTCCTACCACTAAAGGTTGCTTAAATCTGGATGGCAGAAATAATGGGTTTTAAAAGAATAGCCTGGCCCAACAGTCAGTCATTTTTTCCAACACAGAAGTCATGTAGATAGTTCTCTGTAACCAAACTGCATCATATCTTAGAGAAGAGATTAATCAACTACCAGAATGATCCCTGATAAAAACAAGCTAATCTATCTCCACCAAGAGCTGTAAGTGACCTTGATGACCTACCTTATGGAATATCAGTAGGTTAATGGTTGCATTATGTGCATTGTACAAAAGGGAGAATGTCTAATTGCTTTCCTTTTCTTAATTACACCTCTGTGTATCAGAGGTTATATAAATGAGAAAAGCATTGCTAACAAAGAGTGAATGCCCGTGGTTTTGATGGTACATGAGCCTTGATGACTGAAACACAATTCTCATCTTAAATTCACTATCTGGAATATTGTACTATAACAGTCAATGAGGAATACAGAAGAATTCTTATTAAGTTAAAGATACATACTAATACAGTAATTTTACATAAAGGCCAAGTTCAACCAATGACTAATCTAGCAAGTTAATATAAATAACTACATCAACAAATAAATAACTAATCTACCCTGATTACATATACCATCTCTTTCTACTGGCTTGATTTTATAGAAAGCAGTCATGGAAAATAAATAAATGCAAAAAAAAACTGTTAAGTAATGTTTAAATGATTAAGAAAAAGATACACATTAATAGCTTTCACTTAATTCACACTCCACCTCTTTCTACTTTTTGGATTATTTAAAATTGGCTTGGCTCCAGGATGACATAAAGAATGCCTAAATCCTATGCAAACTGAAGACAACATGCATGTTTGAAGAGCTTAATTTGATTACATGTTTTTTAAACAGAAAGAAAATACTCTCTTCCATGCTGAATTACTTGGTTTTATTAGTCCCGGAATAACTGTATATCTACCTAACAGAAATAAGAGGAAAGCAAAGCTTTAATTTCACATATGTGTTTATTGTAGACTTTAACTGTGTTACAAGACGTTTCAAATCTCAAATTGAGTGAAACAAACATTGGTGCTGTGTTCATTAGCATTTAATGAATAACAAATTAGCTTGCCTGGGCTAGTAATCTGAATAAGTCTTCCTCCTGAGTTTTTCATTTATGTTATCTTCTTTCATGAAAATTAAGGAACTACACAAACACAATTAGATGTGGCAACTATCTCTGTAGCAAGTAATAGGATATGGGTTTTACAAAATGAATTACAGATATATTTCCTCTTATACCAGCAACAATCAAACACCATAATTCTGGCAAATTTTAGACTTCTGTTCACCATCTCCTATATGTTAGAGGATAAGGTAATAGAGTAAATGTTTTAAAAAAATGAATTAAGTTGTTTTCCCCATTCATTTTTCTTCATGAATAGCTGATTTCATGAAGTCTTGTGGGACAGATACATTAAAGTATTTCTGCAGAATCTAAAGTTGCACTCCTCCTACACTCCACTACTCTCACCAGGTACAGGCAGTGAGCATAACTACACCCATCCCCACTTGTCCACTAGATTTGGCTTCATGCCCTTGGCAGCAAAATTTAGATTCTTTAAACAAAAATAAAGTTTGATCTCAGTTCTTCAACAGAGCTTTTCTCAGACATAAATAAAAAGTGTCTCATGGCATATTCTACAGGTGAAACAGTAAATAAGCAAAATTTGTCTATACTTGCTGTAATTTTGTTCCACTTCTGCAAAAACATTCCAGACTTTAAATTTACCTTGTTAAACATTAGCTCATTATGCATATAATAAATAATTTAATCCTCCCCAAAACCCTGTGCATTGAAATGAGCTAAATTTTAATACAGGGAAGTTAAATCAGTGGCAACAAATTACACAGCCAGTAAGTGATAAAGCTAGTGCTTAAAACAAGTCTGAATAAGTCCAAAAGAAGTAGACTTAATTCTTAATCATACTGCCTGCCAGAAAACTGAGTAATTTGGACTGAAGGCTCATCTCATGGGGTCCAACTCGCTAACTAGGTCAGTACTACTAGGGCTACTTCTTGCCTTCTCCTTTAATTCCAGTACATCTATGACAGCCAATATTAAGACCTTCATTGCTGTAGTCACACATTTTTAAGCACCAGGTAGAAGTAAATTATTATTTTAGTATGGAAGTGCATGGCTTCTGTGCTTAAAGTAGTTCATAGCCCAATGGGACAAAGGACAGATGATGAATTTCTTCAGAGTGTGATAAATATTAATGTAAATGTAGGCAGGGAAGGTTGCAGGGAAAGAGTTTAATGCATTTTGAAAGTTTCTGCAAATTTGCAAAGGAAAAGCATTTACATGGTGGCTTCTTCTTCCAATGTCATGACTCAATTTCTTTCTTCAGCACCTTGCAGTGTTTTGTTTTGTTTTGTTTTGACACAAATGTGGAACTCAGCTCCTTTCTTTAGATTACTACACACAAAACTAAACTAAAATAAACCAACACTGTCAGCCTAATCCTGAATATGAAGCATTTTACTTGGGTAAGGAGAGGAAAAAGAGAGTTAACTCAAAACAAAATGAACATTAATCAACTATTACACCTCCTTGTTCTTGAGGATTCTTCAACCATTCTTCTATGTCATCCTTACTATATCCCACTCTCTCCACTTACTCTCTTCTACCTCCCTCTATTTCCCACCACCCCTAGTTCCCTGTTTATTATGTCAATTAGAAATCAAACAATCTTTTTGTATCTGTGTGTGGCTCTATAAAAGGCACTCATCTTTTATTCTAAGGGAGAATCAATCATATTTTCCAAAATACAAGCTCTTTCTTCCTAACAGAAACTCTGATGGTAGCTCCTGAAGCTATATGGTAATAAGTAAAATCTCTCAAAGGAGAGTATTAAAAATGGAGGATCAGTAGTAAATTTATAGGAGTTACCAATGTAAGGCAGAAAGGGATAAAAATGAGCTTATAAACAGTGAGGAGGAATTTCTAATATGGTGGGTTTCACAAGAACCCCAGAAGATTAAAACTTTCAGGAAGGAAGAAAAAGTAAACAGCATCAAATGTTAGAGACGTGAAGGACAAGAGAGAAAACAGGCCATTGCCTCTGGCAATGTAGCAGTTATTGCTGACTTCAGCAAGAGGAGTTTCAATATCATATGTCATGCTGGCCAACTCTTATGTAAAGATTAGAACCTAAAGATAAGCTCTGTTCACAATGGGAAGCTTCAAAACTGAGCTTAAAAAAAAGGAGCCTGATGAATGTTTTAACATAAAATTATCTTAGTTTGATTAGTGTATTACTATATTTAAGAAGTACCAGGTGACTCTATAGTTTCCACAAACTACACCAGACAAGTGCACACACAATATCCCCTTCATCTGAAATAAAAGAAATAATTTCATTCCCATATATAATTGTTATATTTTTACATTAAAAAAATCTTACCTATAATTGAAGCAGTAAAAAATGTAGTAAAAATTCTAATCATAAATAGAAATGAAAATAGGGAACATTTGTATATGTCAAATGGAAAGTTAGTAATATTATTCACAACATAAATGTAACATCCTTGCTCAGTATCATACCTGCTGTTCTTAAGTATAGTTACAGATGATCAAGATGCATAAGTTTCAGAGGTTCTGATAAAACAACTAATTATATATATAACTATATATATATATAAATAGTTTGAGGGTCAGGGAGACATTGTTGCCCTTCTCCAAAGTGCCTGAGACCTCTCTGGTATTCCCTAGGAGGATTTATTTCTTTCTGACCCTAGTTCTCTAAATCTTCTACCCTGTTATCCAGTCTCTCATAGGACCAGAGAGAAAAGTGTCCTGCAGGGAGTTCTCTTGACTACATCCTTCAGATTTGACCTATATATGGGCATAAGTAGCTGATGTCATGAGAGTGGAATCATGATGATTAGGTTAGTGTCCTTATAGGAAGAGACAAATGAGAGATAATCCCTCTCTTTACCAAGTAAGGACATGAGAAGATAGCCATCTATGAACCAGGAGGAGGCCTCCACCAAGAATACAACTATATTGCCAGTCTCCAGAAAGATGAGATATAAACTGTTGCTTAAGATACTCAGTTAAGACATTCTATCATATCATAACAGCCCAAAGACATTCAGTATTATGAAAAAAACACTACTGCTTAATGTTTGGCTTGTTACTCTTGCATTTGACCAAATGCTCACCAAATACTAACTTGACCAAACTTTAGTCAGGCTTCTCTCCTTTACCCAGACCCGTGAACTTTGACCCACACTTAGCTTAAGCACCGAAATGCAGGACAATGCCCTATTAATATCATTTTCTGAAAATCAGGTGACCACAAAAACATTTTCTGTTCAGTTCTTTGATCATGCCCCCTACTCACCCTCACCACCATACCTCGTTCTTTTTAGCCTTGTTTTGCTTCTAGCATTCTCTCTTCACTCTAAGATACTCATAAATTTTATGTCACAGTATTCTCCCTCTACCATAGTCTTTTTAAATAAAATCTTCCCTAGTCTGGGCTTGTTTTTATATATTAAAATAGTTCACATGTTGGATTGACATTGCATAAAGTAAGGAGAAACATTTTTGAGGACACCAAAGGTGGTTGTGTTGAACAGAGCTTTGGTTACTACCCTGAAATCCTTAATTAAAAATGATGAGGACTGAGGGGATTCAAGATGGTGGAATGAGAGGTGAGACAGACAATTCCTCCCAAAACCACATATAGAGTGAAAATATAGTTAATACAAGTAGCCCTAAAACAGCAACAGGAAAAAAGGCTGCACCAGACTGCATACAGACCTCACGAACAGAGCAGACCTCATGAAACAGGGTAATGTATGAATGCCTTGATCCAGCAGGACCTGAGCCCTTCCCCCACCTCAGTTAACTGGCAGGAGGAAGAGAAATGGAGCCGGGAGAGGGAGGAAGCCTAAGACTGCTGATCACCCAGCCCTGGAAGGCTGCTTTGGAGCACAAACCTACATTGTGTGGTGCTCTGAGGTTGGTGGGGTTGGGGAGCTGGGACAGGCGGAGTGCTTGAGAGACTGAGATTCTGGCCATTGGTGGAGGACTGGGATCCACATCCGGTCACTCTGGGACAAAGGAAAGGCAGGCGGTCTGAGAGGCTTCCTAGCAGCACGAGGGCTGCTGAAGGGGCAGGGTTTGCATGGAGCCTGCTACACAGGAGAAGGGATAGGTGGACAAGGTGTGTGGGCACAATCTGCCCATCAGATAGGGAACTTTGAGGAGCTTCAGGTGCTCCATCCCACTGGATGCCTACTCAGATCCAAGGCCCCCACTGTGACACACAGCCTGCTGTGCATTCCTGCTGGTCTGCTGGCACCTGCTCACAAACCAGCAGTTACTGTGCTGGCATCAGGCAAGCTAGAGGGAGGAGGCGCCTTCAACAGCTAGAGATGCCAAGCACAGAGGCTTACACCTGTGTGCTAGGCCCACTGGCTCTGATACTAGAGACAGACACTGCAGATGGGAATCAGAAAACAGCTCTTTCCTCCCCCAGGCACCAGCGCTGCTACCCTATGACCCCTAACCTAACTCTTGGGGCTGAACAGCTGCAGAGACTGGAGCCTCTGGGCACTAGAGGGCACCACGTAGAATTATGAAACGTCAAAGGAACCTGGTTCAGACCAACGCCTCACAAACCCCAGAAAAAGGGCCAAATGAAACTGAACTCACCAATCTTCCTGAAAGAGAGTTTAAAATAAAAATCATAAGCATGCTCATGGAGGTACAGAGAAATATTCAAGAACTCAGGAATGAATTTAAGACAGAGATTCAGTCATTAAGAAATTCCATATCTGAAATGAAACATACAACGGAGGGATTTAAAAGCAGATTAGATGTAGGAGAAGAGACAGTAAATGGAATAGAAATTAGAGAAAAGGAATATAAAGAAGCTGAGGTACAGAGAGAAACAAGGATTTGTAAGAACAAAAGAATATTGAGAGAACTCTGTGACCAATCCAAATGGAACAATATCTGCCTTATAGGGATACCAGAAGAAGAAGAGAGACAAAAAGGGATAGATAGAAACTGTTATTGAGGGGGTAATTGCTGAAAACTTCAAACTTCTCCAATCTGGGGAAGGAGATAGTCTCTCAAGCCATGGAGGTGCACAGATATCCCA
Organism: Smutsia gigantea; assembly: GCA_032199065.1. Lineage (NCBI taxonomy): Eukaryota > Metazoa > Chordata > Mammalia > Pholidota > Manidae > Smutsia > Smutsia gigantea. The sequence goes on from JAVSCE010021175.1 coordinate 11,618, forward strand.
ACACAAGGGACCCAAGGAAGACAACATCAAGACATATAATAATTAAAATGGCAAAGATCAAGGATAAAGACAGACTTTTAAAAGCAGCTAGAGAGAGAAAAGATCACATACAAAGGAAAACCCATCAGGCTATCATCGGGTTTCTCAACAGAAACCTTACAGGCCAGAGGGAGTAGCATGATATATTTAATGCAACAAAGCAGAAGGGCCTTGAACCAAGAATACTCTACCTGGCAAGGTTATCATTTAAATTTGAAGGAGGGATTAAACAATTTTCAGATTAGCAAAAGCTGATAAAATTTACCTCCCAAAAAACACTGCTACAGTGAATTTTGGAGGGACTAATATACATGGAAGTATTCCTAAGGCTAAATAGATGTCACCAGGGGAAATAAAACCACAGCAAAGTACAACAATTAATTACTAAGCAGATGCAAAATCAAATCAACTACCCTCAAAGTCAATCAAGGGATGGACAAAGAGTACAGAATATGATGCGTAACATATAAAGAATGGAGGAGAAAGAAAAAGGAGGAAAAAAAAAGAACCCTTAGGTTGTGTTTGTAATAGCATACAAAGTGAGTTAAATTAGACTGTTAGATAGTAAGGGAATTACCCTTGAACCTTTGGTAACCATGAATCTAAAGCCTGCAACAGCAAGAAGTACATACCTATTGATAATCACCCTAAATGTAAATGGTCTGAATGCACCAATCGAAAGACACAGAGTCACCAAATGGATAAAAAAAAAGACCCATCTATTTTCTGCCTACAAGAGACTCACTTCAAACCCAAAATCATACACAGACTGAAAGTAAAGGGATGGAAAAAGATATTTCATGCAATAGGGAGAAACCAGCAGGAGTTGCAGTACTTGTATCAGGCAAATTAGACTTCAAAACAAAGAAAGTACAAGAGACAAGGACATTACATAATGGTAAAGGGGTCAGTCCAACAAAAGGATATACCTATTATAAATATCTATGCACCCAACACAGGATCACCTACATATGTGAAACAAATACCAACAGAATTAAAGGGGAAATAGAATGTAATGCATTAATTTTGGGAGACTTCAACACATCACTCACTCCAGAGGACAGATCAACCAGACAGAAAATAAGTAAAGAGAAAGAGGCACTGAACAATGTATTAGAACAGATGGACCTAACAGACACCTACAGAACACTTCATCCAAAAGCAACAGGATACACATTCTTCTCAAGGGCACATGGAACATTTTCAACAATAGAGCATATGCTAGGCCACAAAAAGAGTCTCAGTAAATTCAAAAAGATTGAAATTGTAACAACCAGTTACTCAGATCACAAAGACATGAAAGTAGAAATAAATTACACAAAGAAAACAAAAAAGCCCACAAACACAAGGAGGCTTAATAATATGTTCCTAAATAATCAATGGATCAATGACCAAATAAAAACAGAGATCAAACAATATATGGAGACAAATGACAACAATAATTCAATACTGCAAAATCTGTGGGACGCAGCAAATGCTGTGCAAAGAGGGAAGTATATTGCAATATAGGCCAATCTCAGGAAAGAAGAACAATCCCATATGAACAGTCTAAACTCACAATTAATGAAAGTAGAAAAGGAAGAACAAATGAGGGCAAGTACCTCAACATCATAAAGGCCATACATATGTGACAAACCCACAGCTAACATCATACTTAACGGCGAGAAGCTGAAAGCTTTTCATCTAAGATCGGGAACAAGACAGGGATGCCCACTCTCTCCACTGTTATTCAACATAGTACTGGAGGTCCTAGCCACGGCAATCAGACAAAACAAAGACATACAAGGCATCCAGACTGGTAAAGAAGAAATCAAATTGTCACTATTTGCAGATGACATGATATTGTACATAAAAAAACCCTAAAGAATCCACTCAAAATTACTAGATCTAATATCTGAATTCAGCAATTGTGGGATACAAAATTAATACACAGAAATCTGTGGCATTCCTATACACTAATGCTGCACTAGCAGAAATAGAAATGAGGAAAACAATTCTATCCACAACTGCTTCCAAAAGAATAAAACACCTAGGAATAAACCTAACTGAGGAAGTGAAAGACCTATACTGTGAAAACTACAAGAAACTCATGAGAGAAATTAGATACCAATAAATGGAAACACATTCCATGCTCATGGATAGGAAGAATTAAATTGTCAAAATTGGCCATCCTGCCTAAAGCAATCTATAAATTCAATGCAATCCCTATCAAAATACCAACAGCATTCTTCAATAAACTATAGCAAATAGTTCTAAAATTAATATGGAACCAAAAAAGACCCCAATCCTGAGAAGGAAGAATAAAAAAGGGGGAATTATGCTCCCTGACTTCAAGCTCTACTACAAAGCCACAGTAATCAAGATAATTTGGTACTAACACAAGAGCAGACTGATAGACCAATGGAACAGACTAGAGAGCCCAGATATAAGTCCAATCATATATGGTCAATTAATATACGATAAAGGAGCAATAGGGAAATGATAGCCTCTTCAACAGCTGGTGTTGGCAAAACTGGACAGGCTACATGGAAGGGAATAAAACTGGATTATTGTCTAACCCCATACATAAAAGTAATCTGAATATGGATCAAAGACCTGAATGTAAGCCATGAAACCATAAAACTCTTAGAAAAAAGCATAGGCAAAAATTTCTTGGACATAAACATGATCAACTTTTTCATGAACATATCTGCCTGGGCATGGGAAACAAAAGCAAAATTGAACAAGTGGGACTATATCAAACTAAAAAGCTTCTGTACAGCAAAGGACACCTTCTGTAGAACAAAAAGACACCCTACAATACGAGAGAATATATTCATAAATGACATATCCAATAAGGGGTTGACATCCAAATCATATATAGAGCTCATGCACCTCAACAAACAAAAAGCAAATAAGCCAATTAAAAAATGGGCAGAGGAGCTGAACAGACACTTCTCCAAAGAAGAAATTCAGATGGCCAACAGCCCCATGAAAAGATGCTCCACATCACTAATCATCAGAGAAATGCAAATTAAAACCACAGTGAAATATCACATCACACCTGTTAGGATGGCCAACATCCAAAAGACAAACAACAACAAATGTTGGCGAGGATGTGGAGAAAGGGGAACCCTCCTACACTGCTGGTGGGAATGTAAAATAGTTCAACCATTGTGGAAAGCAGTATGGAGGTTCCTCAAAAAGCTAAAAGTAGAAATATCATTTGACCCAGGAATTCCACTCCTAGGAATTTACCCTAAGAATGCAGCAGTGCAGTTTGAAAAAGACATATGCACCCCTATGTTTATTGCAGCACTATTTACAATAGTCAAGAAATGGAAGCAATCTAAGTGTCCATCAGTAGATGAATGGATAAAGAAGAGGTGGTACATATACACAATGGAATATTATTCAGCCATAAGAAGAAAACAAATCCTACCATTTGCAACAACATGGATGGAGCTAGAGGGTATTATTATTAGTGAAATAAGCGAGGCGGAGAAAGACAGGTATCAAATGATTTCACTGATATGTGGGGTATAAGAACAAAGAAAAAAACTGAAGGAACAAAACAGCAGCAGACTCACAGAACCCAAGAATGGACTAACACTTACCAAAGGGAAAGGGACTGGGGAAGATGGCTGGGAAGGGAAGGATAAGGGGGGAAAAGGGCTATTACAATTAGCATACATAATGTAGTGGGGGTGGGGGTGGGGGGATACGGGGAAGGCATTATAACACACAGAAGACAAGTAGTGACTCTACAGCATCTTACTACGCTGATAGACAGTGACTGTAATGGGGTATGTCGTGGGGACTTGATAATAGGGGGAGTCTAGTAACCATAATTTTGTTTATGTAATTGTACATTAATGATAGCAAAACAGAAAAAATGATGAGGACTTTCAGAGTGTAAACTTGCTTTTTAATGCTGATGAAAAGCAACTAAATTATTTATTTTAACTATTATTGAGTATCTGTATTCAGACAGAAAATGTACTGCATGCTTCCAAATACTTTACCACCTTCCTGTTCCCCATTAACTCTACGTAAGTTTAACTCATGTTCTGAAAACAAGAAAATGAGCTCATGCATACAGGAATGATATTCTTTGGCCAAGGTCACATGACAAGCAGTAGTATGGACATTCGCCATTTGAATGCAAGTCTCATAATGCCAAACCAAATGTTTACATACAATAGCTGCAGCATGAAGTGTGTACGCTATTTACTTATAAAAGAAAGATAAAAATTCTCTGTATAATGTTGAAAGTCAAACACCTTAAAATTCACTTGGGATCTACAGGCTTAGAGAATTTTGTTATTAAGCAAGAAAGCAGGAAACAGAAACTAGGGGAAGTCTTTTCACACATATAAAAGTGAGGTTACTTATGGATATTTTGAAGTTTTTCCATTTGTTGGTAGTATTCAAGAGAACTGAGAATCCTATTTTAAGTGTGTGGAGTATTTTGGATATTTGTCATGTAATTACTCCTCCCTTGTGAAGAATTGGGTTTTATACAAACACTGTCAGTCAGTATTTTTCAAAGCATATGAAATCTTTCAAAATGATTTAAACATCAGTGAAGTTATGTTTTATTATTACTCAAAATTATTTTGGGTAGGGATAAAGGACGAAAGGGGAACATTTTTGTGTTATAATTATCTCTTGGTATTCTTAAGGTTTTTTTTTCTAAATTTGTAAAAGAAGCAGTAAACTATTTGGGTCCAGCATTGAAGATCATCATCATTTATCTTAACAAAATTCTAAATAAGTATTTTTACATTTCAGGACCATGGATATATCCCACTGAGGTAGTAACTCCAGTCTGTGTGGGACTACTGCATGTTAATAAAGCCATTTAGAATGTAGATCTTGAATTCTGAATCCAGAGCAGTTGCAAATTCAGGCCAAAGAAAAAATATTAACAAATTCTAGCTCCAAGAAGAACACTTGCCAAGTGATAAATTCTGATTTATACAATCTCTGTAGATCTGGATGTAGCTCTAATGCTGCACAGTTCCACTGGTAGCCAGAATATGCTGATGTTCACTTGGGGCCACAGTTATGAAAAAAATATAGCACTGGGGTCTTCTAACCTTTCCAGTCATGATATTTCCTAGCAGCAAGTGCATTTTACCAGGATGGGAAATTAGCACATACGGTAGCCTGAGACATGTATTTATCAAGCTCTTTTGCTTGACTGTAAGAAACAAACAAAATTTCTGAAAAAGTTTTTGAAAACCCAGGTCACAAGAAGATCAAATACTAAATTCTTTCAAAACACTGGCCATTCCATAACCTTTTTCTTTCACGGCCCTTTTACTTCATTTAATTGTTTGCCCTCTCACTTGACTTTTGTTTCTGCTTCACTTTTTATCATTGTGCATGGAATTTACCCTGACTTTGACAATAATATTTACTTACCCAAACCTTCTGTTATTAAAAATCCACTCAAATTCCTCTAGAACAGCAGGAACATTCTCATTTACTCAGTTCCAGTAGCATGACCAGCTAGATAAGTTGAAAGACCCAGTGAAAAATGAAAATGAGGGGCCCCTTGTTCAAAACTTACTAAGAATTTCAAGATGGTGGCCGCAGAACATTAAACCAGGGGGAAAGTCCTTCTAAGTGTAGATCGCTGTTCAACTATAAAGGTGACACACACATGAAACTGGCTGCACAGGAACAGAATTAAATTACTCAAAACTTTTTCCAACCAAATCATAGACTTGGGACAGTTAATAGATGAGCTGCTTTGGAATCTAATGCTAGTGCTTGTACCAATGTAAGTTACAACTTTGGTATAAAGGCTATGGAGACATGATGTATTGTTTAAAGCTAGCTGCTATAACAAATATACCCCAAAGATAAAACACAATATAATTTTATTTTTATATGATAATTTACTCCTATGCTGTTGCTCCGCAATCCCTTACGGCCTCATCGCATTGTATTTATCCAGTAGAAAGATGAAGTTAACAAGAAGAAGCACACCCTCTCTTAACAGAGTCAGCTCTGAATGGCACACAATTTCACCTCACATCTGACTAGCTGGAACAAGTCACACTGGCACACCTAGCTTCAGAGAAACCAGAGGATATAGTCTAGTTCTACTGCTAGGAAGAAAAGGGAACAAGTTCCCAATGAATGCAAGAATTCCTTCCTAGACCCTTCAGTCTAAATCAGCTTCCTTTGTTGCGTCCTCATATAAACTTATTTTTCTTTCAGTATATCCTCTTCATATAGCAACAATATATCCACTATCAGGGATTTAATTAATATCTGTCTCCTCCACTAAATTCATGAGTAAAAATGCCATGTGTGTTTTAACTTACTATTTTATCCATTACCCACTGCTCACATGGCAGCTGACCAAATCTGACTGTACATTTGAACTTCCTGTGATACTCTCAATAATTCACATAGTTTACAGCCCTTCAGTCTTCCTGTTTCTATGACCCAGCATTAGGCCCCAGAGTCCTATACATGTATCAGCCAGTCTAGGAACTGATTTACTCAGACTCACCTTGAAGAGAGGAATCTTATATTTTTGCTAAATATGAGAGGGGAATCTTATATTTTTGCTACAAAACCAAGATTCCCAGCCAGCACTATGGCTGTCATACAAGAATGGAAGAGACTGAAAATACAAAAAATTAAAATCCCAAACCCTTTGAGAAAGGGAAAATATAACAGAGGTTCTTAGGTGCAGAGCTCAAGCAAAAATTCTGGCATTCCTTTAGTCTTTATAGCATCACAATAACATAAGAAAATTATGACTTCCTGATAGACCCTAGGCCAAAAATGGCAAATTATCTCCCAACAGAAAGTCTTTCCTTCTAATCCTTAGGAATAGAACTCCCTTGGCTTTACCAAGCCCACGCCACTAACCTAGAGACTGTATTTCCCAGTCCCCCTCACAAATCCATTTGGTTATGTGATTAAGTTCTTTCCAATGGAATATGAGCAAAAGCTATGCATATAATGCCTGAGTCTTGCCCACAAACTGATTAGATGGGTAATCAATCCCTTTCCTCTTTTGACCTTCACAAAGCTGTAACATAAAACCCTGTGCTAGTAAGATGGAACCTTACCCTCACTGACTATGCAGATGATGGAGCAGATACATAACCTAATTGGTTGATGGACCAATAAGGTAGAAGTAATCTGGGTGTTTGCATGACCACGTGAAACAGAACATCCTATCAGTATGTTTACATGTAGCTTCTCAATATCCCCAGGCTATTAAACAAGAGGAAAATAAGATACTAAATTGTTGGAGACTATAATTATAGTTTGGAGTTTGGATATAGCAGCTTAGCCTGCAGTTTTACCAATACAAAGTGATTACACTTGATGAAGAACAAACACAGCCAGAATACCAGCCTGAAAAGAAACATTTTCAATATTTCTTTTTTTCTTAACCTAACTGGGCAAGAAATTCCAAAATAAGTATACAAAATATCAAGATGATGGTATATTTTTAAAAACAAAGACAACAATCATATCTGATATTTGCCCAAACTGAGTCAAACTATTAGAAATAACTCACAAAATATTTTTAATATCCATACTCATGGAAAGCAACCAGTTTGTTAAGTTTTAGGACCATAGCAAACCCCAGGTGTCAGGATACTTCCGGTCATGGAAGAAAAACAATATTTATACTTTTTGCAGATATTAATCTCAAACAGAGTCATTGGAAAGCAGTGGAAAGCCAAGTAAAAACACTTTATAAAAGAATTTAAACAAAATATTCTGAGGAGATACGATATTTGTAATAAATCAAGAGGGCTATGCATTAGTGTTTGTATGTTACTTTCAGGGGCAAATATTCTATAGTGGTAACCCAAGCCACTTCTCCCTATAGGTGAGAAAATAAAGGACAGATAACTCCTTGGCCCCTGACTTTCATCTTCCGAAATTTCTCCCTAGCTTGTGAGATGAAATGACTAGCATAATCCAAGGAACACAAATGTGATGAGTGTGTCTTCTTTGAGAAGAATTGATTTTTTTTCTCCTGAAGATTCTGGTGCACTTTATGAGGGCTTTCCACTGTAAATCACACACACACACACACACCGCTTCTGGGCCCTCTTTGCTTAGAAACATTTTTTATTTCAGCCAGACCATTCACCCAAAACTTCCAGCTGTGATAGAATATCATGTGAGCAGGGCAATATTCAGACCAAGACCAGCAATAATATAATTTTTTTATTTATTAAATTTTCTAGGCCCTCTTTGCTTAGAAACATTTTTTCTTTCAGCCGGATCATTCATCCAAAACTTCCAACTGTGGTAGAATATCATGTGAGTAGGGCAATATTCAGACCAAGAACAGCAATAATATAAATTTTTTATTTATGAAATTTTCAGTTTAAAGGCATCCAGGACTTGAAGAGCCAAGGTCTTGAGAATAAGGGATTTTTTTCAAGGTGACGCAATTTTCTGTGTGTAACATTTCTCTTCAGGAATTTTTTGCCAACAGACTTCACTCTGTGTGTGTGTTATGTGTGTGTGTGTATGTGTATATACACGCACACACATAACACACAAATAATATACACATACACACATAATATACACACACGATATATATAAATAAAATGTGTATTATATGTATGATATGTTATTAAAAATGGTCACAACAGCAAAAAACAGGAACAAAACAAGGGAAACTAGCCTATAGAAACAAATTCAGGTGTGATTCATACATTGAACTGATCAGCAATCTTTTGAAAAAAATTAATTAAAAAAATGAAGAAAATAGTAATATGTAGGATTTTACTAGAGCCCTGTAAACGATTAGAATTTAATGGAGATTCTGGAACTAAAAAGCATAATATGTGAAATTCAGAATTCAAAATTTAGAAATTTAGAGTTCAATAACACATTCGACACACTAGAAAACAGATGAAATGAACTGAGCAGGTCAGTAGGAAATGATTCAGCTGAAATACAAAGCTCAGAAAAAAGAAAAAATACAGAAAAGTGTAATAAACATCTAGGACTTGATTAAAAGCATAAGATATATGTATGCATAGTCCCAAAAAGAAGAAAGTGGGACAGAACCAATATTTGAAGAGATGGAGGATAAGAATCTTCTGTAACTAATGAAAAACATTAAGGTACAACTTCATAAAAAATCAAGGAAGATAAACATGGAGGAAACCACAACTAGTCCTATCTTACCAGTTGTGAAGATGAAGCTCCTGCTAATCAAACAATACATAGAAAATCATAAGGTAGGAAGATGGCAACGTGAGCAGAATGTCCTCCCAAAACCATATAAATCTATGAAAATACAGCAAATACAACTACTCCTAAAAGAGAGACCAGAATTTACAGGGCAGCACACAGCCTGCATCTGCACCTGAGAGAACTTGGCACCCCGCAAGACAGAGCTACAAAGAGCAGCGCGGCCACAGCTGCAGAATAGTGGAGCAACAGCGCCACCTACAGCATCCTTACAGAATCCACTCCTGGTGGGCGTTTTTTTTCCTTTCCCCATTTCTTTTCTTTTCTTTCTTTTTTTCTCTTTTCTTCCTTTTCCCTTCTTTTTTTTGGGTTTTTATTTTTACTCTTAAAGAGTGCAGCTGACATACATGGCACCTACCAGCGACCACTTCTATTGCCATGAAAAGGCAGAGGACTATGGTACAGACAAAGATCACCCAGACCCAGACAACACCTGAGTGGGAACCTGAAGGGATGGAAATGCACAATCTTCCTGAAAAAGAATTCAGAATAAAAGTCATAATCATACTGATGGATCTACAGAGAAATATGCAAGAGCTGAGGGAGGAAGTGAGGGAAGTCAGGAAAGACAATGCAGAAATGAGACAAGCCATCGACGGGATTAGCAGCAGACTGCACAAGATGCAAGAGACTGTTAATGGAATAGAAATAAAAACAACAGGAATACAGAGTAGCCGAGGCAGAGAGAGATAAAAGGATCCCTAGGAATGAAAGAATATTAAGAGAACTGTGTGACCAATCCAAATGGAACAATATTTGCATTATAGGAGTACCAGAGAAAGAATAGAATTAAAGGCAGCTAGAGAAAGAAAAAAGATCACCTACAAAGGAAAACCCATCAGACTATAATCAGACTTCTCAACAGAAACCTTACAGGCCAGAAGAAAATGGCATGATATATTTAATGTAACGAAACAGAAGACCTCGAACCAAGAATACTGTATCCAGCATGATTATCATTTAAATATGATGGAGGGATTAAACAACTTCCAGACAAACGAAAGCTGAGAGAATTTGCCTCTCATAAGTCACCTCTACAGGACATGTTAAAGGAACTGCTCTAGAGGGAAGCACTCCTAAGGCTAAAAGACATCACCAGAGAAAATAAAATCATAGCAAAGAAAGCAGACCATGCAAATACTAACTAAAGGCAAAGAATAAAACACCTAGTATATAAAGAATAGAGGAGGAAGAATAAGAAGGGAGAGAAATAAAGAAACATCACACTGTGTTTACAATAACTTAACAAGAAAGTTAACTTAGATTGTTAGATAGTAAAGAAGCAACCCTTGAACCTCTGGTAACCACGAATCTAAAGCCAGCAATGGCAATAAGTACATATCTATCTATAATCACCCTAAGTGTAAACGGACTGAATGCCCCAATCAAAAGACACACAGCAACAGAATGGATAAAAGAGCAAGACCCATCTATATGCTCTACAAGAAACTTACCTCAAACCCAAAGATATACACAGATTAAAAGTGAAGGGATGGAAAAAGATATTTCATGCAAACAACAAGGAGAAAAAAGCAGGTATTGCACTACTTGTATCAGACAAAATAGACTTCAAAAAGAAGAAAGTAGCAAGAGATAAAGAAGCACATTACATAAAGGGGTCAGTCCAACAAGAGGATATAACCATTGTAAATATCTATGCACCCAACACAGGAGTGCCAGCATATGTGAAATAAATACTAACAAAATTAAAGGGGGAAATAGAAAGCAATGCATTCATTTTAGAAGACTTCAACACACCACTCACTCCAAAGGACAGATCAACCAGACAGAAAATAAGTAAAGACAGAGAGGCACTGAACAACACACTAGAACAGATGGACCTAACAGACATCTACAGAACTCTACCCCCCAGAGCAACAGGATACACATTCTTCTCAAGTGCACATGGAATATTTTCCAGAATAGACCACATACTAGGCCACAAAAAGAACCTCAGTAAAGTCAAAAATATTGAAATTCTACCAACTGATTTCTCAGATCATAAAAGTATAAAACTAGAATTAAATTTTAGAAAGAAATCAAAAAGGCTCACAAATACATGGAGACATAACAACATTGTCCTAATTAATCAATGGGTTAACGATAAAATGAAAACAGAAATCAAAAAATATATGGAGACAAATGACAACAACAACACAAAGCCACAACTTCTGTGGGACGCAGCAAAGGCAGTTCTAAGAGGAAAGTATATTGCAATCCAGGCCTATCTAAAGAAGCAAGAACATTCCCAAATGAATATTCTAAAGACACAATTACTGAAATTGGAAAAAGCAGAACAAATGAGGCCCAAAGTCACCAGAAGGAGGGACATAATAAATATCAGAGAAGAAATAAATAAAATTAAGAAGAATAAAACAATAGAAAAAAATCAATGAAACCAAGAGTTGGTTCTTTGAAAAAATAAACAAAGTAGATAAACCCCTAGCCAGGCTTATTAAGAGAAAAAGAGAATCTGAACACATAAACAGAATCAGAAATGAGAAGGAAAAATAACAACAGACCCCAAAGAAATACAAAGAATTATAAGAGAATATTATGAGAATCTATATGCTAACAAGCTGGAAAACCTAGAAGAAATGGACAATTTCTTAGAAAAATACAACCTTCCAAGACTGACCAAGCAAGAAACAGAAAAACTAAACAGACCAATCACCAGCAACAAAATCGAATTGGTAATCAAAAAACTACCCAAGAACAAAACCCCCGGGCCTGATGGATTCACCTCTGAATTCTACCAGACATATAGAGAAGAAATAACACCCATTCTCCTTAAAGTTTTCCAAAAAATAGAAGAGGAGGGAATACTTCCAAACTCATTCTATGAAGCCAGCATCACTCTAATACCAAAACCGGGCAAAGACCTCACCAAAAAAGAAAATTACAGACCAATATCCCTGATGAATGTAGATGCAAAAATACTCAACAAAATATTAGCAAACCGAATTCAAAAATACATCAAGAGGATCATACACCATGATCAAGTGGGATTCATCCCAGGGATGCAAGGATGGTACAACATTCGAAAATCCATCAACATCATCCACCACATCAACAAAAAAAAGAACAAAAACCACATGATCATCTCCGTAGATGCTGAAAAGACATTTGACAAAATTCAGCATCCATTCATGATTAAAACTCTCAAGAAAATGGGTATAGAGGGCAAGTACCTCAACAGCATAAAGGCCGTATATGATAAACCCACAGCTAACATTATACTTAACAGTGAGAAGCTGAAAGCTTTTCATCTAAGATGGGGAGCAAGACAGGGATGCCCACTCTCTCCACTGTTATTCAACATAGTACTGGAGGTCCTAGACACGGCAATCAGACAAAACAAAGAAATACAAGGCATCCAAATTGGTAAAGAAGAAGTCAAATTGTCACTATTTGCAGATGACATGATATTGTACATAATAATAAACCCTAAAGACTCCACTCCAAAACTACTAGAACTAATATCTGAATTCAGCAAAGTTGCAGGATACAAAATTAACACACAGAAATCTGTTGCTTTCCTATACACTAATGGTGAACTAGCAGAAAGAGAAATCAGGAAAACAATTCCATTCACAATTGCATCAAAAAGAATAAAATACCTAGGAACAAACCTAATGAAGGAAGTGAAAGACCTGTACTCTGAAAACTACAAGACACTCCTAAGAGAAATTAAAGAGGACAATAACAAATGGAAATTCAACCCATGCTCTTGACTAGGTAGAATAAATATTATCAAAATGGCTATACTACCTAAAGCAATCTACAGATTCAATGCAATCCCTATCAAACTACCACCAGCTTTCTTCAATGAACTGGAACAAATAATTCTAAAATTCATATGGAACCACAAAAGACCCCGAATAGCCAAATCAATCCTGAGAAGGAGGAATAAAACAGGGGGAATTACACTCCCTGACTTCAAGCTCTACTACAAAGCCACAGTAATCAAGACAATTTGGTATTGGCACAAAAACAGACCCACAGACCAGTGGAACAGAATAGAAAATCCAAACATTAACCCAAACATATACAGTCAACTAATATTTGATAAAGGAGCCTTGGATATACAATGGGGAGATGACAGCCTCTTCAGCAGCTGGTGTTGGCAAAAACTGGACAGCTACATGTAAGAGAATGAAACTGGACTACTGTCTAACCCCATACACAAAAGTAAACTCAAAATGGATCAAAGACCTGAATGTAAGTCATGAAACCATAAAACTCTTAGAAAAAAACATAGGCAAAAATCTCTTGGACATAAACATGAGCGACTTCTTCATGAACATATCTCCCCGGGCAAGGGAAACAAAAGCAAAAATGAACAAGTGGGACTATATCAAGCTGAAAAGCTTCTGTACAGCAAAGGACACCATCAGTAGAACAAAAAGACATCCTACAGTATGGGAGAATATATTCATAAATGACATATCTGATAAGGGGTTGACATCCAAAATATATAAAGAACTCATCCACCTCAACAAACATAAAGTAAATAATCCAATTAAGAAATGGGCAGAGGACATGAATAGACACTTCTCTAAAGAAGAAACTCGGATGGCCAACAGGCACATGAAGAGATGTGCCACATCACTAATCATCAGAAAAATGCAAATTAAAACCACAATGAGATATCACCTCACACCAGTGAGGATGGCCAACATCCAAAACACAAACAACAACAAATGTTGGCGAGGATGTGGAGAAAAGGGAACCCAAATACACTGCTGGTGGGAATGCAAATTAGTTCAACCATTGTGGAAAGCAGTATGGAGGTTCCTCAAAAAACTCAAAATAGAAATACCATTTGACCCAGGAATTCCACTCCTAGGAATTTACCCTTAAAATGCAGCAGTGCAGTTTGAAAAAGACATATGCACCCCTATGTTTATCGCAGCACTATTTACAATAGCCAAGAAATGGAAGCAGTCTAAGTGTCCATCAGTAGATGAATGGATAAAGAAGATGTACTACATATACACAATGGAATATTATACAGCCATAAGAAGTAAACAAATCCTACCATTTGCCACAATATGGATGTAGCTAGAGGGTATTATGCTCAGTGAAATAAGCCAAGCCGAAAAAGACAACTACCAAATGATTTCACTCTTATGTGGAGTATAAGAACAAAGAAAAAATACTGAAGGAACAAAACAGCAGCAGACTCACAGAACCCAAGAACGGACTAATAGTTACCAAAGGGAAAGGAACTGGGGAAAATGGGTGGGAAGGGAGGGATAAGAGGGAAAAAGGGGCATTACGATTAGCAGATGTAATGTTGGAGGGGCACGGGGAGGGCTGTACAACTCAGAGAAGACAAGTAGTGACTCTATAGCATCTCACTACGCTGAAGGACAGTGACTGTAATGGGGTTGGTGGGGTGGACCTGATGAAGGGGGTAGTTTAATCACCATAATATTGCACTTGTAATTGTAGATTAATGATACCAAAATAAACTATTAAATAAAAAAGAAAATCATAATAAGAGAAAAGAGATACATTATTTTTTAAAAGTGCAACAATAAAATCAATAGTTTACTTCTCAAAGAATCTACAAAAGAGAAAAGAGAAGGAATGAGAATTTTATCAATATATGAAAAAAAGGTAACATTATTACAGATTCTACGGATATTAAAAACATCAAATTATATGATAGGCAAGTTTATGGGAGTATGAAAACTACTTGAAAAATTCCTAGGAAACCATAAATTAAAAATGAACACAAGAAGAAATAGAAAAATCTAAAGTTTATGTTGAAATTGAGTCTATAAATAAAAACCTTCCCCCAAAGAAAATTTCAGTTCTAGGTGGTTAAAGGTGAAGCCTCCTAATATTTAATTAAATAGAAAACCAACGTTCCAAAAGCTTTTCCAGAAAACTGAAAATGGTTGAGCATTTACAATTTGGTTTTATGCGGATAACAGCTTTCATTCCAAATTTTAACAAGAATATTCCAGAATAGGAAAATATTTCCTAATCTTGTTTATGATCATAAATGTAAAAGTCTCTACATAATTTTACTGAACAAAATCCATTTGTATTTAAAAAGGATAATACATGATGACATAGTTGGTTTATTTAAAGATTATTATATATTTTAACTGGGAAATTAAGATAATAAAGGGAGAGTCATACAATCATGTCAATACATACAGAAAATAGTTGATAGACTTCAACATTTATTTATTAAAACTGTTATCAGATCAGCTATGAAAGAGAACTCATCTATGAAATTTTTTCTTAAAAATCCTATAGCATACACATAAACTTTAAAATTAAGATCATAGTGGATGTTTACCTATATCAAATGAGTTTGTCCTTTGTCCTTTACTTTTTACTATAACAATTTTCTATGTGTATAAATAAGAAGCAATTGGAGAAAAAGTCTTCAGTTGTTATGTTCATCATTATTCTGGCCTTATTAAGTAAAGTTATTCCTGAAGGAAATTCAAATAACATAGCAACTGCACAGATTATTTTATGTGGATGGCAGGAACTAGCCCATAAACACTTTAACAAGATGGTTCCATCTTGAGATCATTTCATCTTTACAGATGCCGGTGTTTTCAAAAATTGCAGCATTATTTCCTGACAAACTCATAAATTATTCTGAAGCAATATAATGTTTTTAAATGTTTATTAAATGAAAAGTGTTTCACAAATCAGGGTAGTGGTGTTATTTTATAGATTGAGGTTCTAAATTTAAATTTCCATCAAATTTAATTTTGAAGAAATAAATAAGAAATAGTCTTTTTATGGCCATTATTTTTATCTATAAATATATAAATTTGATGTAGGCCTTCTTCCTATGGATGTTTGTAGGGCATCTCAGACAGGAAAAGCCCCATGTGATAAGTGTCTGCCAGTCATTAGCTGTGTCAGAACTGGTTCTGATAAAATTTGGAGCATGGTGGTTTACCATTATATTTGATAACTCAAACTTTATTTTTTCACTTATTGCAATAATCATATCTTAGATGCTAATAAGGAATGAATCCTGAACAAAAAGAGTGTTGTGTGGGTTGAAAGGCTACATATGGAACAATTATATGCCTGGATCTATTTTCCCAATCAGACAGATGCTAACTATTCCCTGACTGACTCTGTTTGCTTGCCTTTTCTATTATACTATCATTTTTGACTGGTAATTTATGTCAGTACTGAATTCTACAGAATTAATTTAATGATATTTTTAATGTATTTTTCCATTATTTTATTGCTTCCTATGAATAATAATTGCCTCAATAATTGGTAAATCTGATTGTCCTCATGATTCATGGCCCCTTGAATTCTATAACTTTGTAAGGATGTGTCCTATATTAGATTTTAAAATTTAGCATAAAATATCAATCTGCAGAATAATTTCCATTCTTTATGGATATTTTTAATTCTTTGATAATTATTCCCATGTTTGTATTTTTTTCTGGAAATCTTAATATTTATTTATTGGACCAATAAAATTTAGATCCTGGAATAACAAAAATAGTTCAAATGCTTTGAAGCCTAAACTATGCCCCTGCCCTCATATTTTGCACTTGCATCTGACTTCTACCGAAAATCGAAGTGAAAGATAATCTAGGTGCATTTCTTTAGCAGCACTCTTCTCATTGTTGATCAAAGACCCTGTCTACTTTCTTCTCCAGCCAAGGCACATGCATCACTCCCGCCCAAATCTAACATCTTCAGTCAACACTTTTATTTCCATCTTCTGACTTTTCCAGGAGCTGGCTCCTCCATCAAATGGTTTTTACTTTCCACTCCACCTCCTTAAGCACTTGAACATTTTGTTCTTACTGAGGTGAAATTCACACGATATGATACAAAATTAACCATTTTAAACTCAACAGCTGGGTGGCATTTTTTTATGTTTCTTTTGTTTATTGAAGAATAGTTGATATACAATATTATATTGGTTTCATGTATACAATACAGTGATTTAACAGTAACCCACATTATTATTCACCCCAACTAGTGCAGTTAATATCTGTCAACATAGAGAGATGTTACAGAATCATTTACTATATTCTCCATGCTGCACTTCCATCCCTGTTACCAATCTATATTATGACTGAGATTTTGTGCCTCCCTATTTCTCTCCCAAC
This sequence comes from Smutsia gigantea, assembly GCA_032199065.1. Lineage (NCBI taxonomy): Eukaryota > Metazoa > Chordata > Mammalia > Pholidota > Manidae > Smutsia > Smutsia gigantea. The sequence continues at coordinate 29,023 of JAVSCE010021175.1, forward strand.
CACCCAACCAAACCCTTCCTCCAATCACCAGTCACTTCTCAGTGTCTATTAGTCTACTGTTGTTTTGTTCATTTTGTTTATGATTACACATATAAGCAAAATCACAGATATTTGTCTTTCTCCTCCTGGCTTATTCACCTTAGCATTATACTCTCTAGGTTCATCCATGTTATCACAAATGGCAGGATTTCTTTCTTTTTTATGGCTGAATAATACTCCATTGTGCATATGTACTTCTTCTTTATCCATTCATCTATTGATGGACACTTTGGTTACTTCCCTATCTTGGCTATTGTAAATAATGCATCAATAAACATAGGGATGCATATGTCTTTTCAAATCAGAGATTTTGACTTCTTCAGGTCAATTTCAGAACTGGAGTTACTGGATTGTATGGTATTTCTTTTTTTAGTTTTTTGAGGAATCTCCATACTGCTTTCTACAGTGGCTGCTCCAATTTACACTCCCACCAACAGTGTAAGGAGGGTTCCCTCTTCTCCATATCCTCACCAAAACTTTGTATTTCCTGTCTCTTGGATAGTGACCATTCTGACTGGTGTGAAGCAGTATCTCATTGTGGTTTTGATTTGCATTTTCCTGATGATTAGCAATGTGTAGCATCTTTCCATATACCTGTTGGCCATCTGCATGCCTTTGAAAAATATCTATTCAGGTCCTCTGCCCATTTCTTAATTGGGTTATTTGGCTTTTTGGTATTCAGTCATATGAGTTTTTATGTATTTTGTATGTTAACCCCTCATCAGATAATCATTTATGAATATATTCTATACTGTAGGTTGCCTTTTTGTTTTGTTGACAGTGTCCTTTGCTGGTCAGAAGCTTTTTAGTTTGATATAGACCCACTTATTCATTTTTGATTCATACCAGCAAGGATGAGATTTAACCTACCCTCACTGCCACTTGTTATTTTTTATTATTAAAAGAGAAAAATAGGAAGTGACATGACAAGCAATTGAATTAAATTCCAAAGACAGATAAGTCTCACAAAGGAGAGATATCATATACAAACTGTTTCAACTCTGGGAAAGAACAGCAGGAAAAGGTGGCTGCCATACAGTAGGAAAGAAACAACTGGGTAATACTTTAACAAATTTGTAAAGGCTTAGCATGGGATGGCATGCCAACCATCAAGGGAATTCACACTCACTTGTAAGCTCCCTCCCCAGGCTTCTTCCGTGCTCATGAAAAGAATTTAGAGCAGATGGCTAGATAGAGACAAAGATTTGTGGCTTCAGGAAGAGGGAGAAAACTCTCTTTCCTACTTGTGCCTTCTTATAAGCAGGATTCTTTGTCAATATGAAATAGAGGTCTGCTACTATTGAGTAAGGTGAAGGAAACTGTTTCCACCTTAGATCCACTACACATACAGGACAGAGCTTGGTTTTCATGGGTACCAGGGATAGGAATACTGAGAAAGCCCTTCCCCCACGAGGCAAGCACATGTGCCTGGGACTTGGACAGTGAGGAGCGTGGAGCATCAGGTACGAGCACCACCAAACTGCCACTGGGAGAGGGAAGAGCATGGAGCCAGGCCCCATTTTTGCACAGACTTATGAGAACTACTAAAAGATGAAAATGGATCATAAATATTGAGGAAAACCTTATAGCACGTCAGATGATTCTCTGAGCATAAGAGCAGCCCATTGCTGTGGAATTTGAAGTCTGTGGTGAACACAAAGTAATGGCAGTAAACAGAAAACTCAAACTCAGCTTAAGTACGACTAGACAGACCCAATCCCTCACACTAGCAGCCTAACAGAAGAAGAGGTATACGTGTTTTCTGGATATAAACATTAGTTACCTCAGTCGTCCTCTATATACAACGTATGATGTATAATCAGCTGTTACACACAAAGAAAAACAAACTATTTTTCAAGAGATAAAGTAAACCATAGAACCATACTGAGAGCTGATTTCAACTGTTAAAGCTCCCACACAGCAGATTTAAAATAACCATGATTTATAAGTTAAACCAGCAGAAAATGAGGGAAACTCACATGAATGTAGAGGGAATTTGAGCAAAGATATCACAACTATAAAAACAATCAAATGGAAATGCTAAGAGGGAAATCATGATGTGACTGATGAATTCCTTTAATAGGTTCACCAGTAGAATGATCATAGCTGAGGAAGAATCAATTAACTTGAAGACAGATCAACAAAAGTCATCAAAACTAAAACAAACAGATGGAAGAAAATAATGAAGAAAAACCACAACAGAGTATCTAAGCCACAGAACAATATCAAAGGCATAATATTTGTGTAATTTAAGTCTTTGAAGTAGAACGAGTAAATGAGGTAGAGAAGAAAATTTGAAGAGATAATGGCTGACATTTTGCAAAATTAATGGATGAAACAAACAGATCCTAAAAGCTCCTATTGCTATACTATTTGTTTCAATTTAAAATCAAAGTCAAAAAGTAGTCAATCAGATATACAATTAGAATGAATTGGAAACACAATTTAATTTTATAAAATTTAAGTGATTTATGAGAAGGATGAAAGTATTAATATCCATATCATAGAATAATGTGTTATTGTATTAAATGTATTAAATGGCTCTAAGTGCTCATTGGGACTAGAACACCCTCTACGACACAGTGGTTGCTAAACAATACCAGTATTCTTGTTATTCTCTCCTCTTTCTTTTGAAAGATCTTTTAGTTAGCCATTTTTAAAACATGCGTTGAAGAAGACTGACAAATATATTCATAATTGTATTTTATTTCTGTTTAACTGTGAAATCAAATGTAGACATTATAGTTCCTTCTACATTAAGAAACAGATAATGTTATTAGATATCACTATGTATTACCATATATTCTTTACTTTTCAACAGGTGTTGAATCTTATTCAAGTTAGGAATTTATCTAAACATTTTAAATTTCTGTGGCTATATAATTATACTGCTCTGAAAATAATGATAATAGAAATTTATAAAGCACACAAGCTTACTTTTATGTAACAGGATGTAAAAAAAAACAGAGTATTGTTCCAAAAATGTTTCAAAACATTTTTTCCTTAGAATAGTTTTATACTTATTAGAATAGAAAGAATGCATTATTGTTGAAAACAAGGACGATATCATACAAATTGACAGCATTACTCATTTAAATAAATTATTAAAAGGCAATCTCATCATCATCTAATCTTTACATTATGCTTATTATGTACCAGACATTGTTAAAGATTTATTGTTATCTAATCTTTACAATATTCTTACAATGGTTATTTCATTTATACAGATGCAGAACCAGAATCACAGAAAATTAAAAAAAAATTGTGTAACATCACACAAGATATAAGCGTTAGAACTGGCATTTAACTCAGTATGAAGTGGTGTGCTCTTAATCATTTATCTGAATTGTATTTTTCAATGTGTCTTAGTTCTGACAGCTACAACAGAATACCATAGACTGGGTAGCTTAAACAACAGAAATTTATTTCTCAGTTCTGGAAGCTGGGAAGTCCAAGACCAAGACTCCAGCAGATCAGTGTCTGGTGAGAGTCTGCTTCATGGTTTGCAGGTGGCGATTTCTTCACTGGATCCTCATATGGAGAAGAGCAGAGGAGAGAGAGCAAGTGTGCTGTGTCTTTTTATAAGGGCATTGATCTCATTCATGATGACCTAATGACCTCCCAAAGGGTTTACCTCCCAATACCAACACGTTGGGTACTAGTATTTCAACATGTGAATTTGGGGGACCCATAAACATTCAGTCTACAGCAATGTCATTATTCAGATTAATATATTACATTGATCCTTAAGTGAAAAGCAACTTAGAGAGCTTTAGTTTTCTAAACTTGGTACAGTTTTGTATATTAAAATACACTTGTTTCATTAATTCATGAATTCTGGATTGGATAAACTAACTGTTTTGTACAAAATTAGTATAGAGGGAAATATTCTTTATTTTCTGCTAAAACACAGCCTTAACAGAAGCAATTTTTTTTTACTTTTTTGATTAAGTATTATTTTAAGAATGAAATTAGATAATAACTAGAAGTAAAAGTCAAATATGTAGAACTTGTTCCTAAAATACTAATAAGATGAATTAATAAAATAGCTTATTACATTTCAGTAGTGATTTAAAATGACAGTATCATTCAAAGCCCTGTCTTCAAGTGAGATTTTTATATTTCTTTTTGTTACATGCCATCTTTCCAAAAATGAATTAAAGTATTCTGCCTAGTAAAAACCAAAGTGCCCTGCTTAACTCACTCAAGATATTCAACATCACATAGTTACAATGTGAAAAGTACAGGTTTTATGAGCACACCATAGGAACCTAATTCTCTAAAGGTAAATGGTAATAATAAGGGAAATTCTAACAACGAATAAGACTTTTCTTAGAAGAAGGCACCTTGTATTAATACATATAAAATATATAGGTCTCTAAAAGAGATTAAAGGGTGTATTTTAGATATTTCCTACTTTGATTTAGGAAGTGATTATTCAGAGTGTGGAAGTTATCTCTTAAATATTGCCAGACACAATATAGATGCTATCACTTCTGTGGTTAGTTATTCCTAAATATCCATGTGTTTATTTATTTGCTTAATCTAATGGAGAAGACAACTATAAAACTCTTGAAGCTTTACCAGTTGGCAATACTGCTATAAATTGTATTTATCTTAAACTGATGGGTTCCAAATATTTCCTTTATGTGACTGAAAATAACCCTACTTAAAAAGAGAAATCTGGGGAAAATATTTTGCAACAGAAGAAACATTAACATTGTTCATGAATATGAATATTTCCAACACACAATTCTTCTAATTGCAATTGTTAATAATTATATTGAGCATTTTATAGATAATAGAATTTCCATAAGATGTTTGATGTTTGTAGCTCTTATGGATTATAAAGGTATGTGATTTTGTCAAAATTTTATCTCCTAAAATAGAATATGCATCTTCTATACTCTATGACATATCACCAGTGTGTCCTAAACAGTTACCCCAAGTTTACCGTTTTCATCAGTTTTTCTCTCTAAAATATGTTTGTCTTTTTGTATCCAAGTCTCCTGGTATTGCTATGTTCCCAACCAGCTAGGTCAAACATCTGGAGTCAAACTGCATGAATCTCTTTCCCTCATATTCTCCTTAACACCTTAACATTTACCTGGTTTCTTCCTTTTTTCTTCTGATTGTGTATCCAGTATATTCTCTTTTATATACTGCCTTAATTCAGATTTCTGCAAGCTCGTATTTTCTCTTACGCTCTTATCCACTCTTTACATTGTCCATAATTTTTTTTCTAAAATGCTAAACAAATAATAATCACACTTCATGAGAAAATTCTCCAAAGATTTCCTGTTGCTTTTAGACAAAAGCAAAAATTCACAAACTTGCCTGGAATAAATATTCACAAATACAAAATTCTGGTCTGATTCTCTAGCCTCCTTTACTTTATGTTAAAAATATAATGAACCATATCTAGTCTCCTAGTCACATCTTTTGGCCTGTTTCTTAGGCCAAGAGAAAAAAGCCACATGGATCTGTAAAAGAAATCCAGATAGATTTTGGAGATACTTTTGTGGGCTGGTTAGGTCCTTGACACTGAAATCTAATTACAAGGACTGATAATCATTTTGTTCCTGGAAATTTTCTAAATCATAGCTGGATGATGTGGCCTTACAAAAATCTTAAATGTTCTGGTACAACCATTACCACATCAGGGGGCTTACCCGATCCCACAACAGAAGGAACAGGAGAGAACGACTCTAACCACAATTATCACTTTGCAGACAACCTGCTGATCAACAGCATGTGAGCAACGGATCGCAAGATTGATGTACTGTGGCCTGACTTTATTTGTCATTGCCCAAAATGGGGAAGAATAGAGAAAAGGGAGAAACTATAAGAAAATGAAATGGCCCTGAAAGCAGTTACTGACCAGGCAATGGTATTCCCCACGGAACAAAATCAGTAATAATTAGACAAGGTCGTTTTGTGGCAGTGGTAGAACAAGGCCGTTCTAAAATAATGCCTGAATATAACACTGAGAAGGATCCTAAAGCTCCGCGACAATAATCAAATAGTCCCCTCTCCTACCTAAAACGAATGACTGCTATTCCTTTAGCAATAACAGCCCTAGGCCCATATTCTCACTCCCACCCCCTACATACAAATTATTAAGTGATCCTGTCATTGAATAACCTTCACTTTCTCACTTTCTAAATCCTTGAACACTCTCCCAAAATCACCTATGAAATACATTCTAATTCTTTCATACCAGACTATTTTATGTTTCCCTTAGGTATGCAATCTCCTTGCTATGGAAAATTAATACTCCCAACTCAGTGCATTCTTGGTTTTCTTCACATATTGGGTCTCAACGATATTTTAGTCCTTTCTCTCCTTTACTATCCATACCTAATTACTCATTGGGTCTTTGAAAATATTCTTCTTAAAAGCATTCAGATATTTCAAATTTTTAAATGCTCTTTGTAACTACCTGATTTTGTCTAGAGCTGTGTCTTTTCTAAATTATTAATCTCTTATCTCACTAAACTCAGGGCTAGACCCATCCACAATGCAGTAAGTGTATGTGTCTATTCAAGATCCACCTTTTTCTAGTGCATATTTTTATTGAAGTATGGTTGATATACAACATAGTGATTCAACAGCTATAGGCAATATTAAATGCTCTCCCCAACTAGTGTAGTACTTATATATCAACATAAGAACTATTGACTATATTATCTATGCTGTACTTTCATCCCCATGACAAACTTATACTATGATTGAGATTCTGTGTCTCTTTATCACCTTCACCTATTTCACCTACCTGCCCCAACTCCTCCCCCATAATAACCACTGTGTCTATGAGTCATTACTATTTTGTTTGTTTTGTTTTGTTTTTAGATTCCACATATATATGAAATCATATTGTATTTATCTTTCTCTGCCTGGCTTATTTCAGTTAACACAATACCCTCAAGTTTATCCAAGTTGTTGCAAATGGCAGGACTTTTTATGGCTTAATAATATTCCATTGTGTGTATGTATCACATCTTCTTTATCCATTCATTTATTGATGAACACTTTGGTTGCTTCCATATTCTTGGCTATTGTAAATAATGTAGCAATAAACACAGGGGTGAATATATCTTTTAGAATCAGAGATTTTACTTACATTTGGTAAATTCCTAGAAGTGAAGTTACTGGGTCTGGGTCATATGGTATTTCTATTTTTAGTTTTTTAAGTAATCTCCATACTGCTTTCCACAGTGGCTGCACTGATTTTCATTCCCCCCAACAGTGTTGGAGGGTTCCCTTTTCTCTATATCTTTGCTGACACTTATTATTTCTTGTCTTTTGGATAGTGGCCATTCTGAATGCTGGGAGGTGATATCTCATTGTGGTTTTGATTTGCATTTCCCGGTTGATTAGCAATGGGGAACATCTTTTCAAGTGCCTATTGGCCATCTGAATGTCTTCTTTGAAAAATGTCTATTTAGGTCCTCGGCCCATTATTATTTTTTAATTCTTAATTGCTTTTATTGAGGTAAAATTTACATACTTTGAAGGGCACAAGTCTTATACATATGCACCCCCACATTTATCACTGTACTATATACAATAGTCAAGATATGGAAGCAACCTAAGTGTCCATCTACAGATGAATGGATAAAAAAGATGTGGTACATTACACAATGAAATATTATTCAGCCACTTAAAAAAAGAGATCCTGCCATTTGCAACAACATGGATGAATCTAGAGGGTATTATGCTCTGCCCATTTTTTAATTGGGTCATGTTTTTTTTAGTGTTGTATCATTATGGGTTCTTTATACATTTTGAATATTAACCCTTTATAGAATAAATTGTTTATGAATATATTCTCCCATATTGTAGGTTGCCTTTTTGTTTTGCTTATGGTGTTCTTTGTTGTACAGAAGCTTTTTAGTTTGATATAATCCCACTTATCCACTTTTTGTTTCCCTTGCCCAAGGAGATGTGTCCAGGAAAAAACTGCTCATACTTACGTTCAAGAGATTTTGGCCAATGTTTTCTACTAAGAGTTTTAAGGTTTTATGTCTTACATTTAAGTCTTTAATACATTTTGAGTTTACTTTTGCGCAGGAAGTTAGTAGTCTTTTCGCCATTGTATATTCATGGCTCCTTTATTGTATTAATTGATCATATATGTGGGGGTTTATATCTGGGCTATGCTTCTGCTGGTTTCTTTAGGGAAGTGGTGCGGGAGGCCACTTTTGGGCACTTGAAGGAGAGGGGTACGCAACGAAGCGGGGCGAACTTAGGAACGTGACCCGGGCTTAGGACTCCCACGCCGGGATGGCGCGCAGTGGGCGGGCCGGACGGGGCAAGTCTGGGGCCTGAGCCGGGTTCTCAGCGCTGGCGGCGGCGGCCGCGAGGCCAGGCGCGGCGGGCTAAGGTGCCCGGGCGCAGTTCCCCGTCCGGCCTTGCGGGGGCGCCGGTGCGGCCGATCAGGTGAGCGGGGCTGCGGGAAGCGGCCTCGTTCTCAGGCGACGGAGCCGCCGCCGCCGCCACACCTAGTGGCGGGGCTCGAGAAGGCGGCTCGGTGGGGCCTGGGGCGGAGAGCGCCGGGGGTTGGGGACGGAAGGGCGGCGGGAGGAAGGCAGGAGGCTGCTGGGCCGCGGGCTGCTGCTGGGAAAGGGACCCCAAGGTGTCCGCCGCGGCTCGTCGGTCACCCGCGCGGATTGGGGCGCCAGGGCCATGGGCGCGCCCCCCCTGAGGCGGAGGTCGCGGGCAGGAGGGTAGGCGGCCCATGAGAGGTGACTGGGGGCGAGGCGGCCATTGGCGGCGGCGGCGGCGGCACCAGCCCCACTACCACCACCGCCGTGTCGCGCTCGGTGCTGCAGCCCAGTCAGCAGAAGCTGGCGGAGAAGCTCACCATCCTCAGTGACCGGGGCGTCGGCATGCTCACCCGCCTGTACAAGATCAAGAAGGTGCGCAAGGGGAGGCCGGCGGTCCGAGGAGGGTTGGAGGCCGGGGGAGAACCAGGGATGG
>JAVSCE010021177.1:0-14605 GCA_032199065.1 Smutsia gigantea
GAATTCAAAAATACATCAAGAGGATCATACACCATGACCAAATGGGAATCATCTCAGGGATGCGAGGATGGTACAACATTCGAAAATCCATCAACATCATCTACCACATCAACAAAAAGAAGAACAAAACCCACATGATCATCTCCATAGATGCTGAAAAAGCATTTGAAAAAATTCAACATCATTCATGATAAAAACTCTTAACAAAATGGGTATAGAGGGCAAGTACCTCAACATCATAAAGACCATATATGACAAACCCACACCAAACATCATACTTAACGGCGAGAAGCTGAAAGCTTTTCACCTAAGATCGGGAACAATACAGGGATGCCCACTCTCTCCACTGTTATTCAACATAGTACTGGAGGTCCTAGCCATGGCAATCAGAAAAAACAAAACAATACAATGCATCCAGATTGGAAAATAGTCACTATTTGCAGATGACATGATATTGTACATTAAAAAACCCTAAAGTCTCCACTCTAAAACTACTAGAACTAAAATCTGAATTCAGTAAAGTTGCAGGATACAAAATCAATACACAGAAATCTGTTGCTTTCCTGTACACTAATGATGAGCTAACAGAAAGAGAAATCAGAATAACAATTCCATTCACAATTGCATCAAAAAGAATAAAATACCTAGGAATAAACCTAACCAAGGAAGTGAAAGACCTATACCCTGAAAACTACAAGACACTCCTAAGAGAAATTAAAGAGTACACTAACTAATGGAAATTCATCCCATGCTCTTGGCTAGGAAGAATAAATATTGTCAAAATGGCTATACTACCTAAAGCAATTTACAGATTCAATGCAATCCCTATCAAAATACCAACAGCATTCTTTAACGAACTGGAACAAATAGTTTAAAATTCATATGGAACCACAAAAGACCCCAAACAGCCAAAGAAATCCTGAGAAGGAAGAATAAAGCATGGGGGAATCTTGCTTCCCACCTTCAGGCTCTACTACAAAGCCACAGTAATCAAGAAAATTTAGTACTGGCACAAGAACAGGCCCAAAGACCAGTGGAACAGAATAGAGAGTCCAGACACTAACCCAAATATATACAGTCAATTAATATACAATAAAGGTGCCATGAATATAGAATGGGGAAATGACAGCCTCTTCAACAGCTGGTGCTGGCAAAACTGGACAGCTACATGTAAGACAATGAAACTGGATCATTGTCTAATCCCATACACAAAAGTAAATTTCATAATGGATCAAACACCTGAATGTAACTCTTGAAACCATAAAAGTCTTAGGAAAAAACATAGGCAAAAATCTCTTGGACATAAACATGAGCAACTTTTTCATGAACATCTCTCCCCAGGCATGGGAAACAAAAGCAAAAATGAACAAGTCGGACTATATCAAGCTGAAAAGCTCCTGTACAGCAAAGGACACCATCAGTAGTACAAAAAAACATCCTACAGTATGGGGAAATATATTCATAAATGAATATCCGATCAGAGGTTGACATCCAACATCTTAACAAACAAAAAGCAAATAATCCAATTAAAAAAGGGGCAGAGGATCTGAATAGACACTTCTCCAAAGAAGAAATTCAGATGGCCAACAGGCACATGAAAAGATGCTCCACATCAGTAATCATCAGAGAAATGTAAATTAAAACCACAATGAGATATCACCTCACACCAGTGAGGATGGCCAACATCCAAAAGACAAACAACAACAAATGTTGGTGAGGAGGTGGAGAAAGGGGAACCCTCCTACACTGCTGGTGGGAATGCAAATTAGTTCAACCATTGTGGAAATCAGTATGGAAGTTCCTCAAAAAACTCAAAATAGAAATACCATTTGACCCAGGAATTCCACTCTTAGGAATTTACCCTAAGAATGCACCAGCCCAGTTTGAAAAAGACATATGCACACCTATGTTTATCGCAGCACTATTTATAATAGCCAAGAAATGGAAACAACCTAAGTGTCCATCAGTAGATGAATGGATAAAGAAGATGTGGTCTATATACACAATGGAATATTATTCAGCCATAAGAAGAAAACAAGTCCTACCGCTTGCAACAACATGCATGGAGCTAGAGGCTATTATGCTCAGTGAAATAAGCCAGGTGGAAAAAGACAAGTATCAAATGATTTCACTCATCTGTGGAGTATAAGAACAAAGAAAAAAACTGAAGGGACAAAACAGCAGCAGACTCTCAGAACCCAAGAATGGACTAACAGTTACCAAAGGGAAAGGACTGGGCAGGATGGGTGGGAAGGGAGGGACAAGGGGGAATAAGGGGCATTATGATTAGCAGACGTAATGTATGGGGGGCACGGGCCAGGCAAGTCAGAGAACACAAGTAGTGATTCTATTGCATCTCACTATGCTGATGGACAGAGACTGTAATGGGGTATGTGGGGGGGACACTTGATGAAGTGGGGAGTTTAGTAACCATAATGTTGCTCATGTAATTGTAGATTAACAATACCAAATTTTTTAAAAATCACAATGTAAAATGAAATTATAAAATTCCAGAGTAAAAACTGTATGTATATCAATGATTCACAATCACAATATAGGTTGGTCACAGGGGTGGTAGTACAGCATGGAGAACATAATCAATGATTCTGTAATATCTTTCTACATTGATAGATAGTAACCACACTAGAGGAGGGCAGGATTTGATAATTTGCGTAACTGTTGAACCATTGTGTTGTACCAATTGTATTTGAAACCAATATAAGATTGTATATCAATGATACTTCAATAAAAAAAATTTTATGTGTATTATGATTGCAACTATGTAAAAAAAAATAATGAATGTGAGAAAAACCTGGAAAATAATCTACAAACAGCAATGCACCTTGTGTATAAGTGAATAGTTATTTCAAAAAATTGTAACTATGGAACTGTTTTCTTTTTTTTAAAAAAAAATCCAGTTTTTCATTTTGAAAGAAAAAGGAAATTGTAATATTTATTTATCAGAAGATAATAATTTGCAAGTATGCTGAGATAACTCAACAAAAAAAATAATGTAGTTGTCAATGCTTCCTTTTTAATGAACTCTTCCTTAATCAAATCTTGGGATAGTTGTGTATTGATTTAGAACATGCCCCCTTTCATATGCACTTGTGTGTTTTCCGGAGGCCTCAAAAGGTTAACAACTCTTATACATCATTATATACTAACAGTTTGCTCCAGTGTATAAGGAATGAATCAGCATCTTAATATCTTCCCCTTAGCTCTATGACCCTAGCAAGCCACTTAACATCTATTACCTTGGCTTCTTTTTCAGAAAGAATAATAATAATTGTAGAATTAGGAAAATATCCATAAAACACATTAAGAGCTATTAGTGAGGAATAAGAAGTGAGTCTAAACCAATATACTATGAAGACCCACCCAGTTCAGCTAGCCTACTTTCCTAATACATGAAATTTTAATTTGATAGAAATTTGTTCTTAGATTATAACTAAGATTATTGGCCATGGAATGCAAATTAGACTATTAATATATTAAAACATTTTGCTAAATACTGGAAAAACATTTTGACATAAACTTTCAGTGAGAAACAGAGTATGACATATAATTCGTTCCATAGCTTAAGGTTGGGATTTGCCATTGTAAAGAAAATAACTTGGTAAATATGACTGTAAATTTGCAAACAGTAATCTTTAATTAAAAATGTTAAAGTTCCTTTAAACTGTATAGTAGTAATTCCACAGATTCACCAACTGTAATGATATCTTAACAAAAATCCTGTTTTTTCATAAGTCATTAGAGAAATATTGCAGCAAAGATTAATTACCATTCTACTATCTAAAAAGTGTACCTTCAAGCTGTTAAATGAGTGAACAGAGATCTATTATGACTTTAACAAGAATGTTACTCTCTATGGGGATTACTGCTATTAACAGTAGGAAATGTATCATTTAAAGACATTAAAATAGAATGGAAATGTTTTCACCAATTTAAATAAAAGCCCTTGTTCTTTACTTCATAATAAAACTTGCTTTCTCTACTTTCTTTACTATAAGAATTTATGCAAATTTTTCTAGTAATGCTATTCAAAGGCCTTTATATTTTTAAATCTCTATATTCCAATTTATTTTCTACAGAGGTAGTGGTAGAGAGGCATTAAATTAATGTAGTTAAATAATGTTTATAATCTGATACATGAAGACTCTATTCCAGCTACATACATTATTACTCCTAAGATAGCACTACTGGCCAGCATGTATTTTAGTTTAGACAAATTATTTCCTTTCAAGGATCTTAGATCCTAAATTTGCTAGCTTTTTTCACATATGTGCTACACTCTATGTTAGAGAATTTGATAAAACATAAAATATGTGTGTCAATACAAAAAGAACAAGTGGGGAAGAAGAGAGCAATCTCTGTATTTTAAAATATTTGAAAAACAAATTGGAAAAGACTTAAATTTATTTTCATCTCCAATACTGACCAGCATATTTAATAAACATTTATGTTTATTTCATTTTGAAAATAAGTTGGTTCTTTCTGGAAAGCAATTTGGTTTTATGAATCAAGAGTCTTGTAAATAATCTCCTTGTAATAATCCTTTGACCCAGTATTACTGTTTCTGGGAGTCCAACCTTAGGAAGTAAATGAAAACGTTGACTGTTTACTCCCAAAGACATGCCAGAGTTGTTTATGACAGAAAAGTGCTGGAAACAATCTAAAAGCCCAACAAAGAGAATGCTTAAAGCAAATTATGATAAGAACGGAATATTTTATAACTTAAAATTATGTATATAAATATTTTTAAATGAGAATACTAAATGGCATAATGTTAAGTGACAAAAACAGAACACAAAGTTGTATGTGTTCTATGATCTAAATGAAAATGAAGAGAGGAAAGTGGGTTTTAAAAAGACCAAAAAGGAATGTGCCAAAATAACAATAATGGTAGCTTCTAGGTTGAGGAGACTGTAGATGAATTTTTCTGGTTCTTACTCATTTTCAGTACTTTCTAAACATTTTGTAGTAAGAATGTAGTATTTTTATAATCATAAAACATTTATGAATTGGTAACTGAAAGAAAATAAATTTTACTTTTTAAATAATGAGGACATGAAAGTTCTTCATACATAGTCAAATTTTTAAAAAGCAAATTTTAAAAAGCAATCTAACAGTAGATATAAATTGATCCTATATATTTTTTAAATATATAAAGTAGTCAAGAACCAGAAAAATTCATAGAAACAGAAAGTAGGATGGTAGTTATCAGGGGCTGAGAGGAGGGAGTTGCTTAAAGGGTAGAGAGTCTCAGTTTTACATGACTCAAAGTTCTGGAGATCTATTGCACAACAATGGTAATATACCTAATACTACTAATACTACTGAACTGTACACTAAAAAATAGTTGAAATGCTAAATTTTACGTTATGTATTTTTAACACAACTTTTAGGAAGTATAATTATGTGAAATTGGTATGTGTGTGGGTGTGTATGAAGATAAAATACCAAATTGCTAACAAGACTTTTCCCTTAAAAGTAGGGAAAGGAAATGGTCAGGGGGGCCTTTTTTGACTTTAAATACTTCTGTATAATTTGAACATTCTAAGTGAGCCAATACTACTTCTACATCTTTTTTTTTTTAACTGTGGTGGGACCTAGATCCATTTGTGGTTTCTTGATTCTGATTGCTATAACTTTCAATGAAAGAGTAATGAGCTAAGTTACTTGTTCAATTTACTAGTCAATAGAAGCATGCAGCCAGCAGATCAAAACAGGACTGAGAAACATTTAAACACATGTCATTTCTCTAAGAAGTTATCTTTCTTTTAGATCAACTTTTCTATGTCAAAGTTTAGGCAGTTAAAGAAAAGACTATTGTACTTAGGGGACAGAATGGAATAGATGAAAGATAATTAAAACTGCTTACTAAGTTATTGATCAGTTTACGGTCAAGTGTAAGAATAAAAATTAAATTGGAAAAATATTAAGTCCTTATTAAAATTCCTTACATAATATAAGTTAATCAATAGCAGAAACACAAACATTTGTATTCAAAATTTATATTTCCTTTGACTATGGCTGTTTTACTTATAGCAGCCCAAGGACAGATATAAAGAAGAAACCATGCGTCAGACTTTGTGATCCTATCTACCTGCTCAAAGTGCTGGAAATCAGTGTCTGAACTCTCCGGATATACTGAAAAAACAACACTCATTCATTTGTTTGCTGACTCTTTCAATAAACCTTTATTGAGCAGCTACTGCTGTGTCAGTTATCATGTGAGTCTAAAACAACCGGAATATCAGTTTTAAAATATTAATTGGGCATCACCTATGTATTTAGCACTATGCTAAGTATGGTAGTGATTATTATAAAGGAATGTAGAGAGGCAACTATCACCTTTACATAATCAGCATTTAAAACAGAAATTTAGAATTGGAAGGAATTTTAAAGCAATCATTCCTTACTTTATTTGGAGTTAACATTTAGTAATGAACTGCTAATTCTTTTAGATGGTATTTATTTTCCTTAATGGCCTTACTTGGGAAAATAAAACATTTGCAACCACATATAAGTTACCCTACTTTATTTAAAATTTTTTAAATTTAAAAAATCCAAAAGTTTAGAAATCTTTGTCCTAGAGGTCATCTAAAAAATGTGTATATTTAACTCCATAAGCAATTGAAATGGTCTTTAAGAAGTGAATGGTAAAATTGAAGCAGTATGATGGTGAGAGATTAAAGGTCCATTTGTTGACATTTCCTTAATAGATTTTAGTAAATGTAATTTAGTAAAATGCAAAAATATTAAGAATATATTAAAAGGAGAAACTATTGCATAGAATAATTTAATAGAGAAAATATGAAATACAAATAGAATGAGCAAGATATGTTTAAATGGTCCAAACTATTTCCAAAAAAACACACAAGCACACACACACATACACACAACTCAGCAACAATATAGTTAGTGTGTTAATGCTAAATAGAAATATCAGAATCAACTCAATATATTATGCATTTCTTGTTCAACTCTATTGTTCATAAAACCTAAGTAACAGAGTAAATCTTGTAGTGTTGCTTCTAATTTTTCCAAGTCACTAAGTTGTATTATTATTTATTTAATATTTTTGTAAGTACTGTCTAACTCCATACACAAAAGTAAACTTGAAATGGATTAAAGACCTAAATGTAAAAACCATAAAATTCTTAGAAGAAAACATAGGCAAAAATCTCTTGAACATAAGGATGAGCAATCTATTTCTGGACACACTGGGCAAGGGAAACGAAATAAAAAATGTACAAGTGGGACTACATCAAACTAAAAATCTTCTGTACAGCAGAAGACACCATCAGCAGAACAAAAAGGCAACCTACAGTAAGGGAGAATATATACATAAACAATTTAAAATATATAAAGAACTCATATGCTTCAACGCCAAATAAACAAATAAATAAATAACTCAATTAAAAAATGGGCAGGGGACCTGAACAGACATTTTTCCAAAGAAGAAATACAAATGGCCAACAGGCACATGAAAAGATGCTCCACGTTGCTAATCATCAGGGAAATGCAAATCAAAACCACAGTGAGATATCACCTCACACCAATTAGAATGGCCACCATCCAAAACACAAGAAATAACAACTGTTGGTGAGGATGTGGAGAAAGGAAACCCTCCTACACTGTTGGTGGGAATGTAAATTAGTCCAACTGCTGCGGAAAGCAGTACAGAGGCTCCTCAAAAAACTATAAATAGAAATACCATATGACCCATTAATTAATTCCACTTCTAAGAATTCTCCGAAAGACAACAAAAATCCCTGATTTAAAGATACATGCACCCCTATGCTTATCACCACATTATTTATAATAGCCAAGTTATGGAAGCAACCTAAGTGTCCATCAATAGATGAATGGATAAAGAAGATGCCATATATATGCTCAATGGAATATTATTCAGCCATAAAAAAGAAATCATGCCATTTGCAACAACATGGATGGACCTAGAGGGTATTATACTAAGTGAATTAAGCCAAGTGGAGAAAGATAAATACCATATTATTTCACTTATTTCTGGAATTTAAAAACAAAACAAAACAAAATGAACAAACTAGCAGTAGAATCATAGGCACTGAGAAGTGACTAGTGGTTAACATGGAGGAGGATTTGGGGTGGATGGTTGGGGAGGGAGATGGTGATAAAGGGAAACAAAATCTCAATCACAATATAAGTTGGTCATAGGGATGGAAGTGCAGCATGGAGAATATAGCCAATGGTTCTGTAAAATCTTTCATTTGACAGATAGTAACTGCATTAGTTGGAGTAAAGATTTAATAATGTGTGCAACTGTTGAACCACTGTGTTGTATATTCGAAACCAATATAACATTGTTTATTTTGTAGAGTTAGTAGTACCCCAATTTTAATTTTGGATCATTACACTAACCCAAATATAATTTGCTACTGCCTTGGCTTTCTTATACAATAAGAGAAAAAGTAAACACTGATATACCTTGTTTTTTATTTTTTGTGTATGTACCAAGAACAGACCTACAAATCATGGGATGAATCACTGGATTGCAGAAGACAGTATCTGCCAAGGTTCCATTTAAAAAAACTAGCATTTTTAAAGCTCCCTTTGTTCCTCCCTTGCTGTAGAGCAGATGTTTCACATAATTTAGAACATCAAATAGTGGCTAACCATCAGGACTCAATAATTTGTCAAATTGATAGCTTTATTTTTATTTCTCTTCTAAAATATGTGTTATCTCTGATTTTTCTTATATCATTTTTCTACACAAAAGCTGCTCTTCTAATTTTTTTCTTCATACAAAACTCATCAAGCTACCTGCTCTGGGTTTTGTGATTATCCCTTGATTTCTTTACAAACATGGACTTCTGGACATTATATAAGCTATTTGATTCCAGACCTGATCTTCACTATACTTGTGGTTTCTTGAATAAACCTGCCCAGAAACTACCAACATATGCCTGCTGGAATCAAAGCCTTTGTCCTCAGCAGTAGTTCACAACCTTGATGGTATTAGTATCACCTATGTGGCTTATTAAACACATGGAGGCCCAACCTCAGCTCAGTTCAGTTAAAATCATAAGTTTTAGGGATGGCATTCAGGAATATGTAGCTCCTCACTTTCTCTACTTTGCAGCCAGAACTGAGAACCACAGATAGGAGGTCAATTTATCACACTGCCTTTTTGTGTCTGACTCCTCTACCATGCTGTGAACTCCTTGAAGACACTATTTGCCATTGTAGGTGTATAATAATTTCATTGAAAATAAACATCAAAATCAAAACTCCTTACCATGGCTTACATGACCTACTGTGACCTTTTCACTGTCTCACATCTCCCACTTAGCCCTAAGTTTCTTGCAAACATGCCAAATTTATTCCTGCCTCCAGACTTTTGCATTTACTGACTCTTCAACAAGAAACTATCTTCGCCCAGTCCTTTATTCCTCTGGCTCCTTGTCATCATAGAAATCTCTACTCTGTTCTTAGAAAGTCCTTTCCCGGCCAGCCAATATTAAAATAATCACTCCCGCTGCAGTCTCTATCACCTCTCCTGTCTTCCTTCATACCCCTATCAAAAATTAACTTTCTTATTATGTATTTATTTATTATTGTCTGTTATCAATTCAGTCATTCCACACACCCAACAACTAGATTGAAAATTCTTAGACAGTAAGAACTTTGACTTTGTTGCTATTACATCCCCAGAGAGCTTACTTACCCTGCCCGGTATTGAATAGACCCTCAATAAATATTTTGAATGAATACTATAAGCATTTGAATAAATAGTGAGTGAATGCAAGCATTACCCCAGCAGACTGTTCAAAAGTTCAAGAACTCTGGCCTATATTTTAGTAACATCAAAAAAAAATGTTACTTTCCTACACTCTATTTCCCTTTGCAAAAGTGTCAATAAATGTACTGTCCCATTTGTTAAAGTCATTGTTTATTAAAAAAAATTTTTTCTCTGTTACTCCCTCTTTGGCCCAGATCACCTTGTATTTCCGAAACTCACCAATTTCTAAAGGTATCAAGAAACAGAATATGAAAATCACATGTCATTTCACTCTAGATTATTGAGATTTGGAGTTTGATAAATTATGAAGATTATTCATTCTGCTGTATTATATTCAATCAGGTCTTTGGCATCTTTCTAGAATGATCTTTTTTCATTGTCTTAAATGTAGAAGTAATCCTAACTGCTTTAAATTTATTTATTAAATATATAACATAAATATATAATTACATATTTGTAATTCATATATAAGTACATAAAATATTATATAATCTATAAGTAATATATGTTAAGTATATAAAAATTTATATATAAAACTTGAATTAAATTAACATAATTTCATTTCCTTTCAACATATCATGTTTGAAAGTTTTAATTTTTTATATTAAAGTCAACAGTCATTAAAGAAGGATCAACTTCTAATTCTATAATGAAATTTAGTGTGGCATGGCAAAGGCTTAAAATGCAGAAATTCACTTTACAGAGAAAAGAATCCATCTATTCCATAAGGTAATCTTCATCTAAATGGCTCATGTAAGAAACAGGTTAAGAAAAATATAAAACAAGATGTAGTCAGAGTTAATGTATTATCATGTTATTTCTATTAGTGTTTACTACTCCATAACATAACATTCAACTTTTTTTTCAGTTGCTTATATTGTATTTAGATACTGTTGGGTCACACACATCAACCCTGATCAAATGATCATAGAAGGCTGGCCTTGCAAACCATGTAATGGAATTCAAATAGTATCTTTAGAGCAATACAGTACCATTGAGAGGTTCTTAAGCAAGAAGAAATATTATCATATGGGTGTTTTAAAATTTTTACTTTGCAGGATGGAGAACAGGAAGGAAGAGAACGTAGCTACTGGTAAGGAGTCCTAAAATGAGAACTGTTGTCCTGGAATTTGGTAGTGACAGTGAACATGAGGAAAAACAGATTCAAGAGTAACTTAAGGAGGTAAAACAGAATTTAACCATTGCTGGTTATTGTATCTTGTCCTCTTTTATTTATACTTTTTGTGCATTTTACATATGGGGAAGAGGTTCAAGGTTTATGAATTAAAGTTATTTCACATCAAGACTGATGAAAGCAGCATCTTGCTCCTTATTCATCCCAAAATATTGGAGGAGTTACAGAAGCAAAGCTACAAGTTCACAAAATACTGATAAGTTATAGCATCAGAATATCTGACAGAACTTCCGGGAAGATGGCGGTGTGAGCAGGGCGGTAGAAATCTCCTCCCAACACTATATTTATCTATGAAAACACAGAAAATACATCTATTCCTAAAAGAGAGACGAGAATACACAGGAAAGCGCACAGCGTGCAGCTACACCCGAGAGGAATCGGCACCCCAAGAGGCGGGTAAGATACGGAGCCGCGACCCGGCGGGACCCGAGCCCTCCCCCACCCCCACCCCAGCGCACCGGCGGGAGGAGAGGATTCAGAGCCGGGAGGGAGTGGAAGCACACCCCGCGAAGTAGCCAGCCCCGGTGATGTGCGCGGGGAGCGCTGACCCACATTGCGCAGTGCAGCGGAGATTGGAGAGACAGAGGGGCAGGATCTGAGCGGGGAACGCGCCAGGGTGCTTGCAGCTGGCTCCCGGGAAGGAAAAAAAAAAAGTGCGCACTTTCTTCAGCGGTCTTAAAGAGACAGGAGCCCAGCGGAGGAGCCGGATCGCCCCAGCACACTCAGCCCAGCAGGCTGGGAGTCCTGGGGAGTTTCAGACGCCTTAGCTGGCGACTGAGGAAGCGTAGCCATACTTAACACTTCTCACTGAGATCAACAGCCTCCTACTCGTTCCCACCCCTGCCAGAGCGATAAAGGGGCCTGCGGAGCGGCACAGTCACAGCTGTGGAATAGTGGGGCAATAGCGCCACCTAGAGCATTCCCACAGAATCTACGTCCGGTGGGCTTTTTTTTTTTGTTTTTCTTGTTTTGTTTTGTTTTTTGTTTTGTTTTTGTTTTTTCTTTTCTTTCTTTTTTTCTTTCTTTCTTTTTTTCTTTTTTTCTCTTTTTTTTCTCTTCTTTTTTTTTCTTCTCTTTTTAAAGTCTTAAAGAGCCCAGCTGACATACATGGCAACTATCAGTGACCAAATTATACAGCCATGAAAAGACAGAGGAATATGGTTCAGACCAAAATCAACCAGACAACCCCAGAGAGGGAGTCTGAAGGGATGGAAATGCACAGTCTTCCTGAAAAAGAATTCAGAATAAGTCATAACCATGCTGATGGACCTACAGAGAAATGTGCAAAGAGCTGAGGGAGGGAAGTGAGGGAACTGAGGAAAGACAATACAGAAATCAGACAAGCGATCGATGGGCTTAGCAGAATGGATGAATCTGCGAGAGACTGTTAATGGAATAGAAATCAGAGAACAGGAATACAGAGAAGCTGAGGCAGAGAGAGATAAACGGATTTCTAGGAATGAAAGAATATTAAAGAGAACTGTGTGACCAATCCAAACGGAACAATATTCGCATTATAGGAGTACCAGAGGAAGAAGAGAGAGAAAAAGGGATAGAAAGTGTCTTTGAAGAAATAGTTGCTGAAAACTTTCCCTCACGGGGGAAAGAAGTAGTCTCGCAGTCCACCGAAGCTCATAGATCTCCCAACACAAGGGACCCAAGGAAGACAACACCAAGACACATAATAATTAAGATGGCAAAGATCAAAGATAAAGACAGGGTATTAAAGGCAGCTAGAGAGAAAAAGATCACCTACAAAGGAAAACCCATCAGACTATCATCAGACTTCTCAACAGAAACCTTACAGGCCAGAAGAGAATGGCATGATATATTTAACGTAATGAAGGCAAGAAGCTCGAACCAAGAATATTGCTTATCCTTACGATTATCATTTAAATATGATGGAGGGATTAAACAATTTCAGATAAACGAAAGTTAAGGATTTGCCTCTCATAAACCACCACCAGGATATCTTAAATGGACTGCTCTAGAGGGAAACACCTAAGGCTAAAAGATGTCACCAGAAAAAAATCATAGCAAAAGAAACGAAGTCATCCCATTACCAACAAAGGTAAGAATAAAGCACTATTATAGAAGAATGGAGGAATAAGAAGGGAGAGAAATAAAGAAACATCAGACTGTGTTTACAAGAACTTAACAAGAAAGTTAAGTTAGATTGTTAGATAGTAAAGAAGCAACCCTTGAACCCTTGGTAACCACGAATCTAAAGGCAGCAATGACAATAAGTACATACCTATCAATAATCACTCTAAATGTAAATGGACTGAATGCACCAATCAAAAGACACAGAGTAACAGAATGGATAAAAAAGCAAGACCCATCTATATGCTGCCTACAAGAAACTCACCTCAAATCCAAGATATACACAGACTAAAAGTGAAGGGATGGAAAAAGATATTTCATGCAAACAACAAAGAGAAAAAAGCAGGTGTTGCAGTACTTGTATCAGACAAAATAGACTTCAAAACGAAGAATGTAGCAAAAGATAAAGAGGACATTACATAATGATAAGGGTCAGTCCAGCAAGAAGATATAACCATTATAAATATATATGCACCCAACACAGGAGCGCCAGCACATGAACAAATATAACAAATTAAAGGAAATAGACAGCAATGCATACATCAGGAGACTTCTTTACCTCAGCAAAGGACAGATCAACCAGACAGAAAATAAGTAAAGACACAGGCACTGAACAACACACTAGAACAAGTGGACCTAACAGACATCTACAGAACTCTACACCCAAAAGCAACAGGATACATTCTTCTCAGAGATGCACATGGAACATTTTCCAAATAGATACATATTAGGCTACAAAAAGAACCTCAGTAATTTCAAAAATATTGAAATCCTACCAGCCCAACTTCTCAGATCCACCAAGATATAAAACAGAAATAAATTTTAGAAAGAAATCAAAAAGGCTCACAAATACATGGAGACTTAACAACACTCTCCTAATTAATCAATGGGTTAATGACCAAATCAAAACAGAAATCAAAGAATATATGGAGACTAATGACAACAACAACACAAAGCCACAGCCTCTGTGGGACGCAGCAAAGGCAGTTCTAAGAGGAAAGTATATTGCAATCCAGGCCTATTTAAAGAAGGAAGAACATTCCCAAATGAATAGTCTAAGACACAATTACTGAAATTGGAAAAAGAAGAACAAATGAGGCCCAAAGTCACCAGAAGGAGGGACATAATAAAGATTAGAGAAGAAATAAATAAAATTGAGAAGAATAAAACAATAGAAAAAATCAATAAAACCAAAAGCTGGTTCTTTGCAAAAATAAACAAAATAGATAAACCCCTAGCCAGACTCTTTAAGAGAAAAAGAGAATCTACACACATAAACACAGTCAGAAATGAGAAAGGAAAAATCACGACGGACCCCACAGAAATACAAAGAATCATAGGAGAGTATTATGAGAATCTATATGCTAACAAGCTGGAGAACATAGGAGAAATGGACAACTTCTTAGAAAAATACAACCTTCCAAGACTGACCAAGCAAGAAACAGAAAAACTAAACAGACCAATCACCAGTGACGAAATCAAATTGGTAATCAAAAAACTACCCAAGAACAAAACCC
>JAVSCE010021178.1:0-319284 GCA_032199065.1 Smutsia gigantea
TTTTAAATAGTTCTCCAAGTGATTATGAGGTGCAATAAGGGTTAAGAGCCAAGGAGGCAGCACACTCCAGAGAGTATCCACTACTGCAGCATTAATGGCAGTACAGGAGCTAAGGTTATAAACGTATATTCAGAAGGTGGGTCAGATCCATGTGTGTCTAAAAGTGAATGCTCCTCCAACTATTTCTGTATGGTAATTTCTCATTTTCCAATGGTTAGCTACATAAAGGTTAAAACTGTGCTACTAAGACAATACTCATGTATAGAACAGGATAGGTAGAACATTGAATTTAAGCTGACTTCAAAATATGAATATAAATCATGTCAGGTATTCAGAATGATAGATAAAAGGAAATAACTTCGCATAGTGCATAAAAGAGCAATTACTTGATAGGAAGAGTCACCCCATCTTCCTTTGTTAGAGCAAGCAGAAGTATCATGTTGTCATTTGTAATTCTGGCAGAATCAAGCACATCCTCTCCTCCCACAGGTTAGAGTTCCATGTGCTGATTCTGAGCGACAGGAACAAATGTCATTTCACCACGATCTCAGCATGAGGAGAACTCCTGGGCATAATGCTGGTCTTCTCCCTTGCTGGGGTACTGTGAAGCTTAATTAATGTTTGTAAAACACTTGGAGGACCTTATAGAGAAATTACTATGTAACTGCAGAAGATGACAGTGAGGGGAAATGCCAGTAAAATTTACTGGAGAGGAGGAGGATTTAATTGGTAAATCTTATGCTTTACTTTGAAAATTATATCAGACAGAAGTGAAATGACTTTTAAAGTATCCAAGAATAAAGGGCATTACCTTAAGATAGTGATCTATAAATTCAAGGTATTATTACGTTTCATGGCTCAATTTAATTTTGTTTAAGGTCATAATAATATTACAAACCTAACCATCTACTTTAAGACCATTCGTTACAGATATCAAAATCTATTTATATGATAGTTGTCTCCTAAAACAGCCCTAGTGCATAAGGACACTGAGTTTTCTATAAAGTTCAACAAGAAAATACACCCCTGCCACCAAGATGGTAATTGGATTCACTTTGAGGTCTTTCCATCTCTACATAGCTTTTGGATGCTTGTTGGAGCTGCATATTATATTTGTTGGGTTACTTCTTGAAAAACTTGAACAACATCAGTCATGTCTTGAATTTCATTCATTTTGTTTTTTTCTGAAGCAGAACATCTGAGCTGAACTTGTTTATCTGATAACACAATTTCATAATCGTGTAACTTATGGTGGTACCCTGCCCCTCCCCACCCCCGGTCCATTTTATGGTATAATGTTAATCTTATCCATCAATTCTCATTTCAGGGATAATGGATAAAGTAGAATCATTATCCAACCTAATTCATAGGAACCAAGGTTTGCAAACACTAATTACTGTAATGCTCAAGGCTTAAATGGCCAGAAGTTCAGCCGCCCAACTCAGGACTGAGCTTGCTCACAGGTCCAAAGGAGCTTCTGTCTGCACATCCAACCCACAGGAGTGAGAGTCCCAGTCACCAGGGCCAGCCCTTGCCCAGGCTGTGGAACACGACTAACTGTAAGGAGAGCGGCAGGGTTGCTGCAGCGATCCAGGGTTTGCCAGTGACTTTCTTTGTCCAGGAAGTGCTATTTATTCAAGATATTCCCAGGCTGGTTCAGGAGCTGTGGCCATGGGTGAGACTGAAGGAGTCAGTTGGAGGGGAGCAAAAAGATAAGGTTCTTCTAGAAAGCAGGCCAACACGTAGTGTCAGTCTTGTTAGGAGTTGCAGTCTTGGTAATGCGCAAGCCTTAGGGCAAGAGGTAGAAACTAGGGCCCCCTGGTCATCAAACTAAGACATGAGGCTTGGACTGGAATCCAAGGAGCCTAGCAATGGTGTCAAAGATAAAAGTAAGAATTAGGGGCATATGAGCAGCGGGGGTCAAGGGCTGGGAGGTGGTTTGCATGACTGATGCTCTGCAGTGCTCACCCGAGCAGCTCTCACTCCCACACAAACTGGAGTACCGAACTGTGTTCTGAGTGTCCTATTTACCTGCCTTGATCTGGTTACTTACCTTAAACAGATAAAACCTTATTAGACTCTGAGCTACACAGTGCCTGATGAGAAATTATTTAAGAACTGTCTGCTGGAGAAAAATCTGCCTGATTAATGATCACCTGCTCGGAGTGGACTAGGTGGTCATAACCACCTCTGTGCTGTTTATGCGGAAATCAGTGTTGCGGCTCTTCTGATGTGATTGATAGCACTCACCCTGTACAGACTGGAAGCCCTAATTAAATGTTAAAAGGGCTTAAATTACAAAGTGTGAATTGTTTCTTAATTAAAGCAAGAGCAATTTAAGTAAATGATTAGTAATTGTTCAAAGTGACCGTGCCGAATCGTTAGAATCATCCTGGGTTTCCTGCCCTCGTTCTGCATAGGAGTTGAGGGGCGGGCATCACAATGTCAGAAGCAGAGCCAGGGGAAAGAAACCTTAGATGCCTAAATGAGAGGGTGGCTCCCTGCGTTCTTGTCCCTTATTACTTTCTCTTTCCTTTTTTCTCTTTCACACTTTAGTTCACTCTTTCCCAACTTTTCGTCATTACCATACAAGATACTTTTCAGAATGCATACCACATCTGTGTCCCACTAATATTTTTATGTGCCTCCTGTTTTGTTAATGCACACTAAAGATGAACTTGATGTGACTACCTTAACCAGTAACCAGTATTTCTCGTCATGAGCCAAGGTCACCTTAAAAATACATACCAAGAAATTCTTGGCTTCTAGCCTGCCAGGGAATCAGCTCCACACTGATGGAAGAGAAGAATTCAAAAAGGGCCCCTCTCTTGGATCCTCCAGAAGCTTTCCCTGCCTTGATTACATGCTCTATATGATAGGCTTTGTATGAGCTGAATAGCTGTGTTTGAAATGACAGTTCAAGTTCTACCAAATGCCAAGTAGCTGATAGGTCACCAGCAGAGATGTGGCACCACAGAGACCGGCACTGCACTGCAGCTTGCGTTGCTGGGGTCTCCAGTCTCCAAAGAGATGGGCGCCCTGTGTTGAGTAGGAATTCCTGATTCTTCCCTTACATGCCACACACAATTCTGATTACCTTAACATCTTCCCTATTTTACTTCCCCACTCTTTTAATAACTTCCACAGATGCATTGCTCTAGGTTTCTATTTACGTCTCTTTAAAAAATCATGCAGCTAGATCTGGAAGCTGATATTTAGCAGGTAATTTATATGCTCTATCTCTATTAATCCTCATAACAACCCTGAGATACAGGTATCATGATCTCTATTTTACAGATGTGAAAACTGCTGACTGTTAGACAGATAGGGATCTCAACAGCCTGTTTGTTCACCCCCACCCCAGGCTGCCTCCAGGGATGTGCCAGGGTAATTTTCAGTAGTCATGTCATGGCTGAGTGTTATGGCAGCATTGCCTCAAGATTCCTCCTTGCTATATTCCTAGTGATAAAATCAGATCAGCTATATCCGTGACTTATGTTCAGCTTGGGATCACTATGACCATGTCAGCCAGGAGGCAGGTAGATTTGGTCTGAATGTCAGTGCCAAACAACAGGCAGAAGCTGCCTGGAGCTCTGCACTGGGAGCCTGTTTCAGGGCTTGGCAGGAAAAGATGATTAACTAGAAATTTCCCCTGTGAGCTCTGGAGCAGGGAGCGGCAGCCTGAGTACCATGCATTTGCCATGTTTGATCTAATCTCTTCTGGAAGTACTCATGTGCTCAGGTGTGTCCCAGTTAGCACTTACATGCTGTGTATGTCCTTCTTTTACTAATAGCTTAGCAGTGGTCATTTGGGTGTCATCTTACTTCTTCGGCTGCCCAAGTTCTAAACTTTAAATCCGATTTAAAGACCCATGAACTAATGAGACAAGGAGCTGGCAAAGTCTTTACCGTAACCCACTATTATCCCCCTGCTTAAAGTGGTGCCAAATAAATGAGGACAGATCCTTATGTCACGGAAACAGCCACTGGGACCATTGCCTCCATGGGATTTATAGTCTGTTAAGAATAAATTTCACAAAATGCACAATAAGGTTTTGCCAATTTTTGTGTTGGATTCCTAAATCCAAATTTGTTTGCCTCTGACTGAACAAGTCCAATATTAAGTATATTATATAATCTATTTGCAGTTTCATAGATAAACTATTACTGTGTTTGAAGACCAGCTTAAGGGTTCAAAAATAACTTTGGTTGTTTGTCTTACGAGTTTCACTATTTAGTTTCTTGGCTAGAATTTAATAAAAGTAATTTTTAAAGTTTATGTTTTTTAAAGCACTAAATAATCATTTTTCTTCCTCCTTAAACTTAAGTAGGCCTCAGAACCAGTCTGCAAATGGACTTCTAACCAATATCTGAGAAGGCCACATTTTCTAATATCCATACTAAGAGAATAAAATTTCTTTCCCCTGAAATTACTATTTTTTGATCTATGTATAGAATATGTTTGGCAGGAAGGGAATGAAAATTTACATGTACAAGGTGACAAAGTTCTTTACTTGTGTTCTAGAGTAGGGAAAGCACAGTAATTTTTTTCCTGCACATAATTTAAGAGGATGAAGTTCTAAGAATTGTTTCATATTTGTGAGCCTTTCATAATTGGAATGATCTATGCTTCGTATTTGCATGCTGATTCTTGGTAAAAAATGTAGGTTCTGAAAAGGAAAATTACCTGTTTCAATTTATAGTATTTTCTTTGAGAATTTTGCTTTTCTCGAGTACCCCAACCAAAGGCAAATTAAATGGGAGAGCACAAGCCACATAACAGCCTCAAGAGAAAATTCATTTTAATTGCATTGATCTTACTTCATAAGGTTAAATACAATTGTTCCCCAAGTCATATATCATTTTTATTGAGGTTAATGTTGAGTCAAGATCTAATTTCAGCGGCATCTTAAAGTTATTTGAACTCTTCCCCCCAGCTACATGATGATACTCACTGTTCATTTGAAATTCCAATTCACAATGTCTCATTCCACTCATAAATAGTTGGATGTGCTTTTAACAAATTGTGATTCAAAAGAGGAGTATGTGCTAGTTAAATAAACCTTCAGAAGCTTCCGTTTCTGAACTATAATAAATTTGATGATAACATAATCCCTTCCCCCCTCCCCCCAAACTTGTGGTCGTTTTGAAAGTATTTAAAACATGGCCTCACATTCTTTGACCCATCAAGAAGTGATGGTCTCTCCTGGTTTATCAATCTGCCTGTAACAAAATGTGAGAGAAGAGCAATGTACTAAAGAGTAGAGTTTGGAAAAAAGGAAAAATGCACAAGTGAGATTTCCCCAGCTAGTAAAGCATTCCTAAAGTAAAAAAGGACCTCAGGAGAAGGATCAAATGCTAGCTGCTCTCAGGAAAATGTGGTCTCAGGGAAAAGATGAAACTTGGTGCATGACTTACAAACCTGTGTTTAGACCTCACAAAAATTTAAGGTGGGGCCTCACCCTTTTCAAACAAAAATCTAAGGCTCATAAGAATATGCCTGGGAGACACTATCCATAAACACAGACCTTTGAGGGAGACAGATGAACATAACCTGATGTAACAGACAAATCTAAGAACTTCAAGGGCATTGTTCTTTTACAGCCTCAGAGGAGTCCCATCCTATGGACTCAAAGATCCTAGGAGAAATTTTTAGGTAGGTCTCATGAAATGTACTGTAAATGCATAAGAAAAATATTTTAAAGAAATCATGTCAGCTTGGAATGAAAGGGAGAGAAATAGTATAAAATGAAAGGAGGCCTCAAATCCCTGAACTTCTATGGTCAGAAAGCAGAGAGGGAGTACTTATCAGAGGCAAAAATGGGCTAATTATTTTAGGAAAGGAAGGACGACACAGAAGGTGAACCAAGAACCCAGTGTGGAGCCTAGAGTCCTGGTAAACCACTTCTGGGAGGGGCCTGGTCAAAGAACTAGCAGCAGGGGCCTGATTTCATGGACTCAGGGATTGCTGTGTGCTTCCTGGTTCTCCCCTTTTTGAACAGGAGTATCTTTTGCATAATCCTGCGCCCCTGTATGTTACATATTTAGGGGCAGATAACTTGTCTCATTAGTACACAGGTCTTTAAATCAAGAGAAATCATATCAGAAAAACGATACCCCAGGAACGTCACCCGCATCTAGACCTGATTTAGATATCAAGATCCTGGACCTCAAACCTGAACTTGATATTGCACAAGTATGGGACTTCGGTGAGTTTTTGACAGAGAGTGAGTATGTTCTGCATGTGGGAAGAATGTAGATACTTTCAGCCAGTGGGTCAGTTGTGGCTATTTTGAAACTTGGCCACAATTCTTTGACACTTCTCGTCAAGAGATGAAGCACTATAGGCTTCAGTCCATGAACACAGATATCTTTACATTTCTTTGTGTCTTCTTCAGTGTCCTTCATCAGTGCCTAGAGTTCTCAGTGTGCAGATCTTTCATCACATTGGTTAAATCTATTCTTACGTATTTATTATTTTTGATGCTATTGGAAATGATGTTTTTCTATTCAGATAATTTGTTAATGTATAGGAACACATCTGATTTTTGTATCCTGAAACTTTACTGAATTTGTTTATTCTACCAGTTTTTTGGTGGAGTCTTAAGGATTTTATATATATGAGACATGTCGTGTGCAAATAGAGACTATTTCACTTCTTCCTGATTTGGATGTCTATTATTTTTCTTGCTTAATTGCTCTGACTTCCAGTATACGTTGAATAGGAGTGGTAAGAATGGGCACTTTTGTCTTTTTCCTCATCTTAAAGGAAAAACTGTTAACCTTTCACCACTGAGTATGATGTTAGCTGTGGGCTTGTCATATACGGCTTTTATTATGTTTGGGGTACTTCCTTGAATAGCCAATTTGTTGAGTTTTTATTGTAAATGGATGTTGAATTTTGTTAAATGCTTTTTCTGCATCTATCGAGAGAGTCATGTGATTTTTGACTTTCATTCTATTAACATACTATATTGATTGATTTGCACGTGTTGCACCATTCTTGTATCCCAGGGATGACTCCCACTTGATAATAGTGTATGATCCTTTTAATGTGCTGTTGAATTAGGTTTGCTAATATTCTGTTAAGAATTTTTACATCTATATTCATCAGAAATACTGGCTTTGATGACAAGGCTGCAGCCCTTCTCTCAGCATTACAACCTGGAGATTTTTAGATCATGTGTTGGGAAGCGTATGATGCGTGTTCCAAGAGGAAGAGGGATTTACATTCGTCAGGTTTCTCCTCTTCAAGGTGGCTCACCTATGGACTGTGTCACACAGGCGCCTTTGCCCTGTGCTTCAGGGTTGGGCACTGCGACACACGAGTGGGCCAGAGGACGCCTTGAGAGCTCGAGGAATGCGTTTTGCTGGTCCCCGTTCTTCTGGGCAGTGTCTGCTTTCCTCTGCCTAAGGTTACAGTTTCTACCGGGCATCTCCTCATCTTTCCAGGTCCCAGTAAGTGCTCGGTCCCCGAGGCCCCCGAGGCCCAGGGATCATCTCAGCTCCCACTGTTGGTAGCCCGTATAGGCTTACCTCCCCTTGCCGGGCCTGCTTAACCCTGCCCACACCTTGACAAACACGTCTTTCATTAAATTCTCCTCAATTATGTTGTTTATGCGTGCCAGCTGTCTCTTGCCAGGGCCTTCCTTGTCTGATACACCTGGGTGTGCCAGTGTCTTTGTGATCTTGTACAAGTTACTCAACCTTCTCAAACCTCAGTATTCACATACATGAAATGGAGATAAGACTAGTTACCTCATGGCGCAGTGGTGATTCAATTATTTAATTCATGCATAGCCTAGCATGGTACTTGGCACACTGTGAACATTTAGATGTATTTTTGCCAAAATAAAGGAAATGAGTTCTTTGAGGAACTGAAGGCTCCATCTGGATCCAAATGTTCTACCAAGTCTTAAAATGTAGTTTCTGCACCAATGAACAAGAGTTATTTTGAGCAACTATTAAACTAAGGCCTTTGGATTTACTAATAATTAATTGCTAGTGATGCTGCTGAAGGTACCCAGATGGTCCTTACATACTGACGGGTGTTCAGATTCAAGCCTCTTTACGATTTTGATATATCTGGGATTTTCCACTATGACACTGAGACTGCTTTCTAACTTTCTGGATGTAGAACAATTTAAATAATGTAAGCAGAGAACTGTTATGATAGAATAGGTAATATTTGGGAAATAAAAGTCTGTCTGTAAATCAGCTCAGATACACTAATTGCTTCTCAGCTTACAAAGAGTTTCCACCATGATCTACTTACAGCTATAAGGTATAAATGTAGAATTTTTAAGAAGACATTCCACTTTTAAAAGGTGATGCTTATCATGGAATCAGGAAAAAGGATGAAATTGTAAAAAGCTACAGGAAATCCTTCAGTATTTTGGTTCCTGACGATCCCAGTCGAGAGGCAGATGCAGAGAGATCTGGAAGTGGCGCTTCCCACATCACCCTTCTGTATATGGATGAAAAACGAGACCCTTTAGGTAGTGTTCTATTGTAGGTTTAAGACCCTACTCTGAAAGATCACTTTGAGAGGGAAGATGGGTCCCTGAGGTATGCTCTACAAGAAGACTGACCTGCTCTGACTGAGAACAGAAGTTTGGGACTGAGGGAAAGCATGAAGGGAAGGGAGCAAGGTGGGAGAAACGGGAAACAGCTACCCCAGGTGGCCAGAGCTGTTCATGTTTTGAGTTGTTTGCCTTGCAGTGATTTAACTTCTTGGCTTCCCCAAATCTTTGCTAAAGCCTTCCTCATACCCACATTCCTCATCTGTGTGATTTTCTCAAGAAGAAAATGGGGCTTGAGCCCATATCTGGGTCACCATCCAGCAAAGAGGAGTGGAGTTAGGGTGGTGGAGTGCCGTCAGAGGAAAGGACACTAAGAGATCAGCAGAAGTGGGAACTCGGAGTAGATAATGTCCACAGAACATGAGCTCTAAGACTTGTGTGAAAATATCAGGGAGAGCATTAGCATTCCCACAGAACAGAGAAGAAAGAGACTTAAGCCAATTATATTTAAATCTGAAAGAGCCAGATGACCTCATCTGATATCTGGATTACAGTTTTTCAGGAGTCCAAGTGGAAAAATAGAAATATGAAATGAGAGCTACTGGTGTCAGTCTGTTAGGACAGCTGTATTCCTACTGGTAGCATTTTCTTGACCCCATACATTGATGGTTCTTGCTGAAATCTATACTAAAAACAGTAAGAGCTTCAAGTCTGTGAAAAGGTTACTTAATCTTTTCCTTTATAAAAAAACAGCCATTGCTGATACACTGTATCAACTGTTGGGGAAATTCAGTTCACAACATTCAGTTTACCCACATGAAGACTTTAAAATGTTTTATATATTTAGTCATTTACTGTCAAGTATTTATTGACTTTCAAATCTTTTCTTGGGCATTAAATGACTACAAACCATTGCCTTATCATTGACATCTCACCTTTTAGGGGTTAACTACAAAATACCACATGGCATCAATGGTCACTGTTCCAGAGCATTGTTTTCAGTAGAATAGAAAAGCACATGCCCACCACACACACACACACACACACATCATCTTATTTTGGGACTGTACGTGTTTACAATGATCTCCAAACCCATGTAATTTGCACTGATCACAGCAGTTGCTAAACTTTTATAGATTGTGATGACAACAGTCCCTTTGCAGATTTTTTGTGGGACCTAAGACTTTTGCCCAGGGCTTGTGGCTTCACACCTGCCTCCAAACTCAGAAAAGCTATTTGTAATTGATGTTCTAGGCCTCTGTCTGTCAAAGAACAGATTCTGTTGGACCAACCCTAGTGGAAGTAATGATGTTGGAAGACTCTCCATACTTACCTCTTAGCTTATTTAAAGGGTATAAATAATCAAATATGAACCTGTTTAGAAAAGCAACTGACTGAGAAATTCAGCAGGAGAATTTCCCCAATGTATGGAGACCCTTAATGGTAAAAAATAAATTTTTGATTGTCATTCATGTTCCCTTGGCCTCATTATATGAAAGTCACCTCAGGTTTATCAATCAGCTACTCTTCTGAAAACTACTCTGCCCAGAAGCTTATAGATAAGTGAGGAGAAAAAGCAGGCAAATCCAAAGAGTATATATTTGGAATAACCTACCTGTGATGTTTAATTTTATGTGTCAACTTTGCTGAGCCACAGTGCCTGGATTTTGGTCAAACATTGTTCCAGATGTTTCTGTAAAGGTGTCTTTTGGATGAGATTAACATTTAAACTGGTGGATTTTAAATAAAGCACATTATCCTCCATAGTGTGTGAGGGCTTCATCCAATCAGTGCAAAAACTTAACAGAACAAAGACTGACCTCCCCTGAGCAAGAAGAAATTCTACCTGCAGACTGCCTTTGTACTCAAACTGCAACTTTTCCCTGAGTCTCCAGCCTACCCATCTCCCCCATCAGATTTTGGACTTGCAAGCCTCCACAATTATGTGAGCCAATTCCTATACTCAGCCTGCTGGTTCTGTTTCTCTAGAGAACCCTACCTATTATGCTACCAAAGGCTTTATTTATATTTTAATAGAAGGAGCCTCTGCAACAAAAAGTCTTGGTCAAGAATTCACACTTATTTTGCTGGATTATTTTAGAGAAAAATGTGAGTGTTGTAGATTGATTTTTTAAAAATATTCCAAGTAATTCTAGTTTCAGCTCAGTCTCCTGAAGCTCTGTGCAATTACACTAGGCAGTCCTCATGCAACGAATGTTTTTTGGGTACCTATTTCATGCAAAGCACTGTTCTAAGTGCTGACAATAAAGCAGTGAATTAAAGAGACAAAAATCCCTGCTTTCATGGAGTTTATATCCTTAGAAGGCGGCAGACAACAACAAATAAATGTATATTAGTAAGATGGTGAGATGGTAACTGCAAATAATTAAACCAGAATAGTTACCCTGTTTTAGGATTGGAAGTGATGAGGTATATTGAGTTTGAGAGATTTCATATAGGGTGTTTGGAGTAAGTGACATTTCCTCAGAGGCTTAAAAGAAGTGAGAGTCATGGAGGTTTCCAGGCATTGAGAACAGCAAGGGACTGTGGGACAGAAAGGTGTTTGGGGTATTAGAGAAAGACAAGGAGGCACTGTGTCTGGAAAGGTGTGAGCAAAGGAGAGTGGTAAGAGGTGAAGCTGGAAAAATTTCCAGGACTGGAAGGTGTAGTGTCCTGTGGATAGTGGAAAAGAGTGAGGATTTTGTTTAGAATGAGATAGAAAACAAATGGAATATTTCGAGTAGAAGCTTTACATAATTGCACTTGAGCTTTAATAGGCTCCCTTAGGCTACTCTGAAGACTAGAGTATGTGTGTATGTAGAGTAAGTGTAAGGGTTAGAGAAATGAGAGGAAGAGGGATGCTGGTTGGAGACTACTGTAATAATCCTACCAGGAAATGATGATAGTGGGAACAATAAAATTGGTTATATTTCAGAAGTAGAGCTGACAGAACTGAAAAATAAAGAGGAGTTAAGGATGACTCCATGATTATTGGCTTGAGCAACTAGAAGAATGGAGTTGGCTTTACTGAGATGGGAGGGAGTAGACTGAGGATTTAGTTTTGGACATGCTGCATTTGAGATGCTAATTAGATAACTAAGTGGAAACGTCAGGAAGGCAGTTAGATACATGAGAATGGAATTCATGTGCGAGTTCTTAGCCAATGATATATATTTAGGAATTGTCA
Organism: Smutsia gigantea; assembly: GCA_032199065.1. Taxonomy (NCBI): domain Eukaryota; kingdom Metazoa; phylum Chordata; class Mammalia; order Pholidota; family Manidae; genus Smutsia; species Smutsia gigantea. The sequence continues at coordinate 11,710 of JAVSCE010021178.1, forward strand.
GTGTTGAGGTGGTTTACAAAAGTCATGAGACTCAATAAAATGTCCCAGGGGATAAATACAGAAATTGAAGAGGAGAAGCCTGAGGACAAAGTCTTGGGACACTCCAGTGTTTAGAGGACAGAACGGGAGTTGCATTAGGCCTGAGGAGGAGCAGCCAGTGATAGAAGGAAAAACAAAAGAAAGTGGGGTTTTGGAGGACAAGGGAAGGCAGTGTTTCAAGTAAAGGAGAAATGACCAAGATGGGCCAAGTAAACCATGGACTGGGAATTTGTCATTGGATCTACCCAGGTGGAGGTTAATTAGAATCTTGCTGATAGGAGTTTGAGTACAGTAGAGGTAACAAAAGCCTAACTAGAGTCTATTCAAGAGTGACAGAGGAGAGGAAGCATAGATAAGACTATTGGCAACTCTTCTCACTTTTGAGGTAAAAAGGAGGAAAGAATGTAGTTCTGGAAATGTTACCTGGAGAGGAATGTAGGGAGGGTTTTTTTGAAAGTGTTTTTGGGTTTTTGATTTAGGTTAGAGATTTAATGACATGCCTGTAAACCTGCCGAGAATGATCCCTGGGGGTGAGTGCGTGTGGCAGGGGGCAACTGATAAGGCAGGGGTCAGAGGGACTAGAACTAGTGCACAAAGGTGGATTATGCAGGGAAAAAGGCCAAGTTTGGGGTATAGATGTAAAGAAGTTGGTGGATTTGGTGGTGGGAATGTGGGGAAGCTCTCTTTTGACTGGCCAATTTATTTCAATGAAATAAAAGTGACAAGTGGGCCGTGAAGATAGGGAAAGAGATATTAAATGTCAGAAATTTCCTTTTCTGACAGTGGTCCTTTACTTTCCTCAGTTGAATTTAAGGAATTGGGAGCAAAGGCCTTTTTATATCTTACCTTCTCCAAGCAGAAGATACTTACAATTGAGGACATCTTTGAGTTTATTTTTGAAAGAGATTGACCAAGAACACCCCTCAGCTTTCTCATTGCTTAACCTACCACTCCACTGCTCCAGGTACCAGAGCCTGTTCAGCTACATTACTTATGGGAATACAATTTAAGACTTATCTTGACTTTTTCTGTCTAGGCTCAGGTGAGAACTTATGCATAAAACTGGGTTCCAGATGTTGCACTGGCTCTTTTTCTCCTTTCCTGTTCTCAAAGGAATAGCTAATCCCCAAAGAGTTAAGAACACCTGCTTTAGAAATATTATTAAACACTCATTTTTAAAAACTCATTCCTGGATGGGGGTGGGGGTGGAGGCAGTTGTGAAATGGGTAACAGGGATGAAGAGGTACAAAATCCCAGTTATAAAATAAACCAGTCATGGGGATTTAATGCACAGCCTGGGGAATACATTCAATAATAATGTATTAAGTTTGTGTGGTGACAGATGGTGACTAGACTTAGTAAGGTGATCAGTTCACAATGTATACACATGTTGAATCACTATGTTGTACACGTGAAACTAATAGAATATTGTATGTCAATTATACTTCAATTAAAAAAACTCATTCCTTCTGACATCTTACAAGGTAAACGAAACAAGCATCTATTGAGTACCCACCCAGTGCATAGGGACTAATCTTTTGTAAGATCTACAAAGTAGAAGAAGTAATAGTTCTCCAACTTCCATAGTTGCTGAAGGTAAATTTCTTAAATTCTTCAACCTTTAATATAATTTTGAAGCATCCTTGCAGAAGTATTCTACTTCTTGGTTAAAATATTATTAAAGGGTAACATTTTGATATGCCAGAGGGAGCTTTTAGGTTCAATGCCAGTTTTTTTGTTTTGTTTTGTTTTTTGGAAGATACTTTTTTCCTTTTGAATTTCCATATTGAGTTCAGGGCAGTTCCTTGCCAGTGCTGGTCCGACTATAACAAGGGTGGGGAAACAGGGAGGAAGCAGGAAACTAACATTAGGCATCCAATATCTGACAGGCACTTTCCAGGGATGATTTCAATTTTAGAGCAATATTGTGAGACATGTCTTTGAGTCTCCATTTTGCAAATGGGGAAACTAGTATAATAAAAGTTGCTCTAAACCACTTGGCATCATGGAGAGTTGTAAATTAATTACAGTGCCTCAGAAATTTTTGGAAATGAAACACTGCTGAATTTTAGTGCAACATGCTGTAAGCCATCCTGCATAGAAAATCTGCCCACTGTGTCTTGGCCTGGCGTCCTGGCATTTGAGATTGTCCTACTCTATCCGCCCAACTTAATCAAGGTCACTGAAAGCTATTCCCATCTTGCTAGGTGTAAGAAGCTGCTCCAGATTGGTGTTATCAGCAAATTTATTGAACTTATGCTCACTTCCATCACCCTGTGGATGACTCTGGCCCACAACCAGCCCTTATGTATGGACACCACTTGATAAATGTCCTCAGGATGACAAGAAGTCACTGATAGCTACTCTTTGATTGCAACTCTTTAGCCACTTGACAGCACTGTGATCCAAGCTTATTGAAAAGAAATGCCACGTGAAATAGTATCAAAAGCCTTATAAAGTCTGGATATATTATATCTATTGCCTCTCCTTTATCAGTGTGTCAAAGAAAGAAATTAAACTTACCTGCCTGGTTTCTCCCTAAAGATATGTTGGTGACTATCCAATGTCTCTTATTTTGGTTAATTTGCCAACCAATGGACTGTTTGCATCTTGCTGCAAGCTGAGGTTTTTGCATTTCAACTAACAAGCATCCCTAATGCCACGGGCCAAAAATCTTCAGATGTTTTTAGATTGGCTTTCACTAGATTCTATTCTGACTTGATGAGGTATAAGAATAAACCCTTAAGATCCAGGGAGTAATAAAAATATTCCCTTTGTCCATTCACAAATAACTACTGGCTACTAGATGAGAGTTGTCTTATATTCCAGTTCTGACTGTACTATCACAGCGCAAAGAGGTGTCATTATTCGTAGGAAATCGGATATATCCTATCATCCCCAGTGACAAATCATCTCTTTTCCCTGACATCACTTCTCACATTGTTGCCCCCAACTCTTTTGATATACTCTTCAATGTTCTCCATTTCTGGTAGAGATAATTAGGCTTTGGGTTTGATGCTGAACCTATTCTTTTACATCACATATTCCCATCATGCTATTCTTATTCTGGAAAGGGGATAGTTTGGGGCCGAGAGGTATATGGCACTCCTCTTCCATGAACTTAGCAGACATAAAAATACCAATCAGAGCATTCTCTCCTTCTGAGATTAGCTGAGGCCTCAAGAGTCTTCCCAACCTAATACTCTAGACCAGGGACCAGCAAACATTTTCTGTAAAAGACCAGACAATAATTAGTTAAGGCTCTGCAGGCCATAAAGTCTTGGTTGCAACTGCTCAACTTTGGCATTGTAGGGTGAAAAGAGCCACAGACTGTATGGAATAAATAAGCACGGCTGTGTCCCAAGAAGACAGTATTTATAAAAACAGGTGGCTGGCTGGATTTAGCCCATAGTTGTCGTCTGTAGTTTGCCAGCTCTAATTTGTGGGTCCCTGCTCTAAATACCTACCACCAACCAGAACTGCCGTGTGAGAACGGAACCTACCTGATGTTCTTGAGCCGAAATACAGGATGCTACGATGCTTTCGCGTTGACTGTTCACCTGCTGATTTCCACCTGAGAACTGGTGTAACTTCGTTTTGGACCCTCTGCTTCAGGTGCCTTGAAGTTAAAAGTCACTTTGTGACCAAAGAGAGCAAGTTTCCAGCCCTGCTCATTTCCTTCTCCTTATGTTAGTGCTGGCCCCATTCTATACATCCTTTTTTTTCCAAACATATGGAAAGAAATGGCATGTAATACCTCAAAGTCATTGACTTAGAATAGGTACCATTATATAGAGCAGGTCAATCACCAAATGCTTTTCCCTGCAGGATTAAAAAGAAGCAAAACCAACAACCAAACAAGCCTGAATTACATTATAATGTAGGAGGGTAGGAGGAAATGGAACTGGACTGCAGCCTAGCGACCATCTATCGAAGCTCAATGATTTATGAGACTTAAAATGGGTAGAAGTAGTTTAAACTATCCTATTCCAGATTCTTCTGGACTACTTAGCCAAATAGAAAATTGAGCAGAAGGTAGATAGGGCTTTGAAAACCTAACAGGACATTTAAAGCAAGAAAGAAAATGAAATATGAAATAAAATTTTAAAAAGAGATTATTTTTTCTCAGAGGACTATTACTTCAATGAAATATCTCATTGTCTTTTAGCAAGGATAATTAACACTCCTCTTAGGACTGTTAAATATTATTATATAATACATCTTTATATTTTAAAAAGAAAATAGTAATTTCGATGATAGATTGTTCACATGAGCCCTCTTTTAGAAGTTGTTTTAAGGGAATCCATTCTCTTCTTTCTGACTGCCACTCATCACCTGTCTGCCTTTTACTCTTCTCCCGACATCACTGCCAGCAGAGATCATAAATGTCCTCTTCACAGATTATTATCCAGAAGAAGAAGCACAAAATACCTCATTTGATCTTTTCAAGCCTGGCATTATATGAAAAGACAAGAAATCTATTTTTATATCCACTCATTACCTTCAAAGTCTCTTTAAAGCAACTTTATCAACTTGGACAATAAAATCTCATTAATTTGTACTTCATCACTTTAAAATTTGAGATAATTTGGGCATGGCTAACCTGAGAATGATCTGTTCAATATTTATGGGAAAATAAAATTATTCATGCTGATGATTAATGCAAATAACTTACCGAAGCAAGCTAAAAGTTCAGCTTAGCTTATTAAAGTCTAAACGCTTTGGTAGACTTCACAGGCCCTCTCTGAACTAGTGAGAACTCCAGCTTCATACACCAACTCCATGTAGCTTCCTCCATAGCCAAAGCGAAAGATTACTTTGTATTTTCCCTTTTTATGCCCTAATTGTATTGTTCTCTGTATCGGGAATCCCTTTTCTTCTTCCTTTAGTTCTACTTTTTAAAATTCTATTCCTCCTTTAAAAGCCAAATGTCCCCAGCATTATGAAACCTTCTCTGATACTGCAACCAAGATGAACTCTCTTCTAACATTTTGGGACATGGCATTTTGTGCTTATTGGCCTACATGTATCACAGAGTCTCTGAGAGTAATTTCACATAGTCCAAACATCTGACTACTTCATTATGGTTTTATGTAGTCATGTCTGAACATTTATATATTGATATAGATATGTTGTCCTCATTTGGTTTCCTTTTATTTATATTTTATCTTACTATTGGGCCATTAAGTTACAGTTTTAAAATTATGTATGTAAATAGATTGTTATCCACAAATTTTCAGTGTAGTTGGGATATTATAATTATTTTTATGTAAAGAGAGTGTGTTGTATCTAGGGTTGAGAATATCTGAATGAGAGTCAGAAAAAATCTGTCTCCCTTTTATTAATTTCTGTTTCAAAGAATGATATGACCAGACACCCATTTGCCTAGGTCAGAAATTTTGGCAACAGTGTAAATTCCTCCTTGCTGCCTCCCCTCTCCATCCAGTCAGTTGCTGAGACTTGTTGGTTCTACCTGTGAAGAGTCCTGTCATCTGCAGGCCCACTGCTACAATTGCTGTAATTTATCAGAGTTTTAATAGCTATACCTAGATTATTTCAATTCTACCCAGTTTTCTGATGATTTTTTTTTAAGTGTAATGTTAATACTCCCCTTCAAAATTCTTAGCTACTCCCTATTATATGCAGAATAAATACTCAGCCCCTTAGCATGACAAATAAGACCTTTTATGATCTGGCCTGACATTGCTGTCTAGAGATCTCTCTTCTCACTCCTACAGTTCTCACCTTGTGCTTTCCACTCCAGCAGCATGAACTGCCCTTAAATTCTAAGTTAAATGCCTTGCTCTTATAATCCTCAATTAGTACTCTTGTTATTTTTTCTATCTTGGATGCCACCTGGAGACCTTTTCTCTGAAAACATCCCTGACTTCCCTTTTCTTCATCTGTGTTTTTAAAAAGCAATTAACCTTTTTGTATCTGAATTTCTACAGAAGTAAACTCATTGAGGGCAGGAACTGTATCTTTCCCTCCATATATCCACAAACTTCATAAGGAGGTAGGTTTTACCTCTAACTTTCTGTTTTATTTTAATTGTTTCATGTACATTTTAATTGTTATGACAAGAGTAGAATTATGGACCATTTTAAATTTCTTATATTTTTCTGTATTAAAAATATGTACAAAATTTATATTAAAAATGGATATTCACAAGTGATTCTCAAACTTTATTATGCTAGAATTGCCTGAAGTGCTTCTTAAAAAGCACTTGAGGTAGTTTCCACCTCAATCCTCTGTATTAGAAATTCTACATGTTGGAGGCCTAAGAAGATGAATTCAACAAGGGTCTCAGGTGCTTTTGGTACAGTGGTCTGAACAACATACTTTGAGACAAGAAATCATACACTGAGAAAAACTGTTCTTTGAGAACCTTTAAAAAAATGCTTAGTGTTCTTTCTTCCCCTTCAGTGACACTTTTTCATTGGTACAGCAATTGCAGTTAAAATCGTATTTAACTATTTGATGCTATTATTTTATTATAAAGTTTTATTTTTCCATTAAATACATAATTCTCATGATGTCTGAAGTCAAGATTTATGTCATGTGGGAATGTATATCTTAAAAAACAATAAGTCCATGACAGAATACTCTTTAATTTAAAAGAGTGTGGTTTTCTTCAAACTTTTCAAAATGTATTATTATATAAAGTAGGATACACTAGAATATGGGGAGGCCTGCAGTCGATTCTCTGCATTATGATGATTCATACTCTATTTGCCATTTCTCTGGTGAAGGAGTTCAGAACCAGCCTCCCCAAAATGTGTTGCTTTGGTATGTGGATTATTTTAAGCTGAGGAACAATCAAAGCCCAAAAGACTCTGGAAGAGCTTTTAACCTCCTTAACTGCCTAAAAGAATTTAGATAGAGGACCTCATCCAGGAGGAGAGCTATCACCCAGGAACTACAAAGAGTATGGACTCGGAGTGGTAAGTTGGGCAAGCTCAGCAGGGCCTGTCTGTTCCGATTCCTCCCTGTGTCCCATTGTCTCTGCGTGGCACAGCAAAGTTCCAACTACCAGGCATGCTCTTATTGCCCTGTAAATCACCCTACTTCCCTTGGAAGACCCAGGCCCTAACCCCATTCCTTAGCTCAGGACGGCATAGAAGCCTCTACTGGGTCTATTTTTTATGGAACTCTTGTACATATGTAACTAAGTTTGTTTTTCTCCTGTTAATCTGTCTTATGTCAATTTCACTAATATTCAGCTGAAAGAACCTAGAAGGATAGAGGAAAAACTTTTCCTCCGCCATATCGGCCAGGAGGAGGTTTGTAAGTCCTGGGGCCGAAAGGAAGACTAAATATCCTGGCAAACACAGTGGCCTGTCATACTACACGTCTGCCTGAAAACAGACTTAGCAAAACAGCCAACAGCACAAAAAAGAACCAGCCGGATTTGTAGCAAGTTATAAATCTCGATCAGCTACTTGCACTTACTCCATATCTGATGGCATATTTTCGAGCCCCAGGGACAAGCAGAAAAGTGTGCCACGTATAATTCAGTTAATCCTCCAAGGCGCTGCACACACGTTGCGCTGCACCAGACAAGGGCCCACTACCCTTTCTCAGGGCTCTCTTTCCACAGCTGCCTGGGGGCCCTGTCAGGAGTGGCTTATCTGAGGCTGCCTTCAACAGACAGTCCCACCTGGGATGTATGTTGGTTTCCTCACCAGATGCTACCTCTTCTAAGGTTTGAGCCAATCACATAAACCATATCTATGAAACTACCAGTAGCCAAATAATATGGTAACAGGATCTCTTTGTTGCCTTAATCCAAAAACAGAATTAATGTGGAAATTTCAGGCTCTAAAGTCAGTTGGTAGAGAAGTGCTTGACTTTTGTTTTATGTAGTGGTAGAGATTTTGAAAAAACATTTTATATTCAACATCATAACTTTATACCTAAAAAAAAAATTCCATCATTTTTGAAATGTCAACTATAGAAAATAATGCTCAATAAAGCCCTCTTCTCTAGGAAGGATTCAAAGAAAATACTTTATCTTGTCATTTATAAGATTCTCACTGAGGGAGGTATAAGCTTCCCAGGTAACATATCATTTTCATGGGGTGAGTTGGGGGAAGATTTTAATGTTTTTCAGAGTACATGGATTGAAGTGGTTAGCTACATTTCACTACTCTGCTTAGTTTGTGTATTGAGCTAGGTGGCTTGGTCTGTCCACTGACATTCTCCTCCTCCTAAAATTTTAGTTTCTGGTCCCTGGAAATATATAAAATAGAATTCTCCAGTTGAATCACCAAACCCTGCCTGGATAGTGTTGAGTGTCAACTACCTCCATGTCCTGGGCTCACCCTCCACCCCACCCCCAATAATCTGAAAACTTTGAAAGTAATATTTATGTCACTCTTTTTAATAAGAATACTGTCTGATACAAAGCATTTCTTCATTTGAGAATGTTACTCCAAAGAAATTTAGCTGGGAAGTTCTACTTTTTTTTAAATAAAGTAATTTAATACATGAAATCAACTTGCTGCACAAAATTCCCCAAAACCATATTCTTCTCCAAAGAGCAGTCTGCTGGCTTCTTCCCAGCAAACTTGGATGGAATGCAAATGTCTTTTGAAACTTAAGACTCATAAATGAGTGATTTCTTGATTAATTTTTAGACTTCGAACTATGCTTTTCAATGCTCCTGTTCCCTCCCTAAAATGTCACTAACCTTGGTTCTAAGGTATTGGGAAGTCCATTAGAAAAGGTAATCTAGAAAATAGTATTCTGTTAGTCTGAAAGAGGTAATGCAATACTAGAAAAGAGTAGCTTAATTGTCTGTCATCTGCAGATTTTTTAAATTCTTTACATTCTTCAAATTTTAGCAACCTGCCAATAAATAAAACAATGATAGCAACAGACTAAAGAATAATAGAGATTTGCTGTATTCTCCAGTAAGAGTTACGCCTTAGGATATGTAATGTTAATTAAATATGAAAAGGTTTAGGAAATATGAAAAATGATAATAGAGCTAAAGGCATTTTACATTGACTTTTTTAGTTGAGTATATATGTTTATAATAGACAACAAAATAAGTGAACAGTCATTATTTGGTTGTTTTGAAACAAATGGAAAGATGCTCTATTCTTTCTTTCAGAACATTCTTGACAGTGTGAAACGGTCTTGCAGAGAATAAATAATTTTTTCTAACATTTCTAAAATGCATAGGTAAACAGAATTTAAAATTGCTCTCTAATTACTAAAATATTTCAAATGTGTTTTGAACTGTGTTGTTTCCATTAAAATCTGAATCAACACAGCTGTAATAATATGGAGCAAAATGTTTAAAAACATCTGCAGCAGAAAGTTAACCAAAAACAGAGTTATGAGCTACTGATGGCAGAAACGCGCCTCTTTCATATAATCAAGCACTACAGGGTAATCACCTACCTCTTAAAATCCTTCATACAGAAAGAGATGTGATCACATATTGCTGTGAGCACAAGTATCTGAGCATTTTCTCGCTTGGCTGATATATTAAATAATAAGAAACCAACATGACATTACAAATAAGAGCTTCTCTAGCTGTTTCCAGTAGTCCAGGCTAACCAGTCAGCCTGCTAGTCCAGAATCACTTTGATACAATTTACAAACACTCCTTCCTGGAAGAAGATGAATTGAAGTTACTATTGAGCAGCCCAAGATAAAAAGCAGCAGGGCTGAACACCATCATGTTTATAATGCCTTCGTCTGCTCTCTTCCTTTCTTCTTTGACATCTGAGCAAAAAGGTGGTGGGTGTGTTGGTAAAATATTTTGCAGATGTTAAGTGAACCATAAATAGTCTCAGTGTTCTGAATTGAAGTAAGGCTCTTGTCCTTAGCTGTGCCTGAGTCTGTGGATATTTTTCTCCAGGTAGCCCATTCTTTCAAAGTCTTTACAAACCAGGACAGATTTTGTAAGGAGAAGTGCATCTAAGGACAGTATCAGAGATCCACAGGATATAAAGTATTCTCAAAAGAGTAAATTGGAAAAGTTTTTAGAGATAAGGTTGTTAAGAGAAAAAAAAATGACACTTGGAAGAACATAATAATGAAAAAATGGCTATGACTCTGGTTCTTAAGTTATTTTTTGAGCCCCTGATCCCTTTGGCAGTCTGGTGAGGTCTGTGGACCTTCAGTCTTCAAATGAAGATTTGGATATGTTTCCCATCTAAGTCACAGAACCACTCTCTCCAGGATGAGAATCCCAAGAGTGGGTATCACTGGCTCCATTTGAAAGTGTGAAGTGGGTTAAATTCATTTTGGGTACTTCACAGGCTTTCTTTCTGCTCACACTTCCCCTTCTAACTGCCTCCCCTCTCCCTGGTCTAGCCCTCTTGTTTTGATGTCCTGTCTAGGCTTAATGTCTCTGAGAACACTCCATCTTTTCTTCTCAATGACCCTACCCTCACCCCCATTCAATATGCCCCTCTCTCAGGTTTTATTCTCATATATGAGAAGTTCTTAAGAGTGGGATTCAATTTCTAGCAAAGCATATCAGATGAAGGACAGAGCAGTTTTTGAATCACATATCACGTACACACGCACACACACACACACACACACACACACACTCATAAAGATATGTCTCTGTGGGAGTGAGAGGGGACTTTGGCTTCCACTCCTGGTCCCCGTTGAAAGTTTGCAAGTGGAATGACAGTTGTGATGGTTGCCTTGTGTGTGGGAATTATGCAGAGGCAGAAACAAAGCCCTGTGGCCTTAAGAAAGTGATATTTAATTAATAAACACTTGTCTTGAATTGTCTACTAAAGTGTGTCCAAAGTGAACTCCATTTTATTTAGAACAGGATTACCTTCTAAAAACAGAATTGATTTCAATGCTGGAAATGAGAAGAGCTTTGGCAGGGAAACACCCTGAGGCGCCTCTCCCACTTAGAAAGGGGCAATGCCTCCCCTGCACGTATCCCTGGAGATGTGGAGTTAGCTACTGAATAGGATGCACACAAGGGTTTGGCTTCCCTAAGATAAAAACGAAACAAAGTAAAACCCCTGCCACAACCCACACAATAATAAGCTCCAAATTATAGGACTGAGAGTTTCTCTCCTCAAAAGGGAGTAGAGGGAGGAGAATTCCAGCCAATACACTGATGCTACCTTGTGGGGAGGCATTGGATGGGGAGAGTGAGGTGATGCAATTTGCTATTGATCCATCTTTTGCCCTCCTTCCTCCTTCTAATCTTCAAATCGTGAACAAGGGTGATAGGTGCCAGATGAAACTAGAAAAATAGACTGACTCTGGCCAAAAGTTTTACTATTTATCTAAAATATGATGGGAATGGGAAGTATTTGAAGGGTTTTGAACTACAGGCATGATATCAAATTCAAATTTTAGAGAGAAAAAAAAATCTCTTAAAAATAAGAGGTTTATTAACATTCCAGTAGTACTAATTACCAAAGTTAAAGTACTGTTATCGCTGGGCATTGCTGATCAATATTTTAAATTCTTATTCATTATTTATTTTCATTTTATTCTTTAATATTTTATTTCATTTCTTACACAAGTAGTTCACAGTGACATATTTTATCTTACTTCTTGTCTACTCCATTCCAGAACTTCACTGTGATTCCAACTGTTCAAAATAGTCACATGCCTTTACTTATGTCTTGAGTACAGATGTTAGTCAGAAAAATGAGCACTACTAACGGAGTACAAACCAACAGATGAGGTGACTTCTAATGAGCAGTAAGTTAGAACTGGAAGAGATGGGATAGAATTTCAGTGCTTTGTTTAGTTCTGTTTTGTTTAAATGTGGACGGGAGCAAACTCAGGAATGCAGTGTGACCTGAAAAAAGCAAAGTGTGAGAGGCTGAGAGGAGATGGGGAGGGCAGGCAGTGCACAGATTTGTACTAAAATTTTTAGAGAGAGGCTGCCTGGAGAGAAGGAGAAAAAAGGGATGTGAGCCAAATAGTAATTTTTCTCAGAGCTGGTTAAATTTGACTGGGATTTATGGAAGTTTAAAGTTTTCTCTCTATGCCTGCTCCATGTTTGCGCATGGTTTATTTTTTCTTTTTGGTTCCCCCAACCCCTCTGCTTGCATCATGTTAAATTTAGAGTGTCTTTAGGATTAAAATAAACCTAATAAAAGTTCTTGGAGTAGGATTTTGGAGTAAGAGTTTAAAGGATTGATGAGCATCTCATGTGACATCATCTATCTAGAGGAGAACAATGGAAATGTGATATGGCTACAGGTTTGTTTGTGTTGTCAAACCGGGAAGAACCCTTGCCTGAATATATAGGATCAGACCTTCCACTACACGATACATTATTACTTTCAAAAAGACTCTTACACAAATATAAAATGAACATGGTAAATATTTTTTAACTCATTAATTAATAAAGGAACTAGTAAGATGTTAACACTAATTCAAAGAAAAATCTGAAGAACATACATATAGCCTAACAGAAATGAAGAAATGGACTTGTTAATAGATGTTAAAATTCTACAGGGCAGTAAAATTTAATGTTTTGGGATCATCTTTTTCTAAGAGATGGAAATCAATGATAACTATTAGACAAAATTTATTTGGATTTTTATGAAAAGGAATCATTTGCATTTCTATACACAGGTAACATTTGCACTGTTACCTGTTTTCTACAACTTAACTGCTCTTTGTAAAACAGTTGTAAAATACTCTAACAAATTAAAGACAAAGATACAATATTTTTATATCAAAATTTATCATTTCACTCTGGCAAAAAAAAAGCATTACAAGATTGTGGCATGCTTAGTTTTTTTCATCTTATTATTCCCAAACTATTTCATACCCCAAATTTCAAATCATGTCTTTGTTGTCTTCTTTTACTCTTATATCAAATTTTCCATTTCAACTTAAACAGCTTTTCAGACCATTTAGACCAGCTCCAATTCCCTCTATAACATGCTCAAAACACACTGTGCTTTTCATTCTTTTTAGTTTCTATAATTTTGTTTGATTTGAAAAGCTATTTGTTCAATATAGGTCTCTCAACCTGGATCTGAAGTTACATGAGAGCAAAACTCCTGTCTATTTTATTCATAACTATATCCTTAATCCCTAGCAAAATGCCTGGCACATAGTAGAAGGTCAATAAATATCCAATGAGTGAATGTATGTGTTCCCTCAGTGCATCTCCTCCCTCCATTAGTTTCTAAGTAGGAAGCTTACAGAGGTGGTATAACATGATTTTTATTTTTATTTCATTTATTTATTTTGATATATTTTTAATTTAAGTATAGTTGATATACAATATTATATTGGCTTCAAGTATACAACAGTGATTCAACAGTTAAATACATTATTAAATCCTCACCCCCTCTAGTGTGGTTGCCATCAACATAGAAAGATGTTACAGAACCATTGATTATATTTTCTATGCTGTACTTTCATCCACATGGCTGATTTATATAATGACTGAGAATTTTTGTGCCCCTTTATCCCATTCATTCTTCCCATACAGCCACCCCAACCCCTCCCCATGGTAATCACCAGTCACTTCTCAGTGTCTATGTGTCTATTGCTGTTTTGTTGATTTTGTTTTGTTTTGTTTTTAGATTACACATATAAGTGAAATCATGTGGTATTTGTTTCTCTACACCTAACTTATTTCACTTAGCATCAAACCTTCTAAGTCCATTCATACTGTCACGAATGGCAGGATCTTTTTCTTTTTTATAGCTGTATAATTGTGTATATGTACCACCTCTTTATCCATTCAGCTACTGATGGACACTTTGGCTGCTTCCATATCCTGGTAAATAATGCAGCAATAAACATAGGGGTGCACATATCTTTTCAAATCAGGGATTTTGTTTTCTTCAGGTAAATTCCTAGAAGTGGAATTACTGGGTCATATGGTATTTCTATTTTTAGTGTTTTGAGAAACCACCTTCTTGCTTTCAATAGTGGCTGCACCAGTTTGCAATCCTACCAGCAGTGTACAAGGGTTCCCTTCTCTCAACATCCTCACCAACACTTGTTATTTCTTGTTTTGTTGATATTAGCCATTCTGACTGGTGTGAGTTGATATCTCATTGTGGTTTTAATTTGCATTTCCCTGATAAATAGTGATGTGGAGTACCTTTTCATGTGCCTGTTGGCCATCTGTATGTCTTCTTTGGAAAACATCTATTCAGGTCCGCTGCCCATTCTTTAATTGGGTTATTTGTTTTGTGGGGTTTTTTTGGTCTTGAGGCATAGGAGTTCTTTATATATTTTGGATTTTAACCACTTATCAGATAAATTATTTACAAATATATTCTCCCATACTGTAGGTTGCCTTTTTGTTTTGTTGATGGTGTCCTTTTCTGTACGGAAGCCATTTAGTTTGATGTAGTCCCAGTTGTACATTTTTTATTTTGTTTCCCATGCCTGGGAAGATGGGTCCAGAAAAAAATTATTCATGTTTATGTTTAAGATATTTTTGCCTAGGTTTTCTTCCAAGAGTTTAATGGTTTCATGTCTTATATTTCAGCTTTTAATCCATTTTGAGTTTACTTTTGTGTTTGGCGTTAATCCACAGTAATCCAGTTTCATTCTCTTTCATGTAGATATCTAGTTTTCCCAAACACCATTATTGAAGAGACTATCTTTTCCCCATTGTGTATTCACAGCTTCTTTGTCAAATATTAATTGACTATAGATGCATGGGTTTATTTCTGGGCTTTCTATTCTGTTCCATTGATCTATGGTTCTATTCAGTCAGGGAGTGTGATAACCAACTTTGTTCTTTTTTCTCAAGGTTGCTTTGGCTATTTGGGGTCTTTTGTGATTCCATATGAATTTTAGAACTATTTGTTCTAGTTCATTGAAGAATGCTGTTGGTATTTTGATAGTGATTGCACTGAATCTATAAATTACTTTGGGCAGGATGGCCATTTAGACATATTAATTCTTCCTATCCATGAGCATGGGATAGATTTCCATTTATTGGTATCTTCTTTAATTTCTCTAATCAGTGTCTTATAGTTTTCAGAGTAAATGTCTTTCACCTTCTTGGTTAGGTTTATCCCTAGGTATTTTCTTTTTAATGCAATTGTAAATGGAGTTGTTTTCCTGATTTCTCTTTCTGCTAGTTCATTGTTCATGTATAGGAATGAGATAGATTTCTGTGTATTAATTTTGTATCTTGCAACTTTTCTGAATTTAGTTATTAGTAGTTTCTTGGTGGGGTCTTTAGGGTTTTCTCTATATATTATCATGTCATCTGCAAATAGTGACAGTTTAACTTCTTCCTTACCAATTTGGTTTCTAGTACTTCTAGTACTATGTTGAATAAAAGTGGTGAGAGGGTCATCCTTGTTTTGTTCCTGATCTTAGGGGAAAACTTTCAACTTTTCACCATTGAATATTATAGCTGTAGGTTCGTTGTATGTGGCCTCTATTATGTTGAGGTATGTTCCCTCTATACCCATTTTTTAAGAGTTTTTATCATGAATGGATGTTGAATTTTGTCAAGTGCTTTTTCATCATCTATTGAAATGATATATAGTCTTTCTCTTTTTTTGGGGGGGTTAATGTGGTGTATCACATTGATTGATTTAAAAGCATTGTACCATCCTTGCATCCCTGGAATAAATCCCACTTGGTTGTGATGAATGATCCTTTTTATGTATTTTTAAATTAAATTTGCTAATATTTCTTGTTGATTTTTTGCATCTACACTCATCACGTATTAACATATGATTTTTAAAAGGGCTTTAATGTGGGACCATCTGGGCTTGAATTCTAATTCTACCACTTACTAGCTACTATAAGAACAAATACAAATTAAAAATAAGAGGCTTAATTTCTTCCAGTCAAAAATAAGGGAAGAGATTTCCCTCTCTTCCTTTTCCTGAAAGCATTTACTTTAGAAACTTTTAATCATAAGAACTTTCTCCTCTCCTGAAATGTACATAAGTCCTTTTGAAAACTAGATGGGGTGTTTTCTTTTGTCAGTTTTATGACCCAGGGATGCCTTTGAGGACCTGGGTACCATCTCTTTGAAGTGTGAACATTAAGGGAAATAACTCTCCTATCTCTCACTTAGGGGGCCTTGCCTTGATGCAAATTGCAAAACTCTGTCCTGTCATACAGATAGAGGAAGTTATGTTTCCTCTGATAAAGCCAATTAGCTAACACAGATGGTCACCCCAATTACCAGGTAAGGTTAGGGTGAATTATGGGTGATAAAAAGTCCTCTTCCTTAACTAGTTATCCTTTATCTAGAGAACATGTATGTAAAGGGTTGTATCTGGCTACCAAAAAAAAAGGTGGGACTTCTATCTTTGCAATCTCTTAGCAGTATTGCCTGTGATGTGCACCACATTCTGATTTGATGTTCTTTCAATAATAAAACTATTTTTTTTCTCTTCTAACCTTTGGGGAGAGATTTTTTGGGTTGACAGATTTTTGTTTTAAATTTCCAGAACAATGTAAAGCTATCCAAGTTACTTTTAACTATAGAATTGTGCTTCAGTTCCCTTGTCTATAAAATAGAATCCTAACATTTATTACTATTCATAGTATCACTGTTGAGATAGAATGAATTAATACTATAAACTTAGAACAGAGATGCTAGGAAGTAATTGGTCATCTGCCTTCTGCAGCATATCTGGGCTCAGTCACTGAGAACTCCACATTGCTGCATAAGCCCCAGGGCAGCACCTCAGTGAGGAAGGTGCACCCTGTGCGAGTCACATCCACCATTTCAAAATAACATCCAAAAGATGGGCCTGGATAAGGGAGGGAAAACACCATCCAAGTGGACCTGGATCAGATGCAGGGCTGGGTAAAAGGTAGACTCAGGGGCCTGTCATCTATCCCTAGACATGGATTCAGACAGAGACAGTGTATATTGAGTTCCTACTTGGTGCCAGGCTCTATTCAAAATGAGTCCTTGTCTTGAGGGAGAAAACATGTAAGCAAATAAGACAATTTGAGATACTGGTAAGGGTTCCAAGAGGACAAAATAGGTAATGGGTAGAAGGTGAGTGGCTGGGCTGCGTTAGGTAGGTGGTTGGGGGATCATGTCCCTGGGTAGGGAACTACCACCCATGTAAGGCTGTTGTGCACGTCAAATGTCCAAATTGAGATGTGATGTTAACACTCACACTGGATTTCAAAGTGGAATGCACACTGGATTTAAAAGACTTAGTATGGGGGGAAAAAGTGAAATATCTCATTAATAATTTTCATGTAATCATATGTTAAACATAATATTTTGGAAATATTTGGTTAAATATGTTATTACAATTACAAAAAAAAAAAGGAACCAACGCCTGCTGTAAATCAAGAACTCAAGTTTTGCCTATTATTATACGAAAGTGATCAACATAGCAGCTTCTGGAGCTGATGCTCCAAGACATATCCGCATTTAAAAACAGTATACTGGAGGCCAGTGTTCTAGATGGAAGTGCTGATGTTGGCTTTGACTGGTAGGAAGGAAAATGTTGCCACTCACCTAACACCTGTTCTTTGTCGCATGTTGGTTAAGTCTATCCAAGGCTCATGGGCTGTTATGGATATATGTTTTACATATTCTACAGCTCAGCTTTTACTTATATATATATTTAAAGGCAAGGGCAGAGTTTTAATTCTTATTTGTCTTTTCAAACTCATCCAATAACTCAATCTTCTCCCTGGTTCCAAATTACCCCCTTTTGATTACATACTGACTACATTTAGCCACTTCGGTTTCAGCTGCATTTTCAGTATTCCAGTCTCGTGTTTTTAGCAATTCTCATTCCATTATGTTTCTATTTTAATTTCTTCTGAACTTATTTTTTTTAATTGTATTATTAAATAGGAGGCAAGGCAATTTGGAGGGGAGAGAGCGAACTATTTTGGTGATAATACAATAATAATAATTTTGTAACAAATTATCCCTGTGGGTTATATGATAAATTCTAAAGCAATAAAGTATGTTAGCTGCAAACATTTGCAATAAAGCCAGTGCCAACTGCATGGAAGTTATTTCAGAAATTGTAGGTCAGTGTTAGGGCTGAGTTCAGTTAACTGGGCAATCCCTTAACATGATAGCTGAAATAGGGCCACATTAGAAGTGCTGCTGTGTGATCACATTTTAGTGCCTATTATGTCTTGATTGAGACTCCCCTGGATATTCCTTTTTAATGGAATTTGAGGAATTAAAAATGGCTTCACAAATGACTTTTTAATCTGGTGAAGTAAGCAGGGAATGAAAAACACCATGCTGTCATCTTCAAGTACAAGGAAAGTTGTAAATAAAGAAAACAAATTAGTGGCTGATTCACACCTCATCAGCTACCTAACAACCTGTTACCAGTTAATTACACACCTTTAAAAGCATGTACAAGAGAAATTACTCAGAAAACAGTTTCTATAAGGGGGAGGGTGGCAGACAAGTACCATATCAGAAAAGGCTGTATTTAACCATTTAGATAACCCACCAGGAAGGGGAAAAAAATATTTTCTCAAGAATTATAGTCCTGAAAGTGCTACCTATTAGTGGTCTAGCCTCAATAGTCTCCATATCAGTAATTCACTCTAGACAGATAAATATTTGTTAAGGACTTCCAAGGAAATAGAGTCTCTGGTATCCCTTTGTGACCTTTTCCAATCTTCTCAGTCTATCAGTAGCAATCACTGGTGGTTTACTACATTCAGAGTTCAGTCCTGAGTGATGTGAGCATTAGACTGCAGATGACAAAGCTCAACTCCACCACTGCCAAGAAATGTGAACACCCTCGTGGTATGCTTTTTGTTCCACAATATACCGACTTCCACTTGTTTTGGATTTAGTGTGAACAGAAAGCAGTTGGAAACTATGCATATTGAATAGCATGTAAATTTGGTGTAGAAAATGTTTAGAACTGTTATGTTATCTCATCTATATACATAGCCTTGTTGAGGGACCTGTAAGTATATGTGTGTGATTTATTTCTCCAAATTTGTTTTCAATGAATAAAAGACTAAAATATGGCTTTGTAGATACTAACAGTGTTAGGGAAATGTCCTCCAGGATATTGGTCTGCATCCTCACTTTGCTTTCTTGGGTTATCTGGAGTCAATCATTTCCTTACTCTTTGCTCCAAGTTACCCCATTAAATCAGGATAATCGTAACCTACCTTATTGGGTTGCTTGGAAGTGCAACTGACAGAAGCAATTTCGATGCATTAAGCCTGTGGTGAGTGTTAATTACTATTATTTGCCATGGTATTAATGCAGAATGAGCCATGACATTGGTTTGGTTGCCTGATCAAATCTATTTTCTATAGCATTCTAGCATAATTTATGACCAAAATTCTTAAAATTATCATGTGCTATGCACCTACTAAATTAACCTATTTTGAAATTGGAGGTAATGCAGTTTGAAATCAATTAACACCACAAATATACATATTTTTTATTTTGGTATCATTAATCTACAATTACATGTGCAACATTATGGTTACTAAACACCCGCCTTCATCAAGTCTCCCCCACATACCCCATTACAGTCACTGTCCATCAGCATAGTGAGATGCCATAGAATCACTACTTGTCTTCTCTGAGTTGTACAGCCCGCCCCGTGCCCCCCACCACATTATGTCTGCTAATCGTAATGCCCCTTTTTCCCCCTTGTCCCTCCCTTCCCACCCATCCTCCCCAGTCCCTTTCCCTTTGGTAACTATTAGTCCGTTCTTGGGTTCTGTGAGTCTGCTGCTGTTTTGTTCCTTCAATTTTTTTCTTTGTTCTTGTACTCCACATATGAGTGAAATAATTTGATATTTGTCTTTTTCCACCTGGCTTATTTCACTGAGCATAATACCCTCTAGCTCCATCCATGTTGTTGCAAATGTCTGGATTTGTTTTCTTCTTATGGCTGAATAATATTCCATTGTGTATGTACCACCTCTTCTTTATCCATTCATCTACTAATGGACACTTAGGTTGCTAGCATTTCTTGGCTATTGTAAATAGCGCTGCGATAAACATAGGGGTGCATCTGTCTTTTTTCAAACTGGGCTGCTGCATTCTTAGGGTAAATTCCTAGGAGTGGGATTCCTGGGTCAAATGGTATTTCTATTTTGAGTTTTTTGAGGAACCTCCATACTGCTTTCAACAATGGTTGAACTAATTTGCATTCCCACCAGCAGTGTAGGAAGGTTCACCTTTCTCCACATCCTCGCCAATATTTGTTGTTGTTTGTGTTTTGGATGTTGGCCATCCTCACTGGTGTGAGGTGATATCTCATTGTGGTTTTAATTTGCGTTTCTCTGATGATTAGTGATGTGGAGCATCTTTTCATGTGCCTGTTGGCCATCTGAATTTCTTCTTTAGAGAAGTGTCTATTCAGGTCTTCTCCCCATTTTTTAATTGGATTATTTGTTTTTTGTTTGTTGAGGTGCGTGAGTTCTTTATATATTTTGGATGTCAATGCCTTATCGGATATGTCATTTATGAATATATTCTCCCATACTGTAGGATGTCTTTTTATTCTGCTGATGGTGTCCTTTGCTGTACAGAAGCTTTTCAGCTTGATATAGTCCCCCTTGTTCATTTTTGCTTTTGTTTCCCTTGCCCGGGGAGATATGTTCATCAAGAAGTTGTTCATGTTTATGTCCAAGAGATTTTTGCCTATGTTTTTTTTCTAAGTTTTATGGTTTCATGACTTACATTCAGGTCTTTGATCCATTTTGAGTTCACTGTTGTGTATGGGGTTAGACGGTAATCTAGTTTCATTCCCTTACATGTAGCTGTCCAGTTTGCCAACACCAGCTGTTGAAGAGGCTGTCATTTCCCCATTGTATATCCATGGCTCCTTTACCGTATATCAATTGACGGTATATGTTTGGGTTAATGTCTGGACTCTCTGTTCTGTTCCACCAGTCTGTGGGTCTGTTCTTGTGCCAGTACCAAATTGTCTTGATTGCTATGGCATTGTAGTAGAACTTAAAGTCTGGAAGCGTAATTCTCCCTGTTTTATTCTTCCTTCTCAGGATTGCTTTGACTTTCCAGGGACTTTTGTGGTTCCATAGGTATTTTAGAACTATTTGTTCCAGTTCATTGAAGAATGCTGTTGGTATTTTGATAGGGATTGCATTGAATCTGTAGATTGCTTTAGGTAGTATAGCCATTTTGACAATATTTATTCTTCCTAGCCAAGAGCATGGGATGCATTTCCATTTGTTAGTGTCCTCTTTAATTTCTCTTAGGAGTGTCTTGTAGTTCTCAGGGTATAGGTCTTTCACTTCCTTCGTTAGGTTTATTCCTAGGTTTTTAAATTATTTTTGATGCAATTGTGAATGGAATTGTTTTCCTGATTTCTCTTTCTGTTAGTTCATCGTTAGTGTATAGGAAAGCAATAGATTTCTGTGTGTTAATTTTGTATCCTGCAACATTGCTGAATTCAGATATTAGTTCTAGTAGTTTTGGAGTGGAGTCTTTAGGTTTTTTATGTACAATATCATGTCATCCGAAAATAGTGACAGTTTGACTTCTTTACCAATCTGGATGCCTTGTATTTCTTTCTTTTGTCTGATT
This sequence comes from Smutsia gigantea, assembly GCA_032199065.1. Lineage (NCBI taxonomy): Eukaryota > Metazoa > Chordata > Mammalia > Pholidota > Manidae > Smutsia > Smutsia gigantea. Next base: position 33,236 of record JAVSCE010021178.1, read on the forward strand.
GCTATGGCTAGGACCTCCAGTACTATGTTGAATGACAGTGGGGAGAGTGGGCATCCCTGTCTTGTTCCTGATCTCAGATGAAAAGCTTTCAGCTTCTCACTGCTAAGTATGACATTGCCTGTGGGTTTGTCATACATGGCCTTTATAATGTTGAGGTACTTGCCCTCTATATCCATTTTGTTGAGAGTTTTTATCATGAATGGATGTTGAATTTTGTGAAATACTTTTTCAGCATCTATGGAGATGATCATGTGGTTTTTGTCCTTCTTTTTGTTGATGTGGTGGATGATGTTGATGAATTTTCGAATGTTGTACCATCCTTGCATCCCTGAAATGAATCCCACTTGATGATGGTGTATGATTCTCTTGATTTTCTTTTTTGGTGCGGTCTTTGCCTGGTTTTGGTCTTAGAGTCATGTTGGCTTCATAGAATGAGTTTGGAAGCATTTCCTCCTCTTCTACTTTTTGGAAAACATTAAGGAGAATGGGTATTATGTCTTCTCTATATGTCTGATAAAATTCAGCTGGGAATCCATCTGGCCCAGGGGTTCTATTCTTGGGTAGTTTTCTGATTACCAATTCAATTTCATTGCTGGTAATTGTTCTGTTTAGGTGTTCTGTTTCTTGCTTGGTCAGTCTTGGAAGGTTGTCTTTTTCTAAGAAGTCCATTTCTTCTAGGTTTTCCACCTTGTTAGCATATAGATTTTCATAGTATTCTCTAATAATTCTTTGTATTTCTGTGGGGTCCATCGTGATTTTTCCTTTCCCATTTCTGATTACGTTTATGTGTAGATTCTCTTTTTCTCTTAATAAGTCTGGCTAGGGTTTTATCTATTTGGTTTATTTTTTCAAAGAACCAGCTCTTGGTTTCATTGATTTTTTTCTATTGTTCTATTTTTCTCCATTTTATTTATTACTTCTCTGATCTTTATTATGTCCCTCCTTCTGGTGACTTTGGGCCTCATTTCTTCTTCTTTTTCCAATTTCAATAATAGTGATGTTAGACTACTCATTTGGGATTGTTCTTCCTTCTTTAAATAGGCCTGGATTGCAATATACTTTCCTCTTAGAACTGCCTTTGCTGCATCCCACAGAAGTTGCCGCTTTGTGTTATTGTCTTTAGTCTCCATATATTGTTGATAATCTGTTTTTATTTGGTCATTTATCCATTGATTATTTAGGAGCATGTTATTAAGCCTCCATGTATTTGTGAGCCTGTTTTCTTTATACGATTTATTTCTAGTTTTACACCTTTGTGATCTGAGAAGTTGGTTGGTAGATTTTCAATAATTTTGAATTTACTGAGGTTCTTTTTGTGGCCTAGTATGTGGTGTATTCTGGAAAATGTTCCATGTGCACTTGAGAAGAATGTGTATCCTCCTGCTTTTGGGTGTAGAGTTCTGTAGATGTCTGTTAGGTCCATCTGTTCTAGTGTGTTGTTCAGTGCCTCAGTGTCTTTACTTATTTTCTGTCTGGTTGATCTGTCCTTTGGAGTGAGTGGTGTGTTGACGTCTCCTAAAATGAATGCATTGCTTTCATTTCCTCCTTTAATTCTGTTAGTATTTGTTTCACATATGCTGGCACTCCTGTGTCAGGTGCACATATATTTATAATGGTTATATCCTCTGTTGGACTGACCCCTTTATCATTATCAAATGTCCTTCTTTATCTCTTGCTACTTTCTTTGTTTTGAAGTCTATTTTTTTCTGATACAAGTACTGCAACACCTGCTTTTTCCTCCCTGTTGTTTTCATGAAATATCTTTTTCCAACAATTCACTTTTAGTCTGTGTATATCTTTGGGTTTGAGGTAAGTGTCTTGTAAGCAGCATATAGATGGGTCTTGCTTTTTTATCCATTCAGTAACTCTGTGTCTTTTGATTGGTGCATTCAGTCCATTTACATTTAGGGTGATTATCAATATTGCCATTGCCAGCTTTAGATTCGTGGTTACCAAAGGTTCAAGGTTAGCTTCTTTACTCTCTAACAGTCTAACTTAACTCTTTTGTTAAGCTATTATGAACACAGTCTGATGATTCTTTATTTCTCTCCCTTCTTATTCTTCATCCTCCATTTTTTATATGCTAGGTGTTTTATTCTGTACTCTTTTATGTTTCCTTTGACTGTTTTTGTGGATAGTTGATTTTATTTTTTACCTTTAGTTAGTATTTGGATGGTCTGCTTTCTTTGCTATGATTTTATTTTCTCCGGTGATGGCTTTTTAGCCTTAGGAGTGCTTCCATCTAGAGCAGTCCCTTCAAACTATCCTGTAGAGGTGGTTTGTGGGAGGCAAATCTGGGAATTATTTGTCTGCTTGTCTGGGAATTATCTAATCCCTCCCTCAAATTTAAATGGCAATCGTGCTGGATACAGTATTCTTTGTTTAAGTCCCTTCTGTTTCATTGCATTAAATATATCATACCATTCTCTTCTGGCCTGTAAAGTTTCTGTTGAGGAGTCTGATGATAGTCTGATGGATTTTCCTTTGTAGGTGATCTTTTTTCTCTCTCTGGCTGCCTTTAATACTCTGTCCTTGTCTTTGATATTTGCCATTTTAATTATTATGTGTCTTGGTGTTGTCTTCCTTGGGTCCTTTGTGTTGGATGATCTGTGGGCTTCCATGGTCTGAGAAACTATTTCCTTCCCCAGCTTGGGGAAGTTTTCCTCAATTATGTCTTCAAAGACACTTTCTATCCTTTTTTCTCTCTCTTCTTTTTCTGGTACTCCTATAATGTGAATATTGTTCCATTTGGATTGGTCACACAGTTCTCTTAATATTCTTTCATTCTTAGAGATCCTTTTGTCTCTCTCTGCCTCAGCTTCTCTGTATTTCTGTTCTCTGATTTCTATTCCATTAACAGTCTCTTGCACCTCATCCAGTCTGTTCTTGAGTCCATCAATCGATTGTTTCATTTCTGTAATGTCTCTCCTTACTTTCCCCCTTAGCTCTTGCATATTTCTCTGTAGATCCATCAGCATGGTTATGATTTTTATTCTGAATTCTTTTTCAGGAAGATTGTTTAAATCTATCCCACCATGCCCTCTCTCTGGGGTTGTCTGGGTGATGCTTGACTGGACCAGGTTCTTCTGCCTTTCATGGTGATAGAAGTGGTTGCAGGCAAGTGCCACATGTGTAAGCTGGGAGAACAAAGTCCCTTTCTGCTTGCTGTTCACCTTGCCCTTCTCCGCAGCCTGTTCTGGTTACCCGCACACCAGGAGGCAGTCTCTGGAATAATCCCCTGAGCTGTTGTATGCGGTGCCGCCCTCAGGCTAGTTTAGAGCTCTGTGGGGGTTTTCAGCCATGCCGGGTGCGTTCTGCGCTGCTTGGTGTCTTTCAGACCTTGCTCTGGCTTCCACGGCCCTTCCCACTTAGCTGCGCACCCACCGGGAGGAGATTCTGTGTGGTTGTTGTGGGCGGGGCCGCTCTCCCGCTGTTCTGCAGCTGTGGCGGATCCGCTGGATCGTTTGCGGCACCGACCGGGGGAACAAATGTCTGCTTATCACTGTGAGGGGCTTTAGCAACGTTGCTTTACCCAGAAGCCGGTTAGTGGGCCTGAAATTCCTCAAGATTCCCAGCCTGCTGGGCTGAGTACGGTGGGATGATTTTGTTCTGCTATTGGGCCCTTGTCTCTTTAAGACTTTTTAAAAAGTGCCTGATTTTCTTTTGTCCCAGGGGAGCCAGCTGTGGGGACCCACTCGCACTCTCCATCTCGGATACTGCCCGTCCGTTTCTCTAATCTCCAATACACCATGTGATGTGTGTCTGTGCTCCCAATGCAGATCACCAGGGCTAGTTATTTAGCAGTCCTGTGCTTCCACTCCCTCCCCACTCTGATTCTTTTCCTCCCCCTGGTGAGCTAGGGTGGGGGAGTGCTCGGGTCCCCCCACGTCATGGCTTTGTATCTTTCCTGCTTGTTGAGGCACTTAGTTCTCCCAGATATAGCTGTAGCCCGGCTGTTGTACTGTATCTTCTGGTCTCTCTTTTAGGAGTAGTTGTATTTATTGTATTTTCACAAATATATATGGTTTTAGGAGGAGATTTCCACCACCCTGCTCATGCCGCCATCTTCCCAGAATTCCCCCACAAATATCTTTTTAAAGGACAGTAATTCCATTTGAATTAAAGTCACTCATAAGCGATTATTTTCATGATGTGTATTGAGGTCACTTAGTATTAATTTATCATTCGGTGACTTAATTCTTCAATGGCCACTAGAGTCAAGAGACATCTAGTTATTTCCAATTAAAAAAAATGTATATACACCCATATGTACATACACACATATGTATTCCATAGTCCATAAGTTGTTGAAAATCATTTAGGTAAAATTCTATATATCTGTTCTGATGCAACCCATTTTGATGGGAATTTAGGGTGTTTGCAAACTTTTCTATTATAACAATACTGGAAATAAACATCCCTGAGCTTATCTTTCACTGTGCAAATAAACATACTTGTGCAAATCTTCCACTGATAACATAGAGTTGCTGGATTAAAGAGTACCTGCTTTTAAATCTTAATAAATATTACTGAATAGCCTCGTGGAGACCTTATGACTTACACACTCACTCACAAAGCAGGAGTGCACTGATTTTTGCTGGCCCCTTGCTTGTAGTGGATAATATTACTCTTTTATGTCTTTGTCACTCTCAAAGATAAGGAAAGACAGTTCTTGTTTTCTGACTCAGGGATTTGAGACCATCATTGGACTGAGCATTTAGTCACATATTTTTGGTCATTTTACTTCCTTTTTCCATTAATTAAGGCTAGCCTTTACTTTCATCTCATCCGCATTTTCTGGATTTATGACTGGGCAAGTCAATCGCTCTGAAGTTTGGTTCATTGTCTATACCTTGTCCAAATTAGAAACGTCCAAACTATGCATTTCGTTTGGCCCTTTCTCTCTTACCAGATTTCATCTTTGTCCCATTTTGAGGGTATTGTTAAAAGATAATTTTCCTGAAAAAAAGGGAACAAGCATGACTTTTTTAAAATTAATTTTTTATTTTTTTGGTTTCATTAATAGACACTTACATGAACAACACTGTGGTTACTAGATTCCCCCCATTATCAAGTCCCCACCACATACCCCATTGCAGTCACTGTCCATCAGCATAGTTAGTAAGATGCTATAGAATCACTACTTGTCTTCTCTGTGCTATACTGCCTTCCCTGTATCCCACCCCACCCCCACTACATTATGTGTGCTAATCATAATGCTCCTTTTCTCCTTATCCCTCCCTTCCCACCCATCCTCCCCAGTCCCTTTCCCTTTGGTAACTGTTAGTCTACATCTTGGGTTCTGTGAGTCTGCTGCTGTTTTGTTCCTTCAGTTTTTTCTTTGTTCTTATACTACACAGATGAGTGAAATCATTTGATACTTGTCTTTCTCTGCCTGGCTCATTTCACTGAGCATAATACCCTCTAGCTCCATCCATGTTGTTGCAAATGGTAGGATTTGTTTTCTTCTTATGGCTGAATAATATTCCATTGTGTATATGTACCACATTCTCTTTATCCACTCATCTACTGATGGACAGTTAGGTTGCTTCCATTTCTTGACTGTAAATAGTGCTGCAATAAACATGGGGGTCCATATGTCTTTTTCAAACTGGGCTGCTGCATTCTTAGGGTAAATTCCTCAGAGTGGAATCCTGGGTCAAAGGTATTTCTATTTTTAATTTTTTGATGAACCTCCATACTGCTTTCCACGAAACTTTAACCAATTTACAATCCCACCAGCAGTGTAGGAGGGGTCCCCTTTCTCCACATCCTTGCCAACATTTGTTGTTATTTGTCTTTTGGATGGTGGCCATCCTAACTGGTGTGAGATGATATCTTATTGGGGTTTTAATTTGCATTTCTCTCATGATTAGCAATGTGGAGCATCTTTTCATGTGCCTGTTAGCCATCTGAATTTCTTCTTTGGAGAAGTGTCTGTTCCAATCCTTTGCCAATTTTTTATTTGGCTTATTTCTTTTTGTTTCTTGAGCTCTTTATATATTTTGGATGTCAACCCCTTTTCAGATATGCCATTTATGAATATATTTTCACATAGCATAGAATGCCTTTTTATTCTTCTGATGGTGTCCTTTGCTGTACAGAATCTTTTTAGTTTGATATAGTCCCACTTGTTCATTTTGGCTTTTGTTTCCCTTGCCCATGGAAATATGTTCATGAAGAAGTTGCTCATGTTTATATTCAAGAGAGTTTTGCCTATATTTTCTTCTAAGAGTTTTATGGTTTCATGACTTACATTCAGGTCTTTGATCCATTTTGAGTTTACATTTGTGTGTGGAGTTAGACCGTAGTCCAGTTTCATTCTCTTACATGTAGCTGTCCAGTTTTGCTAACACCAGCTGTTGAAGAGGCTGTCATTTCCCCATTGTATATCCATGGCTCCTTTATTGTATATTAATTGACCATATATGCTTGGGTTAATATCTGGACTCTCTATTCTGTTCCACTGGTATGTGGGTCTGTTCTTGTGCCAGTTCAAAATTGCCATGATTACTGTGGCTTTGTAGTAGAGCTTGAGTTTGGGAAGCAAGATTCTCCCCTGCTTTATTCTTCCTTCTCAGGATAACTTTGGCTATTCAGGGTCTTTTGTGGTTCCATATGAATTTTAGAACTATTTGTTCCAGTTTGTTGAAGAAAGCTGTCATTATTTTGATAGGGATTGCATTGAAACTGTATATTGCTTTAGGTAGCGTGGCCATTTTAACAATATTAATTCTTCCTACCCAAGAGCATAGGATGAATTTTAATTTATTAGTATCCTCTTTAATTTCTCTTAGGAGTGTCTTGTAGTTTTCAGGGTATAGGTCTTTCACTTCCTTTGTTAGGTTTATTCCTGGGTATTTTATTCTTTTTGATGCAATTGTGAATGGAATTGTTTTGCTGATTTCTCTTTCTGCTAGTTCATTGTTACTGTATAGGAAAGCAACATTTCTGTGTATTAATTTTGTATCCCACAACTTTGCTGAATTCAGGTATTAGTTCTAGTAGTTTTGGAGTGGATTCTTTAGGTTTTTTTATGTACAATATCATGTCATCTGCAAACAGTGACAGTTTTACTTCTTCCTACCAATCTGTATGCCTTTTATTTCTTTGTGTTATCTGATTGCTGTGGCCAGTACTATATTGAATAAAAGTGGGGAGAGTGGTTGTCCTTGTCTTGTTTCTGATCTTAAAGGAAAAGCTTTCAGCTTCTCACTGTTACGTATGAGGTTGGCTGTGGGTTTGTCATATGTGGTCTTTATTATGTTGAGGTACTTGCCCTCTATACCCATTTTGTTGAGAGTTTTTATCATGAATGGATGTTGAATTTTGTTGAATGCTTTTTCAGCATCTATAGAGATGATCATGTGGTTTTTGTCCTTCTTTTTGTTGATGTGGTGGATGATGTTGATGGATTTTTCAATGTTTTACCATCCTTGCATCCCTGGGATGAATCCCACTTGATCATGGTGTATGATCCTCTTGATGTATGTTTGAATTTTGTTTGCTATTTTGTTGAGTATTTTTGCATCTATGTTCATCAGGGATATTGGTCTGTAGTTTTCTTTTTTTGTGGTATCTTTGCCTGGTTTTGGTATTGGAGTCATGCTGGCTTCATAGAATGAGTTTGGAAGTATTCCCTTCTCTTCTACTTTTTGGGGAACTTTAAGGAGAATGGTTATTATGTCTTCTCTAAATGTCTGACAAAATTCAGTGGTGAATCCATCTGGTACAAGGGTTTTGTTCTTGGGTAGTTTTTTGATTACCGATTCAATTTCATTGCTCGTAATTGGTGTGTTTAGATTTTCAGTTTCTTCCTTGGTCAGTCTTGGAAGGTTGTATTTTTCTAAGAAGTTGTCCATTTTGTTAGCATATCTAGGTTATCCAGTTTGTTAGCAGATAGATTTTCATAGTATTCTGTAATAGTTCTTTGTATTTCTGTGGTGTCTGTCATAATTTTTCCTTTCTCATTTCTGATTCTGTTTATGTGTGTAGATTCTCTTTTTTTCTTAGTAAGTCTGGCTAGGGGTTTATCTCTTTTGTTTATTTTCTCAAAGAACCAGCTCCTGCTTTCATTGATGTTTTCTATTGTTTTATTCTTCTCAATTTTATTTATTTCTTCTCTGATCTTTATTATGTCCCTCCTTCTTCTGACTTTGGACTTCATTTGTTCTTATTGTGAATTTAGACTATATATTTGGGATTGTTCTTCCTTCTTTAAATAGGCCTGGATTGCTATATACTTCCCTCTTTGAACTGCCTTTGCTGCATCCCACAGAAGTTGGCGCATTGTGTTGTTGTTTTCATTTATCTCCGTATATTGCTTGATGTTCAATTTGGTCATTGGTCCTTTTATTATTTAGGAGCATGTTGTTATGCCTCCATGTATTTATGAGCCTTTTTGTTTTCTTTGTACAATTTATTTCTAGTTTCATTCCTTTGTGATCTGAGATGTTGTTTGGTACAATTTCAATCTTTTTGAATTTGCTGAGGCTATTTTTGTGGCCTAGTATGTGGTGTATTCTGGAAAATGTTCCATGTGCACTTGAGAAGAATGTGTATCCTCCTGCTTTTGGGTGTAAAGTTCTGTAGATGTCTGTTAGATCCATCTGTTCTAATGTTTTGTTCAGTGTTTTGTGTCCTTACTTATTTTCCGTCTGGTTGATCTGTCTTTTGGAGTGAGTGGAGTGTTGAAATCTCCTAGAATGAATGCATTGCATTCTATTTCCCCTTTTAATTCTGTTAGTATTTGTTTCACATATGTAGGTGTTCCTGTGTCGGGCACATAGATATTTATAATGCTTCTATCTTCTTGTTGGATTGACCCCTTTATCACTATGTAATGTCCTTCTTTGTCTCTTGTGGCTTTCTTTGTTTTGAAGTCTATTTTATCTGATACAAGTACTGCAACACCTGCTTTTTTCTCCCTATTAGTTGCATGAAATATCTTTTTCCATCCCTTCACTTTTAGTCTGTGTATCTTTGGGTTTGAAGTGAGTCTCTTGTAGGCAGATATAGTTGGGTTTGTTTTTTTATCCATTCATTGACTCTATGTGTTTTGATTAGTGCATTCAGTCCATTTACATTTAGGGTGATTATTGGAATGTATGTACTTATTGCCATTGCAGGCTTTAGATTTGTGGTTACCGAAGGTTCAAGCGTAACTTCCTTACTATCTAAGAGTCTAAGTTAACTCACTTAGTATGCTATTACAAACACAATCTAAAGGTTATTCTTTTCCCTCTCCTTTTCTTCCTCCTCCATTCTTTATATATTAGGTATCATATTCTGTACTCTTTGTCTTTCCCCTTTTATTACCTCTGATGACAGCTATTTAGCCTTAGGAACATTTCCATCTATAGCAGTCCCTCTAAAATACACTGTAGAGATGGTTTGTGGGAGATAAATTCTCTCAGCTTTTGTTTATCTGGAAATTGTTTAATCCTTCCTTCAAATTTAAATGATAATCTTGCCAGATAACGTATTCTTAGTTTGAGGCCCTTCTGCTTCATTGCATTAAATATATCATGCCATTCCCTTCTGGCCTGTACAGTTTCTGCTGAGAAGTCCAATGATAGCCTGATGGGTTTTCCTTTGTATGTGATTTTATTTCTCTCTCTGGCTGCTTTTAGTAGTCTGTCCTTATCATTGATCTCTGCCATTTTAATTATTATATGTCTTGGTGGTGTCCTCCTTGAGTCCCTTGTGTTGGGAGATCTGTGCATCTCTGGCCTGAGAGAGTATCTCTTTCCCCAGATTGGGGAAGTTTTCAGCAATTACTTCCTCAAAGACACTTTCTATCTCTTTTTCTCCCTCTTCTTCTTCTGGTACCCCTATAATATGAATATTGTTCTGTTTGGATTGGTCACACAGTTCTCTCAGTATTCTTTCATTCCTAGAGATCTTTTTTTCTCTCTGTGCCTCAGCTTCTTTGTATTCCTCTTCTCTAATTTCTATTTCATTTATCTTCTCCTCCACTGTATCTAATTTCTATTGTGTTCTTCAATGATTGGATCTTCGTCCTAAATTCGTCCCTGAGATCTTGAATATTTTTCTGTCCCTCCTTGAGCATGTTAATGATTTTGATTTTGAAATCTCTTTCAGGAAGATTCATGAGGTTGATTTCATTTGAATCTTTCTCAGGTGTGTTCATCATTTTCTTTGAATCAGGTTCCTTTGTCATTTCATAATTTGTCTGTGGGTGCCCTCTAGTGCCCAGAAGCTCTACTCTCTGGAGCTGCTCAGCCTCTGGAGCAATGTCAGAGGTTGCAGGGGAGTGGTGCTTGTGCTTGGGTGGAGGAAAGAACTGTTTCCTCTTTCCCAGCTGCTTTGCCTGTCTCCACTGCTGAACCACTGGGCCGAACACACAGGTGTAAGCCTCTATGCTTTGTTTTTGTTGTTGCTGTAGGCAGGGCTTCCCTCTCTCTGGCCTGATGCCAGGGGAGGTGTTACCGGTTTGTGAGCCTGAGCCAGGTGCAGGCTAGCCTGGGGGAAGACACAGCAGGCTGCGTAGTATGTTGGGGGGCCTTGGAGCTGTATAGCCAGACAGGGGGATGGAGTGCCTGAAGATCACGTAAGCTCCCAACCTTCTGGGCAGAGTGCTCCTATACAATTTTGTCCACCGTCCTTTCTCCTGAGCAGTAAGCTCTGTGCAATCCTTGCCCCTTTAGCAGCTCTCTTGCTTTTAGGAAGTCTCTCAGACTGCCCCCCCCAGGTCAGCCAGATATGAATTGCTGTTTTCCACAAGCAGCTGTAATCTCCATCTCTCCAGGTATTCTGCCTGTCTTAGCTTTCCAACCCCACTAAATCACCAGAGCATCATGCAATGTAGGTTCATGCTCCCAGAGCAGATCTCCAGGGCTAGGTGGTCAGCAGTCCCAGGCCTTCACTCCCTCCCCACTCAGTTTCTCTTCCTCCTGCCCGTGAGCTTGGGTGGGGGAAGGGCTTGGGTCCCACCAGTTCACAGCTTTGGTACGTTACCCTGTTCCGTGAGGTCTGCTCTTTTCTCCAGGTGTATGCAGTCTGGTGCAGCCTTCTTTCCTGTTGCTCTTTCAGGATTAGTTGTATTAATTATATTTTCGTATTATATGTGGTTTTAGGAGGAGGTCTCTGTCTCACCTCTCATGCCGCCATCTTTAATCCAATCTCCGATAATCATGACTTTTATGCAGATAACAACAACGAACACGTATTAAAGTTTAACCTTCACTCCTTTGATGAGAAAACCAGGCAGATGTTATACCAGTTCAAAGGAAAAGTCAACAGGCACAAATCTACATGGAATAAAGGAATGGAATTGTAAATGGAAGAAAAGGGTTTTTTTCTCTGAGGGGGGAAGGAAGTCAGTCAAAACTCTTATCAGACAGGACAAAATATGGCTACCTATCAGTGTTTAAAGACATGTAAAATAGCTCAAAGATTATGAAAGGCTAGAATCTAATAACACAGAAGGATATGCTATATGTGGATAATGCATGGTTTTCCTCTGAAACAGTTTTTTTCTATAGTCTCTCCTCTTTTGATAAAAATAATTGCAAAAGATTATTCTTGATTTCAAAATAAAATTGGTGTTAGTGGATTTGGCCTGGTTACTTATAAAGATTCATCAAGAACTCTACCATACAGGCCTATGTAAGTTTTTTTTGCTGGAAGCTTTTATACAGAATCTCATAATGCACTTTTAAAAGCCTCTTGTTATTTGCTATTCTGAAGTTAGGAGACCAGATAAGAATGCACCACCAAATTTCACCTATATTACTTACAAATATGGGCAAATCCCTATCTTTTCCAATTCCCCCAAATTTTCTAAGATTCTTGGGCCTACTGGGAACTGACCTTCCAAGCTCATCTGGAAGGCTAGAAACCCTGTAAGCCAGGTACCAGGCCAGTTTATCCAACAGAAGCTTGTAAGCCTTTGTTCATGAAGTCTAAAACCTTACTTTCTTAAAAGTACATTGTCATATTTGATTAAATGAGCATCATTCTTAAATATAATGACTGGATATCCATATACAAAAGAACAAAGTTGGACCCCTTTGTCACATCATATACAAAATTACCTCAGAAGAGATCATAGACCTAAATACAAGAGCTGAAATAATAAAAATCTTAGAATAAAATATAGGAAGTAAATCTTAGATATGACACCAAAAACACAGTAGGAAAAACTATATGAACTGGGCTTTATAATAGTTGTGTTTCTACAGACACCATCAAGAAAATGAAGAGACAAACCCACAGAATGCGAGAAAATATTTGCAAAAGATATAGAAGACTTGTATCTAGAATATACAAAGAAGACTAGCACCTCAATAATAAAAGAACAAATATACAATTTAAAAATGGGCAAAGGATTTGAATAAACAATTCTCTAAAAAAGAAATACAAATGTCCAGTAAATACATGAAAACATTCTCAACATCATTACCTATCAGAGAAATATAAATCAAAATCACAAAGTGATACCATTTTGCACCCATTAGGATGGCAAGATCACTTCTGGTAGGAAGGTAAAGTGGTACAGCCATTTGGAAAACTGTGTGGCAATTAAACATAGAGTTACATAAAAGCAGTTAGACATAGAGTTACCACATGACACAGCAAACCTACTAAGTTTATACCCAAGATAAGTGTCCACACAAACACTTGTACATGAATATTTATAGCAGTATTCCAAAAATTGGAAAACCAGAAATGCCAATCAACTGATGAATGGATAAATAAAATGTGTTATATCCATAAAATGGAATAATATTTAACAGTAATAAGAAAGAAAGTACTAGCACATACTACAACATGAATCATCAAATGTTTTGTTTGAAAGAAAGAAGCCAGTCACAAAAGATCATGTATTGTATGATTCCATTCCTATGAAAAGTCCAGAATAGGCAAATCTGAGTTGGTGGCTTTGGAGGGAAATGGGGAGTAGCTGCTAATGGGTACATGGTTTCTTTCTGAAGTGATAAAAATGTTCTAAAATGGATGGTACTGGTGGTTGCATAATATACCAAGAGCCATTCAGTTGTACACTTCAAATGGTTGAAGTTTATGGTATGAGCCTTCTATCTCAATAAATCTGATATGTAAAGAATAATAACTGAAATTATGACTGATAACATTATACTGTTGTTATCTAAACAGACAAAGCAACACCAGGACTCTGAAAAACAGAAACACATCATGGATAGTGAGGGCATTAACAAACTCTAGAAACTTCACTTCCAGACTTCAGTTTCTCAAATGTTTGTATTAACGAGATTGTACTCATATAAATTATCCTAGGGTAGGCTTAGCATCTTTTCTGACTTGACAACTCTTTCTACAGAACTGATCAATAATAACATATCAGATAAACCGACCTTTTTTTCCTAGTACCTCTCTTTGTATAACATGAAAGAACAAATCTTTGTGATTTTATAGGAGTCCTATGAGAAATCTCAAAGACAGTTTTAGTGCTGAGGGGTCCTCAAAAACTTGAAGAACCCAGAGGACTTTGGAGACGAAACTACCCCACTCCTTTAGGATATAACTATCTTTTTCCTTAAAAATGAAAGTACATACACAGCTATATTTCTCTGAAACTATGGCTCCTAAGTATAGTCTATATCACATAGTAATTATAACTTTTAACCAAAGTAACTAACTTCGATTTCTTAAAGAACACTGGGGAATGAATGATTGACCATCACATATCAGCATTTTAGCACACTAGCAAGGCTCATGAATATACATAACACAGCTTTCCATAGCCACACACATCCTTTGTGTACACATCTCAAGAGTGGCAGAAATGAGCACATTCATTACAGACCCAAGAGTTAGCCTCATAAAAATAAAGCAAATGGTTATAAACTTAAAATTATGATTAGTAATCTGTAATTCAGTATTCTATCTTATTATTTCAATATATTGTCATCATCAAATGATGTCCATTAAGTTAGCATCAGCTCAAGATTTAAGATACCTATAGATCTTGGAAACTGTCTTCAAATTGATATATAACAAAATGTAATTACTGTAAATGAAGTTTCTCTGATTTAATCTGGGTAAACATAAATTTACATTTTTCATCATTTTAAACATTAAGAAGTAATGCAAATTTATTCAATCAGTAAATCAATATAAGATTAGAAAAAACATACACAAGTAAAATAAAAATCTACTTTTATGTATTATACTATTGACAAATCAGAGAAGACAAAGCTGTTTCTTTTATAAAACCAATATTAAACTTGTCTCATTTACTAAATTATGTGAAAGCTTATTCTTAAAACATTTCTGGCAGAATACTTCTTAAATTTAATGCATTGAAAATATGAGAAGTTCAATTTCCTTATCTTCTGAGAATTTTAGGAATATTCTAATTATTTAAGTACTTATTTATCTTTGTAAAGCAATTGGAATAAAATTTCTTTAATTGAAGAGCTTTTATAATCTAATTTATTCATCTATTCTAAAATTTTAGCCATGGGTCAAGAGTAAATAAACACAGAAACATAAAACTCAACAGTCTTAAGATATCACCTTCTCAGTGGGCATGAAATTCTTAATTGATTTGATCTCAAAATAGAAAAACAGAAAAGATTAACACACCGGATTTTGTGCTATCCTTTATCCAGTAGAGATCTCAATAAGCAATCGTTTGAGATCACCAAATAATATGATCATAAAACAAAATTCCCAATTATTATTGGGAAATAATAACTTCTTGACCACAAACAATCCAAAACCAAAACAGGGAATATAATACTGGTAGAGAGGAAAGTTAAAATTAGAAAAACAGAAAGTGAACAAAGTCCTACTGCCATTTTTGGACTCACTTTTTGGAGCCAAGAAAAGACCAGCATGGGTGTAAACTGTCCATGACGTGAAATTTCTGTTTATAAAGTTTGCTTTCCTGACTTTGGTAGTGAATCCATGGGCATCGCCATGGAACCTCCACAACTGTTAAAAGATAATTTTCTAGAAAGGATAAAATCATGGCTCTATATGGATATAAAAATGAGCATGTGTTAAAGATTAAGGTATTATAACTAGGTTGACAGGAAAAGTCAACAGGCACACATTTATATGGAGTAAAGGAATGGAATTGCAAACAGAGGCAAAACTATTTATTTATATGGGAGGATGGGAAGTCTACCAGACCTGACAGAATGTGCTTGTCTATCAACTTACAGAGTCGTAATATAGTTCAAGAGCTATGAAAGGCTTGAATCTGTTAACCCAGAAGGATATGTTGTATGTACATTCTGAATAGTCTCCCAATGAAACAGAAATTTATTTTTTCTACAGCCTATTCTTCCAGCTGTCTTTATATAGCATCTGCTCATTTCTCCTGTAGACCCCATAAATGTTTAATTGTTCTTCAAATAAAACGTGGGTCTCATATGACTAGCAGTTCAGAAAGGACTTAACCAGTAAAAGTAGAGCAGTTTTTCTTAATACTTTTCTCCTTTTGATGACACTGAGTTACCATGAACTACTTTTATTTTCATTTCTCTATTAGTTGTTTGGACATCATTTTTAGATACTATGCAAAAAAAATTACTCATAGTTCGGAACAATTGCAGTTACAGGCAGAAGTGGAGAGGTCCAAAGCTTAGTTAATTAACTGATAAACTCAATAATCACTTATTGATTGTTCTCTATGTGCCAGGCACCATGCTTTAAAAAACTTAAATTTATCTGGGATAATGGACATCATCTAGAGAGAGTGGTGAAAATATTATAATACAGGTATGTAAAAGATGTCTTAGGAGCACAGTCTCAGAGTCAAAGTCACTTAAGACACTAAGCCCAGTCTTCACGGAGCTAGCAAACTCAGAGATGTTTGTAGAATGTTTCAGGAGGAGTAATAAGGATCTGCGCTTGAAGACAAAAGATCATTCTGGAAATTACAATTTCTTCTATATATCTGGAACATAGAGTGTAAGAGAGAAGGAATGGCAAGAGGTGAGGCAGGGAGGACAGCAGGGCCAGCCATGGAAGAGCAGATTGTGACAAGCTAAAGATCCAGGGTTGGCAGCTGTTGGTGAAGCATTTTAAGTAGGGAGTTCCACAATCAAATTTGTATTTTAGAAAGATCACTCAAGCAGCAGGATGGGGAGTGGACTGCTAACTCTAATGTTTCCCAGTGTATATTTCATTAATGATTTAGCACAGGTGTTCAAATGATTCTCAGGTTCCTCCCTGCAATCTTTGTTTACAATATTTGGTCTGTAGCTACAGCTTCGCTGTATTTTGAAGGCAAAGCTGTGACTTTGTGACAGAGGATGAATGAAAAGAAGTGAAGGGGAAAAAAATGATGAAATGAAGCAGGAGACAGCAAACTATGGCTCTCATGCCAAAGTCCACTGCCTGTTATTGTAATAAAGCTTTACTGGAACACAGCCAAGCCCATTTGTTTCTTTTCTGTCCACAGGTCACAACAGCAGATTTGGGTAATTATGAGAGATTGTATAGAATGTATAAAGGCAAACATATTTTAACCTTCAGGAAAGTTTGTCAACTCTGGATATAAGGGGTTAAAAATTCCATGTTCACTTACTTTGTTTAATCAGTTACTTATTCCCTGTATTCAAAAGAGTTTATGCAAATGTCTTTGACCAGACCAGTGTAAATTTTCAAACCTTGAAAGCTGTGTTGGTAATAATACTTATCAAAATGACAATATTAATGCCATGTAGATCATCTCTACGACATTAATTCTCAAAATCTTCCAAGAAGGAGCAGAAAGATCCTGTGTATATGCTATTGAGCTTGATTTATTTTTGTTCAAGGGAAGATACTTGGTAACAGGTAAACTTTTAAATATTCTGTGTAACTTTCAGGACCTTGAATCTGAATATCTCAAAGATCGGAAGTACAAGTTTGGGGACTGAGTATAATAGTGGTTTTTTTTTTCCTGGAATCCTGGTTTCATGTCTCTGGGCTTACCATAATGCCTTTAGTTGTGAGATAAATACACAGAAGTATCTTGCCATTGACTAATTTTATCAGCTTTTTAGAGTCCCTATTCTAAATAACGCTGCCTTGGATTGCATCAAACAGGTAATTTATAGAGGGTCCAGGACTCAACGTGGTAATACACAAAGGTCTGCAGCTATTGTCTCCACACTGTTCACCAGGTCCCACAAGCTGCCTGTTCAGCCACCCTTAGCTAGGACACCTTGAATATTTGAAGATTTGGAGAAAAGAAGCAAAACCTGTTTGTGGTTAAGTCTTCTGTAGTGTCTCAGTCACTTTAGGAGATGACTGGGATGCATGCATCAGTAGCATTTACTTAATAAGAACCTCCCTTGACTAGTCAAGGCCAGAAAACTGATGTTTAAAAAAAAGAAGTGTATTTCAGCTCTTGATTGAAATTATCTAGCATTTTGGGAAAAGTCAATTTGCCTAACAGTTGGTGTTTCACCTCCTGGTGTTAAACCCATCTTCCCTAGGCTGTCTTTTTGGATCCCTTAATCAAGTTTCCTGACTTCTCTAGAGAGCAGCCTAATTGCTTATGTCCTGTAGAAACCCCTCACTGGGAAAGAGATTTAATTTGTACCTTAATCCAATATTTTTATGCAGTATGGTAAAACACTAGTACTTGTTACAGGATTCTGTCAGCTTCATCATTAGTCTCCTAATAGAATCCCTTCCTTTGGTCTTAATCTGACTTCTATTTTTCTGCTACTTCTCTCACAATTTCTGGTTTTATTTTTTGACCCAGAATATCCTTTTCTTCCAAAGACAAATCACCATCATCACCATGAGAAATATTGATTGCTTGCCTACAGCAAGCATTTCACTGTACCTGGTGTGGTGGGGTTTTACCAGCTTTCATTAGCTTTTTTTCCCCTGATACAGCAGAAAATAAACCCAACCCAAACCAAAACCAATGCAGAAAAAAAAAAGAGGAAAATTTCCACTTTGTGTCATTCCTTATATTTGGAGAAAATGAAAAACAGTATTCCAAAACGTGAACCAGGCACCGATGTGGATCTCACAGAGAGGCCATTTAATTAGGAGCAGCCTGGCATATATTAACTCAGGACTTCCACCCTATCTGGCTTTCTGTTTCTTGCCAGCATGACTTTCTCTTCCATCTACCCTTTTCCTTTTTGCCACCATTGGGCCTTCTGACAGCAGCAGAATGAGTGTTAGCTATGTACTATTATTTGACATCCTTCTTTTTATAAAATTGAATTTCTTTTGATAAATGTCAGAAAGGGACACACATTCTTCAGTAAAATGAGCTAAGCCTAGAACAGATTTGTCACTGCCACCTCACCAGTCATCTCTTTTGCTTCTGACAAATACAGTATGTCCTGAGCTTGTCTGTCCTTGCTGACCTTAAGGGAATGGAATAGTGATCCCATCCTTTCTGATTTCAGCACCATGAATTATCACAGATGGCAAGTTAGAAATGATTAAAATGTTTACATATTCTTCCTCTGTTGCCGTTCTCTCTGGGCAAACATATAGAAGGATGGCCAAGCAAAGCAATGGGATGGGCTTTATGTTAAATAAGGGTGTTTTGCATCTTGGTTTGGAAAGTTTAAATGAATCCTATAAATATTCCATTAGTTTTCATTTCATCACTCCTTTTGTTATCTCAATAAAGGGATGGACTTTAAAAATAGCTGTTACTTCAACACTGACTCTCCCTCTATATGGATCATATTTTTAAAAAATAAAATTCACACAAAATAATCTTTTACTTAATTCCAGTGTATGGGAGGAAAAATATCTTTTCCCTCTACTTTTCTAAATTCTCTCTTGGGACCCCTGTAACAAAAGACAGATTAACAAAAGAAAAGCACATATGTTTTTTAACCTAAGTTCTCTGTGACAGTGGAGACTTCTTAAGGAAATGAAGACTCAAATAGTTATAAACTGAGCATTTTTTTGCTAGGTTTGATGAAGAGCGGAAAGTCAAGGGCCGATGTAATAGGATAAAGGATATTATTAGCTAAGGGCAGTAAAGGAGGGGGTGGGACTTAGCAAAGCCTGTCATTCAGAGTTCTCTCTGTGTCCCTTCATCTTCCCAGATAAGGCTGCTCCTTTCCTCTGTGTAGGGGGAGGGCACCAGCTGCAGGAGGGTTTTATGACTTGCTTCAGGGGAGGGTCAGAAAGTCTTTTCTGTACATGTCTTTTCTCAAATTCCTTTAGCTTAAAAGGAATATGCCAAAACTTAATATGCCAATTTTCCATATTTCAGGGTAGCCTGTCCTAAAACCTGTCACCAGTAAGTGGTTTGGTCTTTCTCTAAAAACATGATATTATTGTTAATTATTCCAATGTCAGAATTGCCCCGAAGTGCAGAAACGGGACAAGTGAATATGTTAATGTAGTGATACAAGATATTATCGTATTCTCAGGCAGTTAGTCCTAGAAATAACAGGAAGTCTTTCTTTCCCAGATCTGCTTGAAAGTCTATTGTTACTACTGCATGTTACTTTTCTTTTAACTTTGAACTAGGAGTTCCAATGTTAGCTCTATGAGAAAGGTTTCAATTAGATTTTACAGATCATTCATCAATAATTATTCAATGGTCAGTGAATAAAATGGATCATTCATCAATTTATTCCTGTAACTGTTACTAATCTCTGTGGTATGCAGATGTTAAACATGGAATGAATGGAAAATTATACAGACAAGATTCTTGCCTCCATAGGACTGATTTGCTAGTGAATAGTAAATTAATCTACGGATTATGATACTGTCATGGAGGAAATAAACAGGAGGATGTAAAATAAAAGAACAAAGAAGGCCTACACTGGATAGCAGTACAGAATGTCCAAAGAGGTTATTCTACTTAATAATTCATATTTATATTCTACTTAACAATAGCATATTTGCGGATATTGCTTATGTGCTGAGCACTTACTGTATGCTTAGTATTCCTCTATGCTTTAAATGTATTTATTCAATCATCACAACATTGTTATGAAGAGGGTCTTATTACTATTTCATGTTAGGATGAGGAAACCAAGGCACAGGGAGGTTTAGTGCCCAAGGTCACAAAGCAAATACATGGTAGAACCAGGATTTATCCTGCATCATCGAGCTCCACAGCCTTTTCCCTCAACTACTACTGTTACTACAATTCACCAACAATCATTATGTAAACTAAAGTGCTGAATATTGCGTTAGGTAACTGAGATACGAATCCAAATAACAATGGTGCACCATCCTCAGGAACCTCACAGTATAGCGAGGGAGACAGAATGGTGATTTCATTGCAGTGGGATAAAAGCAATACTAGAAATATGAACAAATTACATTAGGAGTATATAGCAGCACTATGTTAGTGTTTATTATTTTCTTATTTAAAAAAATCTAATAGGGACAGTAATCCATGATAAAGTTTAGAAAGTGCTGCTAAATTTGCTGCTAAGGCAAATGGGAAATCAAAGCACTGCTGATGACTCTTTCCAAATGTAGTCTGTGGACGTTCATCTGTCCTGAAATTCATCTGTCCTTATAGCCATATTCATTAACCCTCCATGATGCTGGCTTTATCTTCTCTCCCTGCCATACAGAAATAGAATTTGGACATGGGAGGGAAATAACTGCACTGAAGTGGGTAATTCAGCACTACAATTCTATTCTGAGTTATAACTACTGTTTGATGAAATTTACTATTCTTTCCCCATCAAACTCTTTACTCTTTACCTCACTCTTCAAGCCCAAATCCATGGTTCCAATCCCCATCTAACTTTCCCCCACCAATATTTCCCAAGCATCTCAGTGAACATATTCATCACAGGGTGTTCCTATCTTCCCAGGCCCCTATGCTCGGAGGCTTCCCTCTCTCCTTCACCCTATATGTAGTTTTCCTAAGGCTGCTGGAACAAATTGCCACAGTATCGCTTAAAACAGCAAAAATTAATGGTCTCACAGTTCAGGGGGCCAGAAATTCTAAATCAAAGTATCAGCAGAGCCACACTCCTTCCTCAGGTTCTGGGGGAGGGGTTTTGCCGCGCGCCGTCTAGCTTCGGGTGGCTCTGGGTGTCCGTGGGTTTTGGCAGCACTACTCCATTCTCTGCCTCTGTCTTCACAGGGCCGTCTTCACTGGGTCTGTCTCTTACCAGAAGATTCACTCCTTAACCAAACTCCAGTCAGGCTCCTCTAAGCCCTCTTATCAACTATGCCTCAAACTTGGCCTTTAAAAGCTGCAGACTCTCAATACAGATGATTTTGTCCATTCCCTTTCTTCCCTCTCCCCACCTCGTAAGCACATTAAAAGACTTGGACAAACACTACATCATTTCTCATAGTTCAAGGTCGGATCCCTAGGATGATGAGTGTTCAGCCCTCTTAAGTTTCTGCCAGGGAGAGGTCAAGGATGCCAAAAGAATCTACTGTTTGTTTCAGCCAACATCTGCAGATGGGGCCCTTGTCTACCAGTCTCTCCATGAGGGTAGGAGCCTAACTTGGACAAATGTCAGTTAACAAACCCAGATGGATTTCACATGGAGCAGCCCTCCCCTTCTCTACTTTTTGAAAATTTCCACTTTTCCAACTGCTCAAACCCCTACCATTGTCCTTCCCTACTCCTTCATTCTCCTTTTAAAATGCCGAGTCACCTCTGCACAAATTTGAAGTTGAATTCAGTTCGTGATGGCCCCTCTTTCCTATTGTGATAGTTGATTATTGAGTAAAACCTGTATCTTTGACACTTATAAGGACATTCCCATTGGAGGTACAGTTCTTCTTAATTCCATATGACCACATAACAACCCTCACCTTTTTACATCTGCAAAAATCCTATTTCTAAAAAAGGTTGTATGCTGAGATTCTGGGTGGACAGAAATTTTAGGAGGACCCTATTCAACCCATTCTACCACCTATATCCAAATAGTCCCTGTGGCAAACTCTATTATTTATCTGACTAATATCCAATGCCTATTTATTCCATGCTAATAACTTTTTTTTCAAGAGGACAATGTGATCATCTCCTAGTGATGGACCATGGTCTGTCTCAGACCATCCAGACATTCCCATGCACCACATTCCCAGCCTCCACTGCAGCTAGAGGCTGCCATGTGACTTAGCTCAAGCCAATGACATATCAATGTGGCAATGGAGGAGAAGACTATGCAAGAGAATGTGGCAAAAACCAAGAGAACTGAGAAAAGTCCCTGATACTGTCAAGCTCTGCACCAATCTCAGCAATCACCTACTTGCACCTACTCTAAAATACTTATACATGCAAAGCCCTTTTTAGCAGATATTCTGTTTCTTGCATCTAAATACATTTCTAATTGATTTACTCAGCAAGCTCAGTTAATTTTCTTTTTGAAATGTCTCTCCCATTTATTGCTTCGGTTGAAGCTCAGGGCAGGCTGCCCGAAAATATGCTAAAGTGACTTTTTTTTTGAATTAAAGTTACTTGAGAAATATCTGGTGCTAGAAGGGCACTCTGACCCTCCTCTCTGTCCCTCTGGAAGCAGGAAATAAATTTCCCATGTGCATGGTGCCCTCCTTGCACCAGGAGGTAGGGAGACATCCTTTTTCCCAGATATAGAGAATTCAGGGAATTCAGAGATAGAGAAAGCTATGTAAACAAAATCAGTTTAGCTTCTTCACTAGTTAGTAACCAAGCCCAAGTTTCTTTGTCTTGTCAGTTCTTTCCAAATTTATTGTTTCTTTGTCTAAAAGGTAAACAACCTGTTTAAGTCACCTCTTAGGTCTCATATCTATGAGACCTCCATATGTATGAAATTAAATTTGTTTTTTTTTTGTCCTATTAATCTGCCTGTGTCAATTTAATTATCTGACCAGCCAAAAGAACCAAGAGAGGCAGAGGAAACTTTTCCCCTCCCTGACACTTCCTTTCCATTCAGTCAAGTCTTCAGAATTTCTTACTAGACAATTAGAACATCTTAATT
Source organism: Smutsia gigantea (assembly GCA_032199065.1). Classification (NCBI taxonomy): domain Eukaryota; kingdom Metazoa; phylum Chordata; class Mammalia; order Pholidota; family Manidae; genus Smutsia; species Smutsia gigantea. Next base: position 56,116 of record JAVSCE010021178.1, read on the forward strand.
AGCCTCCCAGCCTCCCTGCCTCATTCCAGACTCATCTATTCCCTATAGGCTCACTAGAGTAATTGTTCTGAAATACAGATCATGCTCTCTGCTCAAAAACTTTCCTAAGCTCCCAGTTACTTAGAGAGTAAAGTCTACGCTTGTTAGCACTAATGACCTGGCCTAAATCTACCATTTTCTACTTTCATTTACTTCCATATCCACCATGCCCTCTATACTGTGCACTACTTGATTACTTTCCTAGACATACATTTCAGCCTCTCTCCTCAGTCTGGAATAATCTGTGAGAATACTATTCTATCCCTCAGAATCCAGTTCAAATGTTTCTTCCTCCATGAAGTCCTCCATAGTCATCCAGTAGCAGTTAATCCTTGAACTTACATAGCATGTCCTTTGTTCCTGTATTTGAGGCTGTCCTAAGTTTTAGATACTTGACTTTCAGATAACTTGCGTCTCCATCCAGTATACATCTACACTTCTAAATCCTCTTCCCTGTGCTGAATGTAGACGTTCATCCTTCACTGATAAACATTTCATACCAGTACAAGGTGCTTCTGCCTGAGAGCCCAATGTTTGATCTTGGCAGCTTCAGCACCTCCATTCCTTTGTAATGCTCATGCAATTATTTACATATCCTAATGCATTTTACTCAATATTTTATAAACATGAAAGTGATGCTACTAAGGAAAATATAAGTGAGGCACATATTAAAATCATGAAGTGGGCACAAACTTGCTGTATCTTTAGCTTTAATCAAATACTGCACTTAAACTGGTCCACCAGGTTTAACTGTGAAGAAATGGGATTTGCTTTAGAGAATATGTTGAGAATGTGGGGGTTTATTGTTGAAGGTTGTGGCTTGATGTCCAGGTTTAGTACTGGGAGAAATGGAGACCTACTTAAAATGATAAATTAATAATCAGCTGCAAAAATACATTGCAACTACCCAAAGGCAGAGAGAAAACTGCAGGTCCCTAAAGCTGTTGTTTGGCATACAACTTAGTAGGAATTCTTTTATGCAAGAAAAGAATGAGGATTAGCGCTCTACATTTTTTTTAATTAAAAATGTTTAGAAGCTGCATACCACAAAGTCAGCATCACAGTTTTCTGCAAAATCTCCATTAGCAAGTCCTTCCACTCAAAATGGAGATAACTTTTTAAAGATGGCATCTAAAGGAGATGGGGAACCATAAGTTGAGGTAAGAAATTAGTTTAGAAAATTACTTTTCTTGTCACTGTTTAGTGTTTAATCTACATTTTTTCTTTTTAAAAAATGTTAAATATATCATGGGCATATTCTAGAACACAGAGATAAAATAAAGTACACATTCATACCATAATTACAGATCGGATGGTACAGTTAGCCCTGCATAAAGAGAATCCCCCACAAAGCTGGTATGCCTGGAGCTCAACCTCTGTGAACACTGTGAATAGGGAGCTGATAATTAATTGGGCTCCAAGAGAACAAAGAATTCCTGATCAAATAAACTTAGGAATGCCATTCACTAAGTCAGGCCTTGAAGTTTCAAAATACCATTAGCATATTAAAGAAGTCCCACAGTTAAGAAAAAATCCATTTAACTTTGTTTAGTGGTTTATTTGTAAAGAGGAAGAATTTTTTTCCCCCTTAGCTCACCTATTAACCCATTCCCAGCAAAAGAAAACAAAACCATATAAAAAATTAAACTGCTTTCCTTTAATTTAAGAACTGAATGATGGATTTCAGGGAAAGAAACATGCCTTATTTTTATGCTGTCCCCAGCACACTGGTTAATATAAGAGCTCTCAATTGCTTATTAATTAATTGACTTAATGAGAGAAAAAAATGGAAGACAATTTGGAGTGTTTGGAACTCTGAGAGAACTTTAAAACCAACTTAACTTCCAACCAATGATCTTTTTTTGGTGTGTGTGTTGAAATGTACATAACATAAAATTCACACACATTTTGTGTGTGTGTACAATTTAGCGGCATTAAGTGCATTTACATTGCTGTGCAATCATCACCACTATCCATCTCCAGAGCTTTTTCATCATGCCAAACAGAAATCCTGTATCTACTGCAGGAGAGGAAAAAGTTTTCCTCAGGGCTCTTAGGGTTCCTGGAGAGGTGTGCAAGTTTAATTGACAAAGACAGATTAACAGAAGAGCATACAGATTTATTTAATGGAAATTTTACATGACACAGGAACCTTCAAAAGGAAATGAAGACCCAAAGAAATAATTAAGCCTGAGTGTTTTTATGCTAGTTGGATGAAGAGAGGAAAGTCCTGGAAAGATGTGGTAGGACAAAGGTGAGCTAAGTGTAGCAAACTTGGGAAAACGTAGCAAGGCCTATTTGTTTGGATTCCTCTGTGTCCTACTTCCTAGAGATAGGGACCTTCCTTTTCTCCAGGTAGAGAGGTTTTATGACCTGCCTCAGGGGAAGGTCAGGAAGTCCTTCCTTCACATGCCATTTCTCAAATTCCCTCAGCCTGAAATATTCAATATGTCAAGGTGCCATATTTTGGGGTATTTTGTCCTGAATCCCATCACTATTCAACAAAACCCCATTCCTTACTCCCATCAGCCTGGAAACCTTTACTCTTCCTGTCTCTATGTATTTGACTATTCTAGGTACCTCATATAAGTGGAATCATATACTATTTGTCCTTTTGTGTCTGACTAATTCACTTAGCATAATGTTCTCAGAGTCCATTCATGTTGTAGCATGTATCAGATTTTCATTCCTCTTAAAGGCTAAATAATAATCCATTTTACCTACATACTGAAGGGGTTCAGAAATTACCATCCCAACATATGCCACTTTAGTATACAGGTTATTTTGAGTTGAAGTCACTTGAGAAACTATAGATGTAGGATGGAATCTCCCATCTGTTTTTCTACTTAAAAGCAGATCATAAAATTTCCCATAAGAGAGATGGCCTCTCTATACCAGAAAGAGAAAAATGTTCTTATCACTGTAGACTGGGAGCCTGCACCAACGTGGATCATACACAAAAATCTACTAAAAATAAAACAAGCCTACTGAGATAATTTCCATTAGTTTCCCCCCATATATTTCCTAGTCACTGTCCCACAATTTATTGCCCCTAATCTGAACTGCTTTGTCTTGTGACATCTCCACAAATTATCATTCTTGGTGTAAAAAGGTACATAAGCTTCGGGGCCTACTGGTTTGTTCAGGTTTTTGTTTTCCTTTTGAAGATTCCTGTGTACATGGGAAAATACTAAATAAAATTTGTATGTTTTTCTCCCATTGATCTGTCTTATATCAGTTTAACTCTTAGGCTCAGCCAGAGAACCTAAGAAGATAGAAGGAAGTTTTCCCTCCCCTACAACACACACTGTGTTTATCCACTCACCTGTTCGGGTTGTTTCTGCCTTGTGGCTATTGTGAAAAATGCTGCTATGAACACTGTATGTATTGGAGCTTTTGCTTTCAATTCTTTGGGGTATGACCTAGAAGTGGAATGGCTAGATCACCTGTTTAACTTTTTGAGGAATTGCTACACTTTTCCATAGCTGCTCACCATTCCCAACAGCAAAGCACAAGAGGTCCAATTTCTCCACACTCACCAACACCTGCTATTTAATGTTTTTGATAACAGCTATCCTAATGGGTATGAAATGATATCTCATTGCTTTTGATTTGCATTTCCCTAATAACTAGGGATGTTGAAATCTTTCCATGTGCTTTTTGGCCATTTTTATATTTCCTTTACCCAGTTTTGAATTCCAACTGATGATCTTTTAATACAAGATCAGGAAAATCTTCCGCTTGTTAGTCATCATCTGGACATATAAAGTGTCATAAGTTACACAACAATACTTTTAAATACAATTTTTGGCAGATGAATGAAAAGACACATGAACAGAATTTCCATCTTTCTCTTTTTTCAAGTTCTCATCTGACCTTGCGTATAGTGAGTAGGTAGGTTTATTCGAAGAATGTTATAAAGAAGAATCTAAGAAAATAATTTCATGATTTTTCTGGATTGTTTTATTTCATATAGATTCTCATATAATATCTTTTAAAAAATTATAAACTATTTCACACATTGTAAATTTTCATTTAGCCAACAAGGTTCTCCAGGTTTTTCTCCTTGATGTCCTGTCAGAAAACCCTGTCAGGAAGACTTGTGAAAGATTTCAAAATGGGCATGATTTTTGGTTGTCCTTTCAGTGGAATGTCAGACATTGTCTGGCTTACTTTTCAGGTCATCTGACTCTCTTGGGAACTGTGCTTTGAATTGTCCTAGCCTGAGATATTTTATAACTCAGGAAGTTGTAGAAAACTGACTGATGAAATGTAAACTATTCTTGTCCATAAACATGTAAATGAACTTTGTCATAGAGATACAATTTATTTCCTCTCTATAGAAAAGATGACTCTGAGCAATATAATTTAGTGCCTATAGGATCTATGTTGTTGCACCCATTAGCAAATTTACTTCAGAATTCCTGATTGTCTTACGTATGTCTGTGCTGCCAATTCTTTTTTGAACAGGTTGTAATATCTTACTAGTTTCCTCATTAATTCATGAGTTAAATAAAACCCTCAACATACATTCATTTCATATTTGCATTTTACCATTTTGAAAATTTTCCTTCAACAATCATATTCTCTCTAGTGATTATGTAGTTTTTTTTGTCGCCTTGAGTAAGTATGCAGTATAAGTAACACTTTACCTTTGATCAAATTCAATTTTTTCCACCTATAAAGAAAGTCAACATTTACTAGGTCTTCCTTGTTTACCTATTAATAAAATATATGCTAATGGGGACTTGGCTCAAGATGGCGGTGTGAGCAGGGCAGCAGAAATCTCCCAAAACCAGATAGATATTTGAAAATACAACAAATACAACTACTCCTAAAAGAGAGACGAGAAGATACAGTACAACAGCTAGGCTATGTCTACATCTGCAAGAACTCAGCACCTCACAAAAATGGTAAGATACGAAGCCATGACCTGGCTGGGCCCGAGCATTCCCCCCACCCCAGCTCACGGGTGGGAGGAAAAGAATCAGAGTGGGGAGGGAGTAGAAGCACAGGACTGCTAAATAACCAGCGCTAGTAATCTGCACTGGGAACACAGACACACATTGCATGGTGTACTGGATATTAGAGAAACAGAAAAGCCAAACCCAAGACAGAGACAGGGAGTGGGTATCCACAGCTGGCTCCCCTGGGACAAAAGAAAAGTGGGCGCTTTTTAAAAGTCTTAAAGTGACAAGGGCCCAACAGATGAACAAAATCGCCCAGCACAATCAGGCCAGCAGGCTTGGAATCTCGAGGAATTTCGGGCCTCCTAACCCCCTGCAGGTAAAGCAGCCCTGAAGCACCTCATGGCGATAAGCAGCCTGCCATTCATTTCCCCCTGCCAGTGCCGGCTGAACCACCACAGCTGCGGAGCAGCCAAGATTGGCCCCGCCCACAGCAACCACACAGAGTCTCCTCCCAGCGCGCAGGTAACCAGGTATGACAGTGGAAGTTGGAGCAAGGTCTGGAAGGTGCGAAGGGGCCATCCTGGCAGTAGAATGCACCTGCAGTGCTCTAGGCTAGCCTGAGGGCGGCCCCACCCATGGCAGCTCAGGGCATTATCCCAGAGACTGCCTCCCAGTGTGTGGGTAACCAACACAGGCTGTGGAAGCTTGAGCAAGGTCCAGAAGGTGTGAAAGGGCCTGTCCTTGCAGTAGAACGCAGGTGGCATGGTTGCTCCACCCCCGCAGTGTTCCAGGATATCCTGCGGGTGATGCCGCCCATGGCAGCTCAGGGGATTATCCCAGAGACTGCCTCCTGGTGTACACTAACCAGCACAGGCTGCAGAGAACGGCAAGGCTAACAGTAAGCACAAAGGGACTTTGTTTTCCCAGCTGACACATGTGGCACCTGCCTGCGATCACTTCTATCACCATGAAAGGCAGAAGAATCTGGTCCAGTCAAGCATCACCCAGACAACCCCAGAGAGAGGGCATGGTGGGATAGATTTAAACAACCTTCCTGAAAAAGAATGCAGAATAAATATCATAACCATGCTGATAGACCTACAGAAAAATATGCAAGAGCTGAGGGATGAAGTCAGGAGGGACATTACAGAAATGAAACAATTGATTGATGGGCTTAAGAGCACACTGGACAAGGTGCAGGAGACTGTTAATGGAATAGAAAACAGAGAACAGGAATACAGAGAAGCTGAGGCAGAGAGAGATAAAAGGATCTCTAGGAACAAAAGAATATTAAGAGAACTGTGTGACAATCCAAATAGAACAATATTCGCATTACAGGAATATCAGAAGAAGAGAGGGAAAAGGGATAGAAAGTGTCTTTGAAGACATAATTGCCAAAAATTTCCCAACCTGGGGAATGAAATAGTTTCTCAGACCATGGAAGTGCACAGATTTCCCAACACAAGGAACCCAAGGAGGACAACACTAAGACATATAATAATTAAAATGGCAAAGATAAAAGACAAGGACAGAGTATTAAAGGAAGCCAGAGAGAGAAAAAATATCACCTACAAAGGAAAACCCATCAGGCTATGATCAGACTTCTCAACAGAAACCTTACAGGCCAGAAGAGAATGGCATGATATATTTAACGTTATGAAACAGAAGGGCCTCGAACCAAGAATATTGTATCCAGCACGATTATCATTTAAATATGATGGAGGGATTAAACAAGTTCCAGACAAACGAAAGTTGAGAGAGTTTGCCTCTCATAAACCACCACTGCAGGATATCTTAAACGGACTGCTCTAGAGGGAAGCAACGCTAAGGCTAAAAAGCTGTCACCAGAGAAAATAAAATCATAGCAAAGAAAGCAGACCATCCAAATACTAACTAAAGGCAAAGAATAAAACACCTAGCATATACAGAATGGAGGAGGAAGAATAAGAAGGGAGAGAAATAAAGAAACATCAGACGGTGTTTACAATAACTTAAGAAGACAGTTAAGTTAGACTGTTAGATAGTAAAGAAGCAACCCCTGAACCTTTGGTAACCACGAATCTAAAGCCAGCAATGGCAATAAGTACATATCTATCATTAATCACCCTAAATGTAAATGGACTGAATGCACCATTCAAAAGACACAGAGTAACAGAATGGATAAAAAAGCAAGACCTGTCTATATGCTGCTTACAAGAGACTCATCTCAAACCAAAGATATACACAGACTAAAAGTGAAGGGATGGAAAAAGATATTTCATGCAAACAACAAAGAGAAAAAAGCAGGTGTTTCAGTACTTGTATCAGACAAAATAGACTTCAAAATGAAGAAAGTAGCAAGAGATAAAGAAGGACATTACATAATGATAAAGGGTCAGTCCAATAAGAAGATATAACCATTATAAATATATATGCACCCAACACAGGAGCGCCAGCATATGTGAAACAAATACTAACAGAATTAAAGGGGGAGATAGACAGCAATGCATTCACTTTAGGAGACTTCAACATACCACTCACTCCAAAGGACAGATCAGCCAGACAGAGAATAAGTAAAGACACACAGACACTGAACAACACACTAGAACAAATGGACCTAACAGACATCTACAGAACTCTGCACCCAAAAGCAACAGGATACACATTCTTCTCAAGTGCACCTGGAACATTTTCCAGAATAGACCACATACTAGGCCACAAAAAGAATATCAGTAAATTCAAAAATATTGAAATTCTACCAACCAACTTCTCAGATCACCAAGGTATAAAACTAGAAATAAATTTTAGAAAGAAATCAAAAAGGCTCACAAATATATGGAGACTTAACAACATTCTCCTAAATAATCAATGGGTTAACGACCAAATCAGAACAGAAATCAAAGAATATATGGAGACTAATGACAACAACACAAAGCCACAACTTCGGTGGGATGCAGCAAAGGCAGTACTAAGAGGAAAGTATATAGCAATCCAGGCCTATTTAAAGAAGGAAGAACATTCCCAAATAAATAGTCTAAAGACACAATTACTGAAATTGGAAAAAGAAGAACAAATGAGGCCCAAAGTCACCAGAAGGAGGGACATAATAAAGATCAGAGAAGAAATAAATAAAACTGAGAATAAAACAATAGAAAAAAATCAATGACACCAAGAGCTGGTTCTTTGAAAAAAATAAACAAAATAAATAAACACCTAGCCAGACTCATTAAGAAAAAAAGAGAATCTACACACATAAACAGAATCAGAAATGAGAAAGGAAAAATAACGATGCATTCCACAGAAATACCAAGATTTATAAGAGAATATTATGAGAACCTATATGCTAACAAGCTGGAAAACATAGAAGAAATGGACAACTTAGAAAAATACAACCTCCCAAGACTGACCAAGCAAGAAAGAGAAAAACTAAAGAGGCCAATCACCAGCAACAAAATTGAATCGGTAATCAAAAAACTACCCAACAACAAAACCCCCGGAACTGAAGGATTCACCTCTGAATTCTACCAGACATATAGAGAAGAAATAACACCCATTCTCCTTAAAGTTTTCCAAAAAATAGAAGAGGAGGGAATACTTCCAAACTCATTCTATGAAGCCAGCATCACTCTAATATCAAAACTGGGCAAAGACCACACCAAAAAAGAAAATTACAGACCAATATCCCTGATGAACGTAGATGCAAAAATACTCAACAAAATATTAGCAACCCGAAATAAAAAATACATCAAGAGGATCATACACCATGATCAAGTGAGATTCATCCCAGGGATGCAAGGATGGTACAACATTCGAAAATCCATCAACATCATCCACCACATCAACAAAAAGAAGAACAAAAACCACATGATCATCTCCGTAGATGCTGAAAAAGCATTTGACAAAATTCAGCCTCCGTTCATGATTAAAACTCACAACAAAATGGGTATAGACGGCAAGTACCTCAACATCATAAAGGCCATATATGACAAACCCACAGCTAACATCATACTTAACGACGAGAAGCTGAAAGCTTTTCATCGAAGATCGGGAACAAGACAGGGATGCCCACTCTCTCCACTGTTATTCAACATAGTACTGGAGGTCCTAGCCACGGCAATCAGACAAAACAAAGACATACAAGGCATCCAGATTGGTAAAGAAGAAGTCAAATTGTCACTATTTGCAGATGACATGATACTGTACATAAAAAACCCTAAAGACTCCATTCCAAAACTACTAGAACTAATATCTGAATTCAGCAAAGTTGAAGGATACGAAATTAACACCCAGAAATCTGTTACTTTCCTATACACTAACGATGAACTAACAGAAAGAGAAATCAGAAAATCAATTCCATTCACAATTGCATCAAAAAGAATAAAATACCTAGGAATAAAACTAATGAAGAAGTGAAAGACCTATACCCTGAAAACTACAAGACATTCCTAAGAGAAATTAAGGAGGACACTAATTAATGGAAATTCATCCCATGCTCTTGGCTAGGAAGAAAAATATTGTCAAAATGGCTATACTACCTAAAGCAATCTACAGATTCAATGCAATCCCTATCAAACTACCAACAGCTTTCTTCAATGAACTGGAACAAATAATTGTAAAATTCATATGGAACCACAAAAGACCCCGAATAGCCAAAGCAATCCTGAGAAGGAGGAATAAAACGGGGAATTACGCTCCCTGACTTCAAGTTCTACTACAAAGCCACAGTAATCAAGACAATTTGGTATTGGCACAAAAACAGACCCACAGACTGTGGAACAGAATAGAAAATCCAAACATTTACCCTAACATATACAGTCAATTAATATTTTATAAAGGAGCCTTGGATATCCAATGGGGAGATGACAGCCTCTTCAGCAGCAGGTGTTGGAAAAACTGGACAGCTACATGTAAGGGAATGAAATTGGACTACTGTCTAACCCCATACACAAAAGTAACCTCAAGGTGGATCAAAGACCTGAATGTAAGTCGTGAAACCATAAAACTCCTAGAAAAAATATAGGCAAAAATCTCTTGGACATAAACATGAGCGACTTCTTCGTGAACATATCACCCCGCGCAAGGGAAACAAAAGCAAAAATGAACAAGTGGGACTATATCAAGCTGAAAAGGTTTTGTACAGCAAAGGCCACCATCAGTAGAACAAAAAGACATCCTACAGTATGGGAGAATATATTCATAAATGACATATCCGATAAGGGGTTGACATCCAACATATTCAAAGAACTCATGCACCTTAACAAACAGAAAGCAAATAATCCAATTAAGAAATGGGCAGAGGACATGAATAGACACTTCTCTAAAGAAGAAATTCAGATGGCCAACAGGCTCATGAAAAGATGCTCCACATCGCTAATCATCAGAGAAATGCAGATTAAAACCACAATGAGATATCACCTCACACCAGTGAGGATGGCCAACATCAAAACACAAACAACAACAAATGTTGGCGAGGATGTGGAGAAAAGGGAACCCTCCTACACTGCTGGTGGGACTGCAAATTAGTTCAACCATTGTGGAAAGCAGTATGGAGGTTCCTCAAAAACTCAAAATAGAAATACCATTTGACCCAGGAATTCCACTCCTAGGAATTTACCCTAAGAATGCAGCAGCCCAATTTGAAAAGGACAGATGCACCCCTATGTTTATTGCAGCACTATTTACAATAGCCAAGAATTGGAAGCAACCTAAGTGTCCATCAGTAGATGAATGGATAAAGAAGAAGTGGTACATATACACAATGGAATATTATTCAGCCATAAGAAGAAAACAAATCCTACCATTTGCAACAACATGGATGGAGCTAGAGGGTATTATGCTCAGTGAAATAAGCCAAGCCGAAAAAGACAAGTATCAAATGATTTCACTCATATGTGGAGTATAAGAACAAAGAAAAAATACTGAAGGAACAAAAGAGCAGCAGACTCACAGAACCCAAGAACGGACGAATCGTTTCCAAAGGAAAAGGGACTGGGAAAGATGGGTGGAAAGGAAGGGATAAGAGGGAAATAGGGGCATTACAATTAGCAGACATAATGTTGGGGGGGCACGGGGAGGGCTGTACAACTCAGAGAAGACAAGTAGTGATTCTGTAGCGTCTCACTATGCTGATGGACAGTGACTGTAATGGGGTGGGGGGGGGACCTGATGAAGGGGTAGTTTAATAACCATAACATTGCACATGTAATTGTAGATTAATGATAACAAAATAAATTATATATGATAATATATATATATATATATATATAGGCAAAAATCTCTTGGACATAAACATGAGCAACTTCTTCATTAACATATCTCCCTGGGCAAGGGAAACAAAAGCAAAAATGAACAAGTGGGTCTATATCAATCTGAAAAGCTTCTGTACAGCAAAGGACACCATCAATAGAACAAAAAGACATCCTACAGTATGGGAGAATATATTCATAAATGACGTATCCGATAAGGGGTTGACATCCAACATATTCAAAGAACTCATGCACCTTAACAAACAAAAAACAAATAATCCAATTAAAAAATGGGGAGAGGACATGAATAGACACTTCTCCAAAGAAGAAATTCAGATGGCCAACAGGCACATGAAAGATGCTCCACATCGCTAATCATCTGAGAAATGCAGATTAAAACCACAATGAGATACCACCTCACACCAGATAGGATGGCTAACATCCAAAACACAAACAACAACTAATGTTGGTGAGGATGCGGAAAAAAGGGAACCCTCCTACACTGCTGGTGGGACTGCAACCATTGTGAAAAGCAGTATGGAGGTTCCTCAAAAAACTCAAAATAGAAATACCATTTGACCCAGGAATCCCACTCCTAGGTATTTACCCTAACAATGCTGTAGCCCAGTTTGAAAAAGACATATGCACTCCTATGTTTATCGCAGCACTATTTACAATAGCCAAGAAATAGAAGCAACCTAAGTGTCCATCAGTAGATGAATGGATAAAGAAGAGGTGGTACATATACACAATGGAACATTATTCAGCCATAAGAAGAAAACAAATCCAGACATTTGCAACAACTTGGTTGGAGCTAGAGGGTATTCTGCTCTGTGAAATAAGACAGGCAGAAAAAGACAAGTATCAAATGATTTCACTCATATGTGTAGTATAAGAACAAAGAAAAATACTGAAGGAACAAAACAGCAGTAGACTCACAGAACCCAAGAGTGGACTAACAGTTATCAAAGGGAAAGGGACTGGGGAGGATGGGTGGGAAGTGAGGGACAAGGGGGGAAAAGGGGCATTACGATTAGCAGACATAATGTGGTGGGGGGTCTCACAGGGAGGGCTGTACAACTCAGAGAATACTAGTAGTGATCCTATAGCATCTCACTATGCTGATGAACAGTGACTGTAATGGGGTATGTGGCAGGGGGACTTGATGATGTGGGGAATTTAGTAAGCGTAATGTTGCACATGTAACTGTAGATTAATGATGCCAAAAATATATATATATATATATGCTAATGAATTTTAAAAAGCATTATTTAATATTCTCTCCTCTCTCCCAGCCCTTTCCCCAAGTTCTAATAGTTTGTTGTTTATCTAATCTAGGAGTCATTCCTTTTTCGACAAGGTCACTGAGCTAGTAGATTAAGGAAATGTTATGGAAATAGTTTGTCTGTATTTATGGAGTTAAACATTGTGTTTATCATTTTCTGATAGTTTTCTGAGTAAAAGGGAATAATGCAAGAGGAGTCTTTAATTAGTGATGGTCCTGCCCTACTGAATATTTCACCAGATGATTCTTATGCCTATTGTTGGATGATTTGTATTGATCTCTGTTGAACACAGGCTGTTCATCACACATTTTTAATTATATTGCCTAATTTATGATATGTTATATTTATCTTATGTGTGCTGAAGGGCCAAATTATGATCATTGACTGCCAAGACTGACCCAAGAAGAAACAGAAAATCTTAGCAGACCAATTACCAGCAATGAAATCGAATTGGTAATCGAAAATCTTCCTAATAACTAAAAATCCTGGTCCAAATGGCTTCACAGCTGGATTTTGCCAAGCTTTTAAAGAAGACCTAATACCCATCCTCCTTAACATATTCCAGAAGGTAGAAGAGGATAAATACTCCAAGCTCATTGTATGAGGCCAGCATCACTCTAGTACTAAACCAGGCAAAGACACCAGAAGAAAGAAAATTACAGACCAATATCCCTGATGTACATAGACGCAAAAATCCTCAACAAAATATTAGCAAACTAAATAAAAAATTCATCAAAAAGATCATCCATCATGACCAAATGGGATTTACTCCAGGGATGCAAAGATGGCACAATATTAGTAAATCCATCAAAAGCATACATCAGATCAGCAAAAAGAAGGACAAAAATCACATGATCATCTCAATAGATGCTTAGAAAGCATTTGACAAAATTCAACTTCCATTCATCACAAAGACTCTCAACAAGATGGGTATAGAGGATAGGTACCTTGACATAATAAAGGTGATATATAACAAACCCACAGCCAACAACACACTTAAGAGCGAAAAGCTGAAAACTTTTCCTTTAAGTTCAGGAACAAGACAAGGAAGCCCACTCTCACCACTTTTATTCATCATAGTACTGGAGGTTTTTGCCATGGCAATCAGACAAGATAAAGAGATAAAAGGCATCCAGATTGGTAAGGAAGAAGTTAAACTGTCACTGTTTGCAGATAACATGATATTATACATCTAAAAAGTACTAGAACTAATAAGTGAATTCAGCAAAGTTGCAGGATACAGAATTAATACACAGAAATCTTTTGCATTTCTAAAACTAACAATGAATTAGCAGAACGAGGAATCAAGAAAATAACTCCATTTACAATTGCATCAAAAAGAATAAAATACCTAGGAATAAACCTAACCAAGGAGGTGAAAGACCTATACACTGAAAACTACAAGACACTCATGAGAGAAATTATAGAAGACACCAATTAATGGAAATCTACCCCATGCTCATGGATAAGAAGAATTAATATAGTCAAAGTGGCCTTCCTGCCTAAAGCAATCTATAGATCTAATGCAATTCCTATCAAAATACCAATAGCATTCTTCAATGAACTAGAACAAATAGTTCTAAAATTCATATGGAACACAAAAGACCCCAAATAGCCAAAGCAATCCTGAGAAGGAAAAATAGAGCTGGGAGCCTTATGCTCCCTGACTTTAAGCTGTACTACAAAGCCATTGTAATCAAAACAATTGGTACTGGCACAAGAACAGACCCATAGATCAATGGAACAGAATAGAGAGCCCAGTTATAAACTCACACATATATGGTCAATTAAGGAGCCATGAATATACAGTGGGGAAAAGATGACCTCTTCAATAACTGGTGTTGGCAAAACTGGACAGCTTCATGCAAGAGAATTAAACTGGATCACTGCCTAACTCCATACACAAAAGTAAACTCAAAATGGATCAGAAACCTGAATGTAAGTCTTGAAACCATAATACTCTTAGAAGAAAACACAGGCAAAAATCTCTTGAATATAAACATGAGCAACTTTTTCCTGGATACATCTTCTCAGGCAAGGGAAACAAACTAAAAAGTTATCAAATGGGTCTACATCAAACTAAAAAGCTTCTGTACATCAAAGGACACCATCAGCAGAACAAAAAGGCATCCTACAGTATGGGAGAATATATTCATAAATAACTTATCTGATAAGGGGTTAATATCCAAAATATATAAAGAACTCATATGCCTCAACAACCAAAAAGCAAATAACCTGGTTAAAAAATGGGTGGAAGACCTGAACAGACACTTCTCCAAAGAAGAAATACAAATGGACAGCAGGCACATGAACAGATGCTCCACATCACTAATCATCAGGGAAATGCAAATTAAAACCACAATAAAGTATCGCCTCACACCATTTAGGATGACCACTATGCAAAAGACAAGAAACAACAAATGCTGGAGAGGATGCAGAAATAGGGGAACCCACCTACACTGTTATTGGGAATATAAATTAGTTCAACCATTGGGGAAAGCAATATGGAGGTTCCTCAAAACACTAAAAATAAAAATACCATATGACCCATTCATTCCTCTCCTAGGAATTCACCTGAAGAAAACAAGATCCCTGGTTCAATAAGACATATGTACCCCTATGTTTATTGCTGCACTATTTACAATAGCCAAGATATGGAAGCAACCTATGTGTCCATCAATAGATGAATGGATAAAGATGTGGTACATATACACAATGGAATATTATTCAGCCATAAAAAGAAAAGAAATCCTGCCATTTGCTACAACATGGATAGATCTAGAGGGTATTATGCTCAGTAAAATAAGCCAGGTGGAGAAAGACAAATACCAAATGATTTCACTCATTTATGGAGTATAAAAACAAAGCAAAAAAGAGGGAACAAAATAGCAGTATACTCATAGAGACTGATAAGGGACTAGTGGTTACCAAAGGGGAGGGGCAGAGGAGGGGCTGGGGAGGGTGGGTAAGGAGGGAGAAGGCAATTAAGGGGCACTATAATTTACAATCACAATATAGGTAGGTCCCAGGGATGGTAGTACAGCATGGATAATACAATTAATCACTCTATAACATCTTGTTGATAGTCACCTCAGTGGAGCAGATTAGGACTGGATAACATGGGTGAATGTTGAACCACTGTGTTGTGTATGTGAAACCATCATAAGATTGTATATCAATGATAATTAAAAAAAAAAATCAGTGACTGAAAGTTACAGAAAAAATGATTACACTGAATATAAAAGAACTTTTAGTAATTAGAGCACTCTGAAAATGGACCAGTATTTTTCGTGAGTCAAGATACAGCAGAGCTATTGAGAACATAAACTTTGGTATCAGGCAGACCTGTGTTTGTGTGTTCCTGGTTCATTACATCTCACTTCATGACTTTGGGAATGCGTCTCAGTTTATTAATCTGTAAAATTAAGATAATTATAGTGCCTACTTCATAGTGCTTTTATGAGGAGTAAAGGAGATAATATTTTTAAGTGTTTTTAGCATAGCATCTGGCACAGAGTAAGCCTTCAATAGGTGACAAATTTTAAAAACACTAATATTATAATTAGTTTGTTGTGGTCCAAGGAAAATGAGAAACACATGATACAGAATCAGCTCATCTGAGCCTAGACTAGGTTAGCCCAGCTAATCTGCAGACATGAGCAAATATAAAATTTTTTTTAAGCCACTGAGTTTTGGGATGGTTTGTTACATAGCAATAGCTCACTAATATACCAAGAT
Organism: Smutsia gigantea; assembly: GCA_032199065.1. Taxonomy (NCBI): domain Eukaryota; kingdom Metazoa; phylum Chordata; class Mammalia; order Pholidota; family Manidae; genus Smutsia; species Smutsia gigantea. The sequence goes on from JAVSCE010021178.1 coordinate 72,313, forward strand.
CCCTTTCAGTTCTAACACTCTGTAATTCCATGGGAGTATATTGTACCTGCTTTCTTCTCTTATTTGGAAGCTGAATTACAGACACTTCCTAACCATGAAGTGAAGAGTAAAACACATCTGTTCTCATCACTGACATTTGAGTACGTTTCCATTTGCTGTATAATTGCTGTCTCAAAAATCCACACTTGATTGCTAATCATATTTCTCATTTCTTTTACCAGCATCTAATGGCCTATCTCTCAGAGGACAGATATTGTCTGGCTTACTGCTATAAAAAAGCCAAGGTCTTAATTGCAAGTACACAATGACTTGTCAATTAATTTTAAAGGAATTGCTTAGTTTTTCCAAAAGTATTGAAACATGTGTTCTTAAACATTTAAACATTAATTCCTTATGATTTCTTCCTGCCATTGCTAACGGAAAAGTAGAAGAAAACTTTAGCCTCTAATAGTCTCATTCAAGTCTTCAGGAATCTAGGAGTCCTCAGTTTACTTTAAAGTCCACTTAATTTAGTTACTCATGCTCAAGTACAATCTCTGTGCATTCATATACAGTTTACTTTGAATTTTAAAATCTAATCTTAGCTGTGTGCAAGTGAAATATAAATAGCAACTCTTATTTATTTGGGACTGGTTATCTAAATCATTATTTCCCATTCTTTTTTATTTTGCTTAATTTAAAAAATTATCTCCTCTACTGAAATCAAACAGGTCAATAAAAGGAGATAAACTTAAATCACACTGCTTTATTTTATTTTGCATGGTGGAATGTATTAAGATATTTAAAACATAATTTTCAATTAACTATGAGTTTTATCAGTAAGTCATTCCTCTGTCCCATGTTAGTATAGTGATGTTTAGTATATGCTTATACGGTTTAAAGAATTAGTAAATTTTAATTAAATAACTAGTTGTTTAGGGAGAACCTAGTTGTTGAATTCAACCTTTCTTCTTCTAAATTGTTTTCTAAGTTGGTGGGGTAGCAAATTACTGAGACTCTGAAATGCTTATGTTGGCCTTTCTATTCATATCCTTAGAAAGTTTTCCCATTAGTAATTATTCCCAAGTTAAAACTAATCCTAAGGACAAAAAAATTAACCTATGTTGATTGCTAAGACACACAGGTTCTTTTTAAAGTTCTGATATGAATTGCCTCTATGGTCTTGGGCAACCCATTGAATATCTATGCAAAAACACACTTATTTGAGAGTATTTGCCCATCCTCTCTTCCTTGGGAATTACTCTTCCTCTTCACAGGGGTGGATCTCTGACAATCAGGATTCCTCTACAAGGTCCTGACCAACTAGTATAGCTGATTGCAAGACAGTCTAGTTCTTAGTTATAAATAACAGAAAATGACTCCGGCATATTAAAATAAAAATATTGTGAGAATCCATGAGAATTTTGAATAACTGGGCTTGGAAAAAAATGAGCAATAAATGAGGGAGGCTACAATACAGGACAGACAAAGTCATGCTGCAGAAAGACACTGGTTAGAACACGACAGCTGTCATTGCTGAGCAGGCTTCATTGCATCCCCAGAGACTGGAAGCTGCTACCAGCACTACTGCCAGGAGAACAGATGCCAAGGCCATTGGTGCCACAAGTATAGAAAAAAGTTACAAATTGTTTGTATCACTTACTTCAGATTCAAAGTTCCAGGCAAGGGCATCCAATTGGCTGAGCTTAGGTCATACGTTTTTGTTCTAGGAACCAAAGAGATGGGAATTGGAATATTTGCGCACCTAACTTGAGATTCTCTAATTAAAAAGATGTTTGGATGTACAGACATCACTGATCAAGGTTCACAAGAAGAATCAGCTGGGCCACAGATTTCTTTTTGGGCATCTTTGGTCTTTCAAATAAAAGGTAAAGTTAGGAGCTGCTGAGTGACCATGATCCACCTGGCATGTGAACTGAGAAATAGATAGCGCCTATCTTCAGAGAGAAAAATAAAACAAACTTGCAGAAGAAGACATGAGAGATGAAGAAAGACCTGGTAACTATTCACCTCCTCCCTTAGTCTTGACTGCTTTTCTATATTCTTAAATTATTTTCTTGCTTAGGTAGTCTCAAGATAGTTTTTGTTACATGTGGCTAATATTTAATACAAAATTGGCACCAAGGCCAGGGTTTTGAATGAGAAATTCTTAATCAGGAAAAGTGGAATTGGTGACATACAGGCAGGGCGTGGGGTAGGAGAAGCAGGGAGTCAGGAAGGGTCCTCATCCCCCCATTGTTGGCATAGAAATGTATCAATCTAGTTAAATTTGTTTATTGTGTTCTACAACTCAGACCATTGTCCATCAAATTATCAGGGTCCTTGGTAGAAAATATTAGTATATACCTATTTTTTTTAAGGGTATCAGTAAAAGTGGCAGCAGATGAAAAACAATCAAGTTGGGTTTGCATGATTAGAAATACGTAAAGAAAATATGAGCTTCCAAATAGATTGCTGCGGTTCAGATGAAGAAATAAATCAAGGAAGTGTGAACTGCAGTAGTCACATGCTGATTTGACTTCCCTTTTTGTGGCTAAGATAAATGTCCTGACTGGGATCCTAGAAAGATGAATGCAGATATCCTGGAGGAATCAGAAAAGCTGGGAAATGCCACATCTCCACCTCCTCACCCCATACTTCCAAAGTACCTTTCATTAAATAAAGTAGGAGAACTGGGACAATATACCATAGCTGCTTAGAATAAAGGGATACTGCTATTCTGGCTGCCTCACCTCAGGCCAGACTTTGCAACTCCTGTCCTGGAGTGCAGTGGGAATGGTAGAACCTCAAGAGTTGCTTCAAAAACAAACAAATGAACAAACAAAAACAGAGTTCTGAGTGGGGTGGTCAAGCTGGTTATTCAGTTCAGAAGGTGGAAAATTTTCAGTGCATGACTTAAGATTTCTGGTGCTGCATAATTAAAAATGGAGTCCAAAATGAATGTGACAGCTAGTCAACAAGGTTTTTAGGAATTGAAGTGCTAGTAAAAAAAGATAGAGCTGGTGAAAGGGGCCCATAGTTGACACAAACCAGAAGGGAATGGAGTTTCACCTCTTAAGAAATCTTCAGGCCCAATCCAAAGGATTGGGTAACTTCTAGTAAAACCAACTAGTAGTTTATAATTGGATCACTGAGAAATTTGGTGAAGGATTTAAGTCAAAATTATGCCCATACAAGTCATTGGTTCTTTTGCTTTTCAAACTGCCATTAGCTAGCAGAATAAATCACATGTTCTGAACCAGTGGTCACTGTGGTTTCTCCTTTTGCTATTCTCTCCGTGGGTTTTAACCGCTATACAGTAGATGTTTTGGAGTGGTTAAATTTGTAGTTTAATCTATAAATTGTTAGAAGAAGAGAACTAAATTAAAATTGGATTAGAGGAGGAAATGTCCATCAACTGGAAATCATATACTTGAAGAACAATGGCCCCAGTACAACATCAATCACTTTCGGGTATAATGGATTATCCATTCATAACCTTGGGTAGTCTACTGCAGAGCTTATGTGTGAGTGTGTGTGTGCGCGTGCGTGTATGTGTATTTGCACTTGAACATGGGGTAGTTGGACCTTAGTATCAGGAATATCTTTGTAATATGGAGATGAGAATGTGTGTATTTCTTACATGTGTGCAAGTGGAGTGTGTTTGCCTCCTGGACACCTTCCCCATGCAGTCAACTCTCCAGGTTAGGTGTGCTCCTGAGATGGAAGACATGTAGTTGCTTGACAATCTGCCTGTGGCTGAGTGAATTCAATTTAAGGGAAAGTTGTAGAAAACTCCATTTCTGCCCCAAGTCCAAGTCACATTATCTAATCAAGTTTTACTGTTGTTATTTATCAATTGGCTTAGGAATTATAAGGGAGACAGGTGTGATGAATTGTCACCATAAAGTTCAAAATGATTGAGGCAACCATTCATTCTGGGCTGGTTCCTTGAATGATAGTGATGTAAACTAGGGAGCTGTGGAATAAATATCTTCCACCCATGATGTGGGTGGGAAAGCACAGAAAATACATCTGTAGAGGTAGAGAACAAAACAATTTATGGAGAAAAGCAAGGTCAAGATACAGAGAGAATTCTTCCAGTTTCTGTTTTATCCTGCAGCCCGGCTGCATGACACTGGCCTTGGGTTTTGTGAAACAGCACTCTACCTTAAACTGTCTTTTCATTTTGCTTAGGCTAGCTCAAATTACTTTTATAAATTGCCAAGAATTACTAACCAACACACTCTCTGAATTTCATTATTCTCATCTATAACTGGCAATTTTAATACTTGTCCTATGTATCTCACTAGGAGAATAATATGAGATAATAAAGACAGAAAGAATTTTAAGAGTCCCTTTGATAATATCCCCAATAAGTGTTGTCCAGCCCTTTTCCTTGACAGGAAATCATTATTTCTTGAGGCAATCTATTCTTTTTTCTCTCATTGCTAGAAATGGATATATAAAAAATAAAAAAATTTTCCCCTGTAACTCCTTCTCATTTACCCTAATTTTGTCCTCTTGGGTCACACAGAATAAATGCCATCTCTCTTGTTCAGGACAGCCCTTGAAGTTTATTAAGATAGCTATCAAATTCTCACCCAAGCCTTTTCTTCTAGAGAGTGAATGTTCTAGAGTTGTTTAAGCATATGTCATGATTTCCCTGAATCAGCATGCCTAGCATGACCAACTAACTTTGGAAATATGAGTTGAAGAAAGAAAAAGTTTTAATTAAGGCTTCATCATTGAAAAAGAAAAAAGAAAAGATCATTCTCTTAGGCAATCAGTCAGAGTATTCACATTTTATAGTGTTTCCAATTTCCCAGCAAATATCTTCATGATTCAGGGAAAAAAAAGGAATTCCCAAGAATCCTCAAATCATAAGTTACTATGTACTTTTTATTATGCTTATGTGCTTTTAAATAATGATGGGTCACCATAATAAATAGCAGTGCATCATTTTTTGATGATAGGGTTATATTAAAAGCTTCAGAGGTTTCAGTAAAAATAAAGACAAAACAATAAATACACATTACAAGAATATATTTTTCAATAACATGTGATAATGATCTTGACCTAATATAAAGAAATTAAAAGAGAAAATGAATGCTAAATAAAAACCAAATAGAACTGATTTAAAAAGTTAAGAGGTAGTAACAAAATATTTAAAAATTATTCTTAAAATAAAAATTTAAGATATGCAAAGCCTAAATTGCCCTATCTGATAGTCTTGACCTTTGTTTTGTAACAAATATTCTAGATGAAGAAAATATTCTTTCATTTGGTGTTTGACATTTGTTGAATTTTTGAGTGTGTTCAAAAGTATCTTAAAGTTGAACCTTGTAGCACACATAACTTTATTTCATTTTATTGTGTCTACTTGCCTTGATTTTGGAAATTGATATTGCTTTGGAGAATTTAGATTTTAGATTAGTTCTAATGTCATGTTGGAATATTCCACAACAGTTCGTATCTTTTTTGCATTTCTTCTGTTAAAATATTTACAAAGTGGACTTCTGATTCTGGCCAAATTGAAGGAGCTTCATTCCTCCCAGGTCTTCTTTTTACAATTATAAACCCTGGGCATAACTCAACAGACAAACATAGGAAGACTCTGAAGATTCAAAAGGAGGTGGACTAGTTAGGTGCTTCGGGCTTGAGGACTGACATGGTAGCCGGTTCCGGGTTTCCTTGGTGCTGCCAATGCGTACCTGAGCAGGGTTCTGCAGAAGCTTACAATCTGGAAACACCCAACAGATATGTTCCAAAAAATCTCCAAGAAAAGCCTGTTTAGGCAAAGCTTTTTGGTAATTCTACCCTACTCCAGTCAAACATCAATGGAAAACCTCCTCTCTCCCTCACTCCAGGTTTCACCGGGGCCAAGCAGGGAGCTGATTGCCACCAGAATACAGTCAGTTGGGCCCAACGATGAGCTGAGCTTATACCCACACTTGGCAGTAAGCAGACTTAATGAGGTGGTAGGATTCAGGTTTGTTACACTATGTCTCAGATGCAATCCCTGCCCCTGACCCCCAGTGTCAGTGGGGCCTAGTAGGGAGCTGTCTCTATCCCTACCCAACATCAATTTGACTCAAGGAGATGGGACTCAAGTCTAGTCAATGCTCAACTTTCTCTTCTGCACCCCACACTCCCTATTAGCAGGGCCAAGGGGGTTGCTGAGCCCCACTCCCAGTGGCTGGGCTAGTTTACACTCTGCTTACTTCTCCCACTTTCCCTGGTATCAGCGGGGCCCAGTGCAGAATTGAGAGCTGAGATTCCACCCTATCCTATGGCAGCTGAAATGGTGTGAATCAGCTGTCTGCTGCTTCCCCCCTCCCTGCTGCACCCCCACTCAGAGGCATCCAGTTGGTGTGTGTGAGTGCCTTACTGCCACTGGGAAGTGTGAGTGAGCACTCCACCTTTGCCTGGGTGGTGTTGATGGGGTCCGGTGGAGGCTGAACATAGAAGTTCCCCTGGCCCTCCTGTTATACTTCAGCAGGAGGGCTGCCTATTTAAAAAAGAAGATTAAATGGGATCCAGAGTGTTATAAAAGCCACAACATCCAGGATATAAGTGAAAATCACCCATCATACCAAAAATTAGGAAAATCACAACTTGAAAGAGAAAGAAAAAGTCAATAGATGCCAAAACTGAGATGAATGAGGTGTCGGGATGAGCTGACAGGGATTTTAAAGCAGCCATTGTGCAAATGCTTCAACTAACAAGCATGAATTTTCTCGATACACATGAAAAAATAGAAAATCACAAGTAAATTTATACAAGTAAAAATTGTATAAAAATGGAAATTATGGAACTAAGAATTACAATAACAAAATAAAAATCTTTCTGGGTGTTCGTTTGTAGAGTGGAGATGATTATGAGTAGAACTGGTGAACTTGGTGACAGACTGATAGAATTTACCCAACCTGAACAACAGAGAGAAAACAGACTGGAACAAAAAATGAACAAAGTCTCAGGAACCTGTGGACGATAACAAAACAGCTAACATTTGTATCACTGGGGTCCCAGAAGGCGAGGAGAAAGAGTGTGAGACTTTGAAAGTATTTGAAGAAATAATAGCTGATAACTTCTTAAATTTATAGAAAGATATAATACAGATGTAAGAGGGTGAGCAAACCCTTGCCACACACCCCAATGCTTCTGAAAACTAGTGACAAATAAAAAAAACTTGAAAGAAGCCAGAGAGAAACAACACATTATTTATAGAGGAACAGCAATTTGAATGAAAGCAGATTTCTTATATGATCTTTGAGATACTGAAAGAAAAGAACTGTCAATTCTCTATCTGGTGAAAACATCCTTCAAAAATTAGGGGAAATAAAAACATTGTCAGATGAAGGAAAACAGAATTTGTTAATTATACACTTTAATCATGTGCAGTTTTAGCTGCTGCTGCATTACTTTGTATTAATTATTCCTACTAAATCTATTAACTCAATGTTTTTAATTTTCAGAGTTATCCACAGCATATAAATATATTTTTTTCATTTTAACAAATTTTTTACTATATGCAGTTTTCTTTTGAATTGTTTCTCCCACAAGTGGTTATTACAGATTGCTGGTTTGTAATTATTATCTGGCTAATTGATGAGAGCATTTAAGCAATTCCTATAGATATGTCATGATTGTCAATCAAAAGCCAATTAAAAGAACTGCAAATTTTACCACTGCGGAGTGCCAGGAAACCCTAGGACAAAATGTGAGGCAGGCCAGGGTCCTCCATGTGACTACTTCCTTCCTTCATGAATCTAAGGATTTTGTCAGCTGTTGATAGGATAGAATTATTAGTAAGGCTTAGGGAATTCCATTCCCAAGAGATAATTTATGTAATTTTGTGATAAGGGAAAGAAATGAAAAGGAGGAGCTATTCTTTAACCTTTATATTTTGTAGTGTCACAGTTATTTTCCTGTTTGCTGCTTTGTTATGTCCCTGTAAAAGAATAGAGGACCCCTGCCTCTCAGTGTACAAGATAAGAATGACAAAGTCTTAACTGAATGGCATCATTGTCAATCATCTTGTGTATAAAAGACAGAAGCAGGTCACCTACCTGTGAAAGAGTGAGTAAAGTATGTCCATAGAGCTTGATTTTTGAGGCTTCTTATTCTAGTGGTTATCAGACCTTTGAAACCCAACGTGGATGACGTCAAACCACTAGTAGAAAATACAACAACTTTATTGAAAACACTTCTGATTGACTTTTATGGTTTAGGAGGTCTGAATCTTTACCTGACTTGCACAAATGTCTTATTCATTAATTTGCAGGAAAGGCAAAGAGAATAAAGTCTTCTTTGATCATTGGCCAAAAGTAATCCTTCAACACTTTGAGAATGAATACTGTTTCTTAAAATGTGAATCTGTCACTCATATCTTCTGACCAGTGGGTGTTCTAGGTGTTCTAGGTGCTGACTATCCACACTACAGTCTGACCAAAGAGTGAACAGAAAGAGGAAAGACTCTCTTTAGGGTTAAACGAAGTCATAATTTTCCACTTCAAATTTATCAAGGCAAGGTGGACCGATCAGATAGGATAGAATTTTAGATTCGAACAGTTCAGACAGTACAAGCAAGAGTCACCAAAGTCAGCTCTCTGTGCCTCTTACGGAGACTGCCAAAGAAACAAAAGGCCCAAATGTTGGCAGCATGGATGACAGGGCATCCTTTTGTTGAGAGCCAATGCCATGCTTCAGGTAAGCTGTTTTACAGTCTGCAGCTGTATCCTGTGGAGAGTGAGGTAAAAAGTTGCATACTCATCAGAACCCAGGAGGTAATGAGAAACTGTCTCATGAAAGTCTCACTGATAGGGAGGAAAATGAGAAATGGCGTGGCAGCAGCTCCTCCCAAGTCTCCAGTGATTTCTGTCCTGTGGGAGGATCAAAATGTGTTCCACCAAGACTGAGATCAGCTATGGATAGGCCTTGCTTTTACCTGGTCTGCATGAAAATGTGCAAGGTTGCTGGGGCACCATGGTATAGCCTTTCCCCTATATTTAGTTTCTACAGTAATTTGTGTAATTGTGATTTGTTAACTAAAAATAATGAATTTGGCCTGAATAAAATTTCTGTGATTAAAAAGAAGATCAAGCAGGATTATTTCAGTAAAAAGACATTAAATAAATAGGTAAGTCTTCACTAAACCTGAGAGTCACTGAATGGTTTAAATTCTAAATTGTTAGAATTAATCAATCTGAGCCACTTCATGAGACCCAGTTATCTGCCTCTTCATTTCCACTCTACTGCCTCCCAATCTTTTTCTCTACATGCTTGCCCTGGTTTGTGGAGCAAACATTGTGAAATGAGAGACAGACAGAAGGCAGGAAGAATCCAGCAGAAAAAAACTGCTTGCTCCTTCTCCTTCTGAAGGATGGTTCTATTACATGGTGGTTTCATCAGGCTTCTTGAGATGTCCCTTGTGACCAGACAGCCAGTGCATATACTGTGCAGCTATAACCAGCTTTTAACATCCCATCTGTATTTTCCTTTCCTCTGTCCCTGCCTCACACCTGTTTTCATCTCACTCTTGCTTTTCTAGGACTGTACCCCCGCCCCCACCACCGCCAAGTACAATTTTAGCATGTACTTTTTTCTAGGTAGTGTTTTCTAGGAAATCTGGGCTAAAACAGTCACATATTTATTTTTAAGTTTGCATTATGAAAAATTTCAAACATATAGAAAAGCAGAGGGAAAAGTGAGCTCCTAGACACTCATTACCTATATTCAATAGTTAATCCGTTTTGTCTCATTTATGTCATCTATTCCTTCTTCGTCCTTTCTAAAGCAAATCCCATACAGTATGTCATTGAACTTAAACATACTTCAGAATGTGTCTGCAAAGATGGTGGACATTTTCTTACACAAACAATGCCATTATTACACCTAATAAAATAACATTTCTTTGGCATTTCCTAACACCAGTCTATAGTCAATGTCCATGATTGTCTTACAAGTCTTTTTGCTCTTGTGATGTTTGAATCAGGACCTAAATGAGGTTCAAAACTTACATTTGGTTGCTATATCTCTTTAATCTATAGCTTCTGTTCAACCCTCCCCTCTCCTATTTGCCGTGTTACTAACTTGCTGCAGAGACTATGTCAGTTGTTTTATCGAGTGTCTCACATTCTAAATTTATCTGTTTCCTTCTTTGTGGTGTCATTTAACCTGTTCCTCTAACCCTCATGTTTCCTGTAAGCTTGTGAGTAGGAAGAACAAGAACATGTCATAGGTGCGCTAAGTGCCCCATGTGATATTAGATCAGGAAGCACACAATGTCTGAAAACTATTTGTAGCCATACATAGATTATTAGGTGGAGATAATGACACCTTGATCTCCATTGTAGACTACCTCACTGACCTTTCACTGAATGGTTTCATCCATTGATAATTGTTCCCTAAATATTTTATTTCATGAAGGATTGCTAAATGGCAATTCTATTATTTCTTTCACATTTATTATAAAGAACAACTTTCCCTTAACAACTGTTTGGTTTTCTGAAACACAGTTCAAAACAGGAATGACAATATAAGTTCTAATTCTGTTTTGTTCTCTTCTTTTCATTAGAATGAGTACTTAGCAACCTAGTTACTTGCAAAAGTGTCCAGTGTGAATTTTTCTGTTTTTGTTTGTTTTGTTTTTGTTTTTGTTTTTGGCCTCTCCCCTTTGGAGCATCATTAAGTACTTGTCGATTTTTATATATTCAGTATGTTTCAAACAACTGCCTTCCCTACTTTTGTTGATGCTCAAATTGTCCCATCTTTGGCCAAAGGGATCCCTTGGTGTTGGTTTCAGTGACCTTCTGACATACTTATCTGTTGTGAATGGAGTCCTTGCTTTGTGTTACTTGATATCCCATGCTCATCATGTATATATTCTGCCCCAGAGCCTGAAATCAAGCAGGTCTCTGAGCAGCCCTGGTTTCTTTTAGCTAGAAATTGTATTTAAAAACCTAAATGGATGACTTACATTATTTTATTTGTAGTAAAAATGAAAGATTATATATCTAAAATTCTATTTCAAGGCAATATTTATTTTAGGTAATAAATAAAACGAATTGCTTGTTCTTTCTTTTAAGCTCACTTTCAAATTATTATATAAAGGGAGATACAAACATTTCATTATAAGTATACTTAAAATTGGGTTAATAACTATATACCAATGTTTCATTTTTTCCAGATAGCAAAATTTATATTTAGAATTTCCCAGAAAGTTTGAACTGAGGGATATACATGAAATCTCAAATATTTTCATGTGTATTCAAATAACAGTATCAATTTCATCACAATTGCTATAGTAAAAGCTTTGAAAAAACTTTCAGAAATGTGATGGCTTGATATAAGCTTTCAAATTTGAGTTTTAGCTTGGAATAAGTGAAGGCTATAATTTCAGGTGTTAGCAGAGTCTGGTGTGGGAATGCATGATATTCAAATAAATGAAATACAAATACTACTTGGCAGCAATTCTCAACATAAGCTCTGAAGACCGTTGGGCTTATTGAGACACTTTAAGGTGGTTTGCAAGGTCTTCCTTTTTTTAACTATGAATTCATATGAGGGCTGATTTCCTTCATGATATCTTAGCTCTGACAATGTATTGCACCAGACTGAATTCACAAGTAGAATATGAGAATCCAGCTGTCTCTTAAGCTTGATGATAAAGATATTTGCAAAAAATGTTTAAAAGGCTACTTTTCTGTTTTTTTAAACTAGTCATTATATTCAAAAAAATGTTTTTTATATAACATGTATATATCTAAAATATTTGTTTTACTTTTTTAATACAGTAAATATAGACATATATAACCCATACAAAGAAAAGCTCCTTACTTTTACTCTTTAAAAGTCCTCATTCAGTTTTAAGAATATAAAGAAATTTTGAGGCCATGAAGTTTGAAAACCTCTGTGATATCTTGCACTATTTGCTTACTGATTGTGAATATGTATGGATAGGAATAGATTTGAAATATAAATACATTCATAGAATTTGTAAACTTAATTATTTCAAGTTAACTTGCTTAATTATCTCAAATATTCGACATGATGTCTAACCATAATTCAGTTTTGTACCTAGATATATATGATTCATTTTCTTCCTGATGACATTAATGCTACATGGAAGGTGCTCTAATATAAGACAACTCATTATATTTCAAGTCCACACATAAAGCCAAATATTCTGTTTATAATTTAATTGATGGATTTGAAGAAAATGGCCTGCTCTGAGGGTTTATCCTAGTTAATTTTTTTAATAGACTACTTATTTTAATAGACTAATTTTTACTGTAAAATTGAGCAGAAAGGAAGAGTTCTCCTATATTCCGCACTCCACACTTGCCCAGCTTCAACTATCAACATTTCAGCACCAAAATTGTGCATTTGTTAAAACTGAATGGGCCTACATTGATATATCATTTCACCCAGAGTCTATAGCTTACATGAGTGTTCACTCTTGGTGATATACATTCTGTGGGGTTTGACACATGTATAATGACATGTATCACCCTGATGGTATCATGGTTTCACTGCCCTAAAAATCTTCTGTGCTCTGCTTATTCATCCTTCTCTTCTCCCTAGCCCCTGGCAGCCACTGATCTTTTTACTGTCTCCATAGTTTTGCCTTTTCCAGAATGTCATGTAGTTGGAATTGTTCCTGGACCCCCAAAGACAAGCTTCTTGAGTTTCAGTGTTACAGAAATGAACACTCAAAGTGTAAGAAAGAAAGCAGGTGGGGTTTATTAGAGAGAGCTTGTATACAAGGAGTGGACAATAAAGAGGTATGTCAGGGTTTCTGAGGTGTCTATGCATAAAGCTTATAAAGGCAGTTTCAGTGGGTGAAAGGTTTGGGAGGAATAGTATTGATGAATTGTTTCATGATGTTATTTCCTTTATTCAGCTTCTGGTGCCACCACTTCATGGTCAGCAGCTATTGACTCACTGGCTTTCCCAAGACATGCTTAGGGACTTCCGTTTTCAGTGTTTCTATAAGATAAGCTGACACAAAAGAATTTTTGTAATTCTTTTTCTCCTCCAAGGCAATGATTCTCCTTGGGAAAACAGGGATGGTCACTGATCCTTGGAAGTGTTTGTTCTGGCTTGGCTTAAGATATGGTGGTTTGACTGCTGATGATATGGCCAGCTTATGGCTGACCACAAAGTCTTCTTAAATGACATTTTCGGAGCTTTTACCTTTTAACCTTTAAGTCCCAAGATGGAGTCCCTTTAACTTAAAATGGAGTTCCTCTTGCTCTTCCCTATGCTGGCTCACTTTCAGAATCATACAGTAGCTTGTGGCATTTTCAGATGACCTCAGCTTAAGTACATTTACTTAATCTTGGTGACAAAATCAGGTCACACTTAGCAAATCTTTTTGTATGTTTATTTACTTTCCATTATAATAAAAATCACACATACCATTCTTTGTTTTTTTATCCGTGTACATTCCATTCCAGACCATCAGCTCCTAGTGGCCAGGAACTTCAACTATTTCATTTGGGGTAAACCAATTAATTATTATTAGTGCCAACAGAACTCAGCCAAATTTATAAATAGGTCCCCACTCTTATTTGATGAAAATGATCCTTTCAGCTAAGTGCTCTCGGAATTAAATTCTTAAGCATCGGCAGTAAAAAGTTTACTCTACAGTACTTACTTTAGTGACAAAAGAGAAAAATTACAAAACAGACCCCTTTCACAAGAGAGGGATTTTGTTTTCCTTAGGAGACTCTTAAGAGTTGTAGTCATCACATCATTTAAGTCTCTGAGAAGGTTCTTCAATCATTAGAATTAATTTCTAACTGAAATTACCAGAGCGTCTGGTATTTACATTTGTATTAAATTATTTGAAAATACACTAAGTAGTTTGTCAGTATCCAGAAGAATAAAGACAGATATAATAAGGGATATAATTGGGGAAGGGGTAGAAAAAGAGAAAAAAAGTATTTTATGTCTGTTTGGTAGTTCTAGGATCCACTTTCTTTGTAGGTTATGATAACCCTGTTAGAAGTTTGCACCATGTGAAGGCAAAAACTTAGGTATGAAATTCTAGTAAACCACCTGGCTTGGATTATTCTTTTTAGGTTGCTTAGAGGCAGCAAAATTGGCCAGTTTTCCTGTGTACACTTTAGTAGAAAAAAACTCAGGAGGAATTCAGAGGGGAGAGCGCTAGTAATGTACTTTGCCACCATAGCTGTGCTCTTGAAGCAGCTGCTGGGGTCTCGCCTTTTTGACCTTTAAAACAAGGGAAAGGCTGATGACAGTTTCACGGATTTTCAGCTCTTTCTTGCCTTCTCAGTCATTACTCCGGAGCTGATCTTAATGCTCCATAACTGCTTGCCTAAGGCGCGTTTTTTTGATTCGCTGTGGGTCCGGGCCGGGTTTTTGTACAACCGGTGCCTGGGGCCGGTTTCCGTGGGGGCGGAGTTCCCCGCCGCTCCCGCGCCCTAGGTCGGGGGCGGAGCCTGCCGTCGGCCGGGGGCGGGCTAGCGGGACGGCTCCCGCTGAGCAGCGCGGTGGCGCGGCGGGTGCGGAGAGCGGCGGGCGCCAGGGGCGGCGGGCGCGGAGAGCTGGCGCGGGTGGGCGGGCGCGGCGCTGCCGGCCCCGGGGTCTCCCGGGTGTGAAGGCCTTCCCGGGGGAGGGCGGGGTCGGCCGCAGAAGGGCGGGCGTCGCTAGGAGGCGGAGGGCCGCTGGCAGCCCGTTCTGTGGTGATCGCGAGCAGTGTGCGGGCGTGTGTTTACCGGAGGCCCCGCGCGGCGCCGCCCGGCCGCCTCTTCCGGCCAGCTCGGGGCTAACGCGGGGTCGGAAGCCGGCTCAGAGCTCTGGCCGCACGTGGCCGGGAGCCGGCCGGCCTCTCCTCGCCGGTGGGCGTCCCCACCCAGGGGGACCGCTCCGACCCGGCGCCCGGGCCCTGAGGCAGCCCTGTGGGGACGCGCTCCCCCTGCCTGGGAGCCTTGGTCAGGTGGTGGGAGTTCCTAAGGCTTGAACGTCAGGATTTTAAAGCACGTGTCTCTCTCTGTCATTTTCACTTTTAGGGTTTTGGCCAAATTGTGCGAGGGCACAAAGTAACCACTACCCCTTCTCACCGAAGAAGAAAGGGAGAAAGGGTAAGTAAGGAAGGATCAGGGGCGGGAGGAGCCAGGGCAGTCCTGCGGGAGCCAGGGAGAGAAGGTCTAGAGCCAGAACTGACCTGAGGCGTCTTGGGACCAAATTCTCCCTTTTCATTTGGAATCTGAGGCCTGCCTTCAAGGGTCACAGGCTCCAAACCCAAGACTTTTTTCACCCTTAGAGCTTGTAGAGTTGGCTGGGAGTTTGACAGCACCGCACAGATCCCCTTTAGCCACTTGTCCTGGCAGAAAACTGCCCTTACTCTTCGTTCACCTCTGCAACATTGATCCTGCAGTTACCTGCCTAGGGTCCACATCTGGCTAGCTTTGATTAATCGTGAGACCAAAGTATCAAAGGCTCATGGTCCTGCTTGATAATTAACAGGAATGTCTCCCTAGGATGTTTACATTTTAAAAGGAGACTCCTGTAAAAATCTTTGAGAACCTGGGAGCATAAATAGCAATATCGCAAGCCTTGAAGTTCTCTTGGGATCTTTCATGCTTGTAGAGGAAGGTATTTTGGAGGTGGGAGAGAGCTTACCAGGCTGTGCCTTTTTCTTTTGATTTTCACTTTGATAACCCCTCACAAGCATTCTATTCACTTCTGAAAAGTTGCCAAAACAGCACATTGAAGCCCTTGGAGATTTGCTGTAATTTTCAACGTGATCTCCTTCCTTGGTAATTTCATTAGAAATTGAACATCACCTCTTCAGTACACTCCCCCACCCCCCTCTTATGGGTGAAATTAAACACAGTTCCTCTCAGAAGGTTGGGAATACCTTATGCATGTCACATATAAACAAATGTTTTAAAGTTCAGATTAGTCACAAACAAGCAAGAATGTAGTAAACCAGTCTTGGATACTTACACAGGAAACCTAGAATTGCCCTCTGATGTTTTGAAATTATCTGCCTGTGCCTAAACTTGCCATCTTATTTGTGTGCAAGTGGTAGATGATCATATAATTTAATTTATGAAAAACCAGAAAATAGTTGTTTTGGTGATGTGTTCATTTATGCATTCGGTATTTATTTATTATCTTTTCCTACCAGAGTGCTGAGCACTTTGATCAAGTAGGATGGTGAGAAGGATGAGACTGTTGGAGATGGCCATTTTGGGGCAGACCTTTCACCAGTTTTCTGTGGATTTTCTGAATAGTTAAGTGATAATGTACAAGACCTTCTCTGTACTACTGATCTTACTGGTGTGCAGGTCTATAGTGTTGCAGGAGAAGTGTTATTTTTCTGTCTTTCTAGTACTGCCAGTAGTAAACTTTTAAGGATTACTGACCATGGTGATTTGTGTCCTGTAATTAACAGTGTTATAGTCATGTTCCAGTATAATAAGTGTACAGTATAATAATTGGATGAGGATAATTTTTTGAATTGTTCCATAAGAAGGACCTAAGATTAGAAAGCACAGAGTGTGTTAAGCATCATGGACTTAGCAAAATAAATACTAAAGCTGACTTCATTTGCATGGATTTCTGAACTTTTAACTCATTTTATATTGAAGTGAAACAAGATGTTTCCTTCTGGTTACAAAGGGTGTATAAGATTAACAAAAGTTATTTGATACTCAATCTTGCAGGGATATAAAATGTAGAAAGTGAGTCTCCTATGAAATCACTCTCAGATGACCACTGTAAACAATTTGTGTTTATTTCTTCAACATTTTTTTCTTTTTTATATCTTTTTTATTTTTTATTTTGGTATTGTTAATGTACAATCACTTGAACAGCATTATGGTTACTAAACCCCCTATTATCAAGTCCCCCCCACATACCCCACTACAGTCACTGTCCATCAGCGTAGTAAGATGCTATAGAATCATTACTTGTCTTCTCTATAAATACTGTCTTTCCCATGACCCCCGCTGCTGCATTATGTGTGCTAATCGTAATGCCCCTTTTCCCCCCTTATCCCTCCCTTCCCATCCATCCTCCCCAGTCCCTTTCCCTTTGGTAACTGTTAGTCCATAATTGGGTTCTGTGAGTCTGCTGCTGTTTTGTTCCTTCAGTTTTTGCTTTGTTCTTATACTCCACGGATGAGTGAAATCATTTATTTGTCTTTTTCCTCCTGGCTTATTTCACTGAGCATAATACCCTCTAGCTCTATCCATGTTGTTGCAAATGGTAGGATTTGTTTTCTTATGGCTGAATAATATTCCATTGTGTATACATACCACATCTTCTTTATCCATTCATCTACTGATGGACACTTAGGTTCCTTCCATTTCTTGGCTATTGTAAATAGTGCTGCGATAAACATAGGGGTGCATATATCTTTTTCAAACTGGGCTGCTGCATTCTTAGAGTAAATTCCTAGTAGTGGAATTCCTGGGTCAAATGGTTGAACTAGTTTACATTCCCACCAGCAGTGCAGGAGGGTTCCCCTTTCTCCACATCCTCGCCAACATTTGTTGTTTGTCTTTTGGATGTTGGCCATCCTAACTGGGGTGAGGTGATACCTCATTGTGGTTTTAATTTGCATTTCTCTGATGATTAGCCATGTGGAGCACCTTTCATGTGCCTGTTGGCCATCTGAATTTCTTCTTTGGAGAAGTGTCTGTTCCGATCCTTTGCCCATTTTTTAATTGGCTTATTTGCTTTTTGTTGAGGTGTGTGAGCTCTTTATGTATTTTGGCTGTCAACCCCTTATTGGATATGTCATTTATGAATATATCCTCCCATACTGTAGGATGTCTTTTTGTTCTACTGATGGTGTCCTTTGCTGTACAGAGCTTTTCAGTTTGATATAGTCCCACTTGTTCATTTTTGCTTTTGTTTCCCTTGCCTGAGGAGATTTGTTCATGAAGAAGTTTCTCATGTTTATGTCCAAGAGATTTTTGCCTATATTTTTTTCTAAGAGTTTTATGGTTTCATGACTTGTCAGGTCTTTGATCCATTTTGAGTTTACTTTTGTGTATGGGGTTAGACAGTAATCCAGTTTCATTCTCTTACATGTAGCTGTCCAGTTTTGCCAACACCAGGTGTCGAAGAGGCTGTCATTTCCCCATTGTATATTCATGGCTCCTTTATCGTATATTAATTGACCATATATGCTTGAGTTTATATCTGGGGTCTCTATTCTGTTGCACTGGTCTATAGGTCTGGTCTTATGCCAGTACCAAATTGTCTTGATTACTGTGGCTTTGTAGTAGAGCTTGAAGTCAGGGAGCATAATTCCCCCTACTTTATTCTTCCGTCTCAGGATAGCTTTGGCTATTCGCGGTCTTTTGTTCCATATGAATTTTAGAACTATTTGCTCTAGTTCATTGAAGAATGCTGTTGGTATTTTGATAAGGATTGCATTGAATCTGTAGATTGCTTTACGCAGGATGGCCATTTTGACAATATTAATTCTTCCTAGCCAAGAGCATGGGATGAATTTCCATTTATTAGTGTCCTCTTTAATTTCTCTTAAGAGTGTCTGGTAGTTTTCAGAGTATAGGTCTTTCACTTCCTTGGTTAGGTTTATTCCTAGGTTTTTTATTCTTTTTGATGAGATTGTGAATGGAATTGTTTTCCTGATTTCTCTTTCTGCTAGTTCACTGTTAGTGTATAGGAGTGCAACAGATTTCTGTGTATTAATTTTGTATCCCGCAACTTTGCTGAATTCAGGTATTAGATCTAGTAGTTTTGGAGTGGATTCTTTAGGGTTTTTTATGTACATTATCATGTCCTCTGCAAACAGGGACAGTTTGACTTCTTCCTTGCCAATCTGGATGCCTTTTATTCTTTGTGTTGCCTGATTGCTGTGGCTAGGACCTCCAGAACTATGTTGAATAAAAGTGGGGAGAGTGGGCATCCTTGTCTTGTTCCCGATCTTAAAGGAAAAGCTTTCAGCTTCTTGCTGTTAAGTATAATGTTGGCTGCGGGTTTGTCATATATTGCCTTTATTATGTTGAGGTACTTGCCCTCTACACTCATTTTGTTGAGTGTTTTTATCATGAATGGATATTGAATTTTGTTGAATGCTTTTTCAGCATCTATGGGATGATCATGTGGTTTTTGTCCTTCTTTTTGTTGATGTGGTGGGTGATGTTGATGGATTTTTGAATGTTGTACAATCCTTGCATCCCTGGGATGAATCCCATTTGATCATGATGGATGATATTTTTGATGTATTTTTGAATTTGGTTTGCTAATATTTTGTTGAGTATTTTTACATCTATGTTCATCAGTTATATTGGTCTGTAATTTTCTTTTTTGTGGTGTCTTTGCCTGGTTTTGGTATTAGCGTAATCTCGTAGAATGAGTTTGGGAGTATTCCTTCCTCTTCTACTTTTTGGAAAAGTTTAAGGAGGATGGGTATTAGGTCTTCACTAAATGTTTGATAAAATTCAGCAGTGAAACAATCTAGTTCAGGGGTTTTGTTCTTAAGTAGTTTTTTGATTACTAATTCAATTTCCTTGCTGGTAATTGGTCTATTAAGATTTTCTGTTTCTTCCTCGGTCAGCCTTGGAAGGTTGTATTTTTCTAGAAAGTTGCCCATTTCTTCTAGGTTATCCAGTTTGTTACCATATAATTTTTCATAGTGTTCTCTCGTAATTCTTTGTATTTCTGTGGTGTCTGTAGTGATTTTTCCTTTCTTATTTCTGATTATGTTTATGTGTGTAGACTCTCTTTTTTTCTTGATAAGTCTGGCTCAGGGTTTATCTATTTTGTTTATTTTCTCTAGGAACCAGCTCCTGCTTTCATTGATTTTTTCTATTGTTTTATTCTTCTCAATTTTATTTATTTCTGCTTTAATTTTTATTATGTCCTTCCTTCTACTGACTTTGTTGTCCTTTGGGCCTCAGTTGTCCTTCCTTTTCTCATTTCATTAATTGTGAGTTTAGACTGTTCATTTGAGATTGTTGTTCTTTCCTGAGTTAGGCCTGTGTTGCAATACAGTTTCCTCTTAGCACGGTCTTTTTTATATCTAACTATTGTGCAGTGTTTGACATTTCTGTCTTGACCTCCATATTCTTGGCTTGTTCCTTCCCAGATCCTCATGTAGAAGTAGCACACCTTTTATAGTCTTTAGACATGAGCTTGATTCCTGGCTCTTATTTTATTAGCTCTGCCACTATGGCAGTTAAACCTTCTTTGCTTCCTAACTTCTCATCTGTCAAAACAGAACAATGAGTATATTAAAAAGAATTTGTAAAAAACTGTCTGGCACACAGATACTATTTCCCTCCCTGTTTCTGTATCTGGTCACCCATCACTTTTTTATGATCTTCCTTCCGATTGTGGAAAGCAGTATAGTACTTAGCTTTCCTGAAGGTGGCCAGCCTCCTGAGTATTTGTATATTCCCAGTGATCACTTGTTATATCTGATCCTAGAATTTATGGGACAAGGACTGACACCTGATGTGGCTTGAATTCCTATTAAATCATTCCACAGTACTTCCTAAAGAGGGAAACGGTTTCTATAAATGTGTTTAAAAAGCTGTGACACTGTTCCCAAAGCGAAAAGGATATACTACTGCATTTAGCTGGGTGCTTAAACTTAGGATTTCTATTTCAGAAATGTCTTTGGTTTATAAGAATTATAATAAAAGTGCTCATATTCATGTCCAAACTGTCATGATTTTGCCAAGTTGTGGGTTTAAGATACAGTTAAGCTGTGTATTTAGTTCATCTAATCCTGCTCCGGAAGCCAAGAAAGACAAGTCCACAGATATCTGATTCACGCCAGACATCTGGTTTTACTTTGCTAAGGAGTACATTTTGTCAGTAGATTATAGGCATATCAGCTGAACTGCTGGAATTTGTGGCATTACTATCATAAGCTCTGGTCTGTGGGGTTTAGTATGATGTTTTATTTAAATGACAGCACATGATATGAGCACCTGGTCAGATAAGCATACTTCCCACAGGTATCTTCTAGTGTCAGTGTTCTTACAAGTTAACACGGCAAAATAGTCTCTATGCTTGGTGACTTTTGTGGAAAAAAATGTTTTTATAGAAAAGCCTCCCCTAAGAGTCCACTCTATTCCAAAAATCCATTTTCAAGTCTATAATGTTGAACAGAGTACTTACAGAAATAAAATAACAAATAGCACTTAGATTACCAGATTAGGACCCCAAAGCTTTTTAAAACTCATTGTACACCTATTATGTATTAGTGGTACTATAGACTCTAACCAACGTTTATAATAGTGTTTTGGAGAATAATGTATTCTGAGTTCCAGACTAGAATGGCTGGGCCACATCTCTCTCCATGTGGGGTAGTCAGAGATTGAAATAGTTTGGAGGCTGTAATTCCAGAGTTCTCAGGCAGGCTCTGTCATTGCTTCGCTCTGTGATCTTGGACCTACATTCTTTATTTGTGAAATGATGTAATTACTCTTGATTATTGTGAGACTTAGTGAGTCTTTATAAA
This sequence comes from Smutsia gigantea, assembly GCA_032199065.1. Classification (NCBI taxonomy): domain Eukaryota; kingdom Metazoa; phylum Chordata; class Mammalia; order Pholidota; family Manidae; genus Smutsia; species Smutsia gigantea. The sequence goes on from JAVSCE010021178.1 coordinate 93,779, forward strand.
GTAACAATATCTAGTATGAAATATGTCCTCAGTAAGTAGTAGTTTCATTTTCTTTCCTATAGGTTCTGGCCACAAGAACAGACTCCCTTTCTTTAACATCCCCAACTAATCCACTGGCCAGGACCTGTGGCTCCAAAACAGGGAAATTACCCATGGAATCTGGGGTTTGGCAGTGGGGACTGGGAAAGGGTATGGAGAATGACGACAAAAGGGAGGAGTGGTGAACTGAGAGAGGAAGGTGGCAGTCTTCTGCTCATCCAGGGACTTAGGTTGATGAATTACTTGACTCATAGAAAGGACCACCTTTATCTCTTTGTTTCTATTGATCTTTTGTTAGTTGCTCCATTGGAGACTCTTAGTCCCTGACTGCCTGCTTAATCTAATGATAACTTTTTTCTTTGTCACGTTGACACTGCCTGAATAACCTTGGATTTCTATTTTTTTATGTGGGACTTAATAACAGACGTCTGTACTTCTTTAAGATCTGGATTTTTTTCTATACACAAAGTCTAGTTGATCTTCTTGCCCTTGTATTGACCTATAGTTCATTAATTCCTTTTTTAAAAAAACTATACTATGTGCATTGAAGTAGGTGAGGACATATATGTGAAAATTCACTGTCCTTGACCAAGGAGCTTATAGTCTAGTAGGACAACAGACGGCTTAACCAACAATTCAAGTGTTGTGTGCTACTTGTCATAATGGAGATAGAAGAGAAAGGAAGGCTAGCAGGAGCTCTTGATCTCTGGTGCACATTCAAGAGAAGTGTTTTAGCAGTGGTTGTGTTTGAGCTGAGTCTTGAAAGCTGAGTAGGAGTGGGCAGGTTTACAAGCAGCAGAGCATTTCAGTAGCATGAGGAGTTGCATGGCATTATGAGAGCACAGTGTATTCCGGGAGCTGTATGTAGGTCAGTCAGTGCAAAGTCAGGAGTGAAAGTAGATGAAGCTGGATAGCTAATTCAGGGTGCCCTTCCTATCCCATGTGTAACAATGAGCCACTGAAAATTGTTGAGTGACATGAAAGGTCACTGTGAAAGCAGTGTGCTGGGTAGATTGGGATGCAGTGGGCTGGTGGGGTGAGGATTTGGCAAGATTGGGTAGTGCATTGGTATGATAGGAGGTTGAGAGCTCAGGCAAGAGGATGGAAGTAGTAAGGATACTAAGAAGTAAGACCATTTAGGGAAGATACTTAGGAGGAAGGAAAATTGTGTGGTCTTTGTAATTATTTGAATTTAAAAGGAATGGGAGAGTGAGGACACTAGAATGACTGCCAGGTTTCTGGTTAGTGAGAGGGGGAAGAGAAGAGGAAGCAGGTGTAAGGGGCAGATGGTGAGTTCGGGTTGGGACATGTGAATAGCAGGATGGTGGGGTGTATCATTGGCTAGTTAGAGATGTCTAGAGGGCAGCTGGATATAGGATCCAGAAGCATCACAAGAGATGTGGAGGCCGGAGAAGGAGATACCTCAGTGTTTGCTACATGGAGAGTAGTTGAAGGCATGGGCAAGGATAAAAGTGCTTAGAGAAACTGCACAGAAAGAGAAGAGAAAAGTGGACAAGTAAGTCTTAGAGGATATTGAAATTTTAGAGACAAACTGAGAAAAAGAAGGATGCTGAAGGGGAGTGGCCAGAGAGGCTGGGAGAAAAGAGAAAGCAAAACTTTTCGGGTCGATAGCAGAATTTGAAGAAGTAGAACCCAGCTAAAAATTTAATGCTTAGGATCATTACATATGGTGAAGATTGTCAAGTGCCTGTTAGAAGTCATGAGGTGCATTGGAGTGGTGGGGCCAGAAACTCACCTGCCCTGTAAAGGAGTGAATAGGAGGTGAGGAATGAGCATAGAGTAGGTATGAATGGACCCCTTTTCAGTGATTCTGACTTCACTGGTCTCCAGAATGTTAAAAGCTCTCCAGGAATCCTAACATGCATCCAAGAATGAGAACCACTGCTGCAGACCTTTTTTTCTGGGGAGAGATGACGTGTTTATATGCTGAAAGGAAGGAGCCCCATAGAAAGGGAGGTGTTGAAAATGTAGCTGCCTGTAATCACTGTTTTTTGATTGCCACATTTCTTCTGAATGAAAATCATGTTATCCCTTTGTTTGTCTAATTCTCCCTTTAAAAAAAAGATCACACCTGACCCCACACTTGAATATACTGTTTATCCTTTCCTTTCCTAGCCTGGAGTTTACAGCTGTCTGGCTCTCACCACATCTGGCTTTTTTTGTGTACATTACTCTCTAACCTAATCCAGTTGTGGGGAAAAAATATCCCCTTTCTTTTATTAAAAGTTGAAAAATTTCAAAGGAGTGTCTGCTTGGAGGCTAAGGGGGAAATAATCATACCAAACATAAATTATTAGGGATTGAGAAAAATGGTTGTGTAAATAAATGCCTTGTGTAATATGTGTTACTGTGGAGGTAGAGTTCAGGGTACGATGGACACAATGGACTTCTTTATTTTGTGTGATCCTGAAGGCTTCACAGAGGAGGTGAGGCTTGAGCTAGAGCTTGCAGTGTAGCTAAAGTATGGATGGAGTGGTGAGGTTCAGGGAGTGGGATCAAGGGAATAAAATACTCTTCGGTGGCTCTGTGATAGAAGCAGAATGGGTCGGAGTTTCCTTCTGGTTTATTGCAAGATACCTTTGCCTTTGAGGGAGGGCTTAGGGAATAGGATGTGTTAGCTTACTTGTAGAGATATCCACAGTTTCTCTTTTTGCAGTATAAGCTTTCTGTGAATTTACTTCCATTGGTTGATTATGTATTAGATAGATAAAACAGACCAGAGCAATTAAATCAGGATCTCTGGAGATGATGTCTGGGTACTGATATTTTTTACTGATATTGTGCCCCAGGTGTTCTACTAACAGTCAGGGGAGATAACCGGTGGGCTAAAACATCATGCAGAAGAGAAGTCTGGGAATTGGAGCTAAATTTTAGGTTATTTTCCTTGTGATTTTTTAAAAAATAGCTATGTGTCTTTAGTTAAGTTACTTAGACTTCTCTAAGCCCTACCACCCTTTGGAAAGTGGGGATGGTAGCATACCTGTCCTACCTATCTTGTAGGATTGTGCAGGTCAAAGAGGTGACTGTGAGAAGGAACATTACATGAGGTTTGGTTCTAGCAATGAAATATTCTGTTGACCTTCTCTAGGAGTACACAGGCTAAGATACAGCTGCCTTGTCCTGCAAGGTAGTAACCATTTTATGGATTGGGATTTAATATTTCACCACCATGAGCATTTGATGGTATATTTTACTATATTTGTGTAATGCTAAAACATGTAGATCTAAAGTAAAAATGCATATCCTTCAAGAAACAGAGTTGAGCATTTCCTGTTGGACAAATTAATTCTGTTTACAATTATACAAATGCTTATATGATTAACATTGTAAATTGTATAAATATTCTCAGTGTTACTAATGAAATTGTTTAGTATTCAAATGCTATAAATGTTAGGTTTTTATTTAAGATGTGTAAATTAAAAAAATAGAAATCTTCCTGAAGATAGTAAAAACCCCACAAAGTACCGTGGAGCACCGCAAACCCAGTCACATTTCAGGACCCATCATGTCTGTCATAAATGCTGGTGGGACCTGTGCTGTGTCTCCTTACTGTGGGAAGCCTGGTATTTTAGTGCCAATCATATAGTCACATAGGAATGATCATCCTTATGATATTTTAACAACTTATTTTACTTGAGAAGTGGTATTAATGACAAGGAAACTGAACCTAAAGCTTCAACATTGGGTTCCAGACCTGATTTCTCTACTCACTCGTATGTGACAGTATGTCAGCTTTTCTGACCCTCATAAGTAAAATTGGCACACATTTGCTCTTGCTTTGTATACAACATATCAAGAACTCAGTGACTGAAAACAATAAAAATCATGCAGAGGGTTGTTTATTGCTGACGTGCTGGTGATGGCAGTGGTTGCCCCTGCCAGAACCATCTTTTGGGTCCCTGATTTGCCATTAGAGCCCTCAACCTCAGCCTCATGTGGATGACTCCAGTGTTTGGATCTGGCAGGTGTTTAGCCTGTTCTCAGTTGACCAAAGTGAGCCAGCACATATACCTCACAATCATTCCTCTGGGACTGTTTTAAAATCTCATGGAACTCCTGCTCAGTTTGATCACTCGTAGCATGTTTTTGACTTCTTAGATTCAGTATACCCAGAAGATAACAGTGTACATTTTTCTTCCATATAATACATTGTAAAAATTTAATCTTTAAAATTTTATCCAAAAATTTATTCTGAAAGCTAGGTCTTTGTAATGGCACTTTGACACACACACACATATATACATATCTTTCCTTTGAAAAGTGTTTGTAGCATTTGCAGCCAACTTTTGAAAAATCATCTTGGTTGTAGCTGGAGGGCACATTGTAAACATATCATGAAGTTCTAATTTTAGAGCCATGTACAGCAAGGCATTTTCGAAAGAAGGGAAATGTTTGTAATATCACCATTCGTGTGTTAGGATAATTTAATTTCATGTGGTTTTCTCATTATGTGGACTAATGAATTCAGATCATCTCAGGATTCTTTTCTCCTTTCTCTTCTCACTTGTGGATTTTCCTGCCGATTTCCTCTTGAGGAATTCTTTACTTTCTTAGCCACTACCTACCATCTCCATCTGTTGTCCATCTATCTAATTTTCTCCCTGTCTTTGGACTTAATCTACCAATGTCATGTAAAGGATGAGTGGCTACAGGGAGCAGAGTAGGCGTTGTTAGTAGCAATGGGTACGTAAAGATGAGCTTCACTGAATGCTAAGATTGATTGTGAAAGGCGTTCTTTACTAAGTAGGTAATAGTGGACCTATAAAGCAACAGTTAGGAGGAAAAAATTAGAGTTGCCACAGATAATTTATCATAATTTTTAAAAATGGACTTTATTTTGTAGAGCAGTTTTATGTTCACAGCAAAACTGAGTGGAAGGTACAGAGATTTTCTGTATACACTCACCCTTATACATACATGGCTTCTGCCTGATAACAGTACTAGAATGGTACCTTTGTGATACTGATGAAACTGCACTGACACATCATAATCACCCAAAGTTCATAGTTTACATTAAGGTTCATTCTTGGTGGTGTATATCCTAGGGGTTTGATCAAATGTATAATGTGTGTCCATCATTATAGTAGCATACAGAGATATTTCACTATACTAAAAATCCACTGTCCTCCACCAGTCATCCCTCCCTTCATGTTACCCCTGGCAACCACTGATCTTTTTACTGTCTCCATAATTCTGTCTTTTCCAGAATGTGGAATCATACAGTATGTAGCCTTTTCCCCTTAATTTTAGTCAGCCTGGTGTAGCAGATTATTTACAGAGCATTTTGGTATTTTTCCAAGAGCTTATTTGTTTAATAGTTTAATAAGAGTTTTATTAGTGTCAGATTCAAATACTAAATAATTATTTGTTTTTGTTAAATAATAATTATTTAGCATTGTTATTACGTAAGGGTAGTTTGAAGCACTTTAAAAACTAATGAGCTTGTGGTTTTTTATGAGTCTCACGATTTCTCATATGTAGGAGAAGTACTTAGTCTGAACACATGGGTTATGGTAACACTTTAGAAGATTAATAGTTTGAGACATGTCTGGTGTATATGACTGCATAATGTTAATATTCCAAACATTTCATTAACATCTTTATTTTAAAACTTAAAAGAAATAGGCATTAAGTATAAAATTGTAGACCTTAAAGTAGTAACGTATAGTGAAAAGAATATGGAATAGGGTTTTTAAGACTTATTCAAGTGTTTGCACTACTATTAGCTATGTGAACATAAACTTTTTGTCTCTGAATGTCATTTATTTTGGGTGGGGGAGGAAAATGGAGATAACATGTACTTCATGGGTTATTTTTGAAGACTATATGTGCAGTTTGTAATAATCCTATGTAAATTTTAACTCAAAGAGGTGAGGAATTATTTGGTTAGTGAGTCATACTTGGCTAGTGTTTTCAGGTTTTTTTCATTATTATTGTGATGTTTTTTTGTAGACAAGTAATAAAGGGAAATAATGATTTGGGGTTAAGACAGTATTGCTGAAAGGATGGCTATTTAGCTGTGTTGAGAAAAACATGACTGCATTTCTAATCTATGTCTCATTGGTTAAGTCTTCTTGTGTCATATTATGAAAGGTACACACTTGGTATCTGCTTGGTTCCTGATCATATTTATTACCTAGTTGTCAGCTTGAGATGTTAGTCTTCCTTCTGGAAGCATGAATTATACTGCCATACTCTGTATGGAGTCAGAGAAACACATGATTTCCTGTTTATAGTAAGAAAAAGCTAGCTTTCAAAGCTCTTATGACCAGTGTCTGTGTGGCTGAAGCCCCTAGGGTAAGGTAAAGTTAGGTAGAAGTAATTCCAGAGGCAGAGAATAAAAAGTCTCGTGAAGTTGAAATCCTGAGGCAGGTGATACGTTAAATACAATTCTAGTTTCAATCATGATATCCCTTGTTGTTTGCAGTTTCCCTTAGGTTAAGATAAAAACTTGCTTAAATTGGCCTTAAAGACCCTATACCACACCGCCCTACTTACCTCTCCAGCCTTTCTCTTGTGGTCTTCAGTCTTAGCATTCTGTATTGTAGTGAGAGTGACTTATAGATAGTAAGTTCTTGTTTACCTTGGCCTTTCTTTCATTTTTAACATCTGAGTGGTATCTTCTATTTTCCAGGAATGGCTTAAAGGTCTAGAGGCTACTGTCCATTCACTGGTCATTGACTCTCCATGCTATGATCTCACATAGCATGAAATTCACGAAATATACTTATTTGTTTACCTTTGTGTAATGTAGCAAACACTAAATAGTTGTTGAATCAACATTATCTTGAGTGGTTGGGGAAAGAGTAGAGAGAGCAACTGGAACTGATCTTTGAAGGAAGGGAAGAATATTAAAAATAATGGATATGGTTTGAACAAAGACATAGTGGAAGTACCCTTATTCCTAAATTTAGAACCAATGAGAAATTATTTGGCTATGGTAAGGGGCTGTGGGACATACAGATTGAGATTAGATTGTGAATGACCTAAATTTTAGAGTTAGTAATCTATCAAATTGGCAAAGAAATAAAATTTGAAAACATAATGTGTTATTGAGGGTATAGGGGAATAGGCAATATAATCATTGATAAGGGGAGTATAATTTTTTGCAATTTTCATTGAGACCAATGTAGAAATAGTCATCAAAACTTAAAATGTATATATCATTTAATTCCTCTATTAGACTTTATCCTACAGATCTTGCATTTCTGTGAAACAATATGTATTTAAGGGTATTATTGGAAGCAGTTGGAAACAAATGCCCATCGTTAGGCGACTATATAAATAAAGTATTATACATATGGTGGAATACATATAGTGGACATAAGGCAGTTTGTATATACTAAAGTAGAATAATTAAGTCAAAAAGGTAAGGTGCAGAATAGTAGGTTTTAGTAGGTTACTGTTTGGGACCTGATTAAATTAAGAACCATGTTTTCTTGTATATGCACAGAATATCTGCAAGGAATTATAAGAAAATGGAAAATGTCTTTAAGGATTGGAACTTGGCGGCTGGAGGATAAGGATGAGAGGGTGTCTTACTTTCCATTATACGCCAGTTTTTGGATATTTTGAATTTTATATTATACCAAAAATTTTTTTAGAAGGAAGATACAGTCAGTTTAAAATATAACTCTAAAAAGTTGGGAATAGAAAAATGAATTTTGAGGAACTCTGTGGTTCATATATCTGAGAAGGGATTAATATCCAGAGTATATAAAAATTCCAGAGTATATAAAAAAATACAATTCAACAACATAAACAACCCAATTAAAAAGTGAACAAAGGACTTGAGTGGACATTTCTTCAAAAAGACATATAAATGGCTGATAAGAACATGAAAATACGCTCAGCATCACTAATCTTTAGGGAAATGCAAATCAAAGCCACAATGAGATATTATTACCTCACACTAGGATGGCTGCTATTAAAAAAAAAGTAACAAGTATTGGTGAGGATGTGGCAAAATTGGAACTCTTGTGCACTCTTAGGATGTAAATGGTTCAGCCACTATGAAAACCAATTTGACAGTTCCTCAAAAAATTGAAAATAGACTTACCGTATGATTCAGCAACTCCACTTTTGGGTATATATCCAAAGAATTGAGAGCAGGGACTCAAAGAGGTATTTGTATATTTATATTCATAGCAGCATTATTCACAACAGCTGAAAGATAGAAGCAACTCAAGTGCCTATGAAAAGATGAATGGATAAACAAAATGTAGTATGTACATACAATGGAATATTATTCAGCCCTGAAAAGGAAGGGAATTCTGACACATGTTACAACATGGATGATCCTTGAGGAATTTGCTAAGTGGAATAAGCTGGTCACAAGAAGATAAATACTGTATGATTCCATTTACATGAGGTACCTGGAATAGCCAAATAGATAGAGACAGAAACTAGAATGATTGAGGTACTTGGGTGGGGAGGGAGGAACAAAGAATTATTTAATGAGTAAAGCATTTTAGTTTTGCAAGATGAAGAGTTCTGGAGATTGGTTGCACATCAATGTGAATATATTTATCACTACTGAACTATATACTTAATATGGTACATTTTAGGTCATGTATATTTTACAGTTAAACAATAACATTATCACCCTTCCAGTGCCCCCTGCCCCATAAAGAACCCTGTGGTATAGAGGTGAACATACAAATAAATGACTATGATTCAGAATATAATCTAAGTGTTCAAGCTGAGGAATAAAGCTTTGGGGTAGCTTTATGTAGATAGATAGGATGGGGTATAGATAAGGAAGATTGCCTATTCACAAAATAGGAAGTGATATTTTCAGCTATTGCAGGTATTAGGAGACTAACATTTAGGGGATGGAGAAGGTGGAAAGAAATTCTAGGCTAAAGAAGTAGCACAAGTAAAGGCATGAGAGAAGTTGAAGGGAACCATCACAGAACATGACAAGATGATGCTGGAAAAGAACCTGGTGGATTCTCCACGTCTTTGAATGTTGGGCCACAGAATTTAGTCTTAGTCCATGTGTAGTCATTAAAGGTTCTTGAATTGAATAGTATCATGGTCTACATTTTAGAAAGTTTTATTTTTGGGAAGGATACAGGGCAGTGTGGGACTTGGAGATTATTTAGGAGCCTGTTGAGATTCTTTGGGCTCCCTAAATCTAGTCATTTTGCAGATTTGTGCCTTTGCTTTATGACAGTGGCCACGAATTCCTTTCTTTTCAAAGGAGATGGGATGAAGTCTGTCTGAATATAATGTTTTTGCCCAGGGGCAAGCCTGGTAAATAAAGATGTGGTCAAAAGAGGTTTCATGGAGTTTGTTGGAAACTTCTATGGAGAAAGCTGACCAACCAGGTACAGCTGTTTTCTTCCTGTTTTTTTTCCTAATATTGTACAATATGTTGTCTTTTTACTCAGAGGGTATGAGAGGGAATATGTGCGTGTGTGCATGCATGCGCCTGACTTCTGGGTGCAAATACCTGTGTTCTGGTATTGTATGTTATTCTTCCTCTCAGGATAAGAGAGGGTTGGGATTTTTGTGTTATTTTATTTTATTTATTTTTATCATTTTCCTACTTAAGTTTGTTTTACTCTTGTTTGGGGTGTAAACCACTCTCAGGGCTTTTTTAAGCCTCCTGCTGTTCTGTTTCTTGATAAGCAGATTCTGCCTATTTCATTCCTAGGGTAGCCAGTTACATTCCTTTCCCTGTGAAAAGCCAGCATACATTATTTTTATGTTTGTTGAATCCTCCCCATCTGCTTTCTCTCATCTTGTTTTGCTTCTCTTCTGGTAAGCTTGCATCTTATTTGCCCTCTGTCACAGAGGCCATCTTTTCTTAGATTTCTTCCAGCCAATGGAGCAAGATATGTTTACTACTCAAAAGGTTAAAGACGTTGTATTCCAAAACATTTCCCTAAATAAATCAGTGTATGCTATAAATTCACTGGGCCTTATTGATTTTCTCTGTGACAAGTGAGGTATCTGATTTAGTTGCTTGGGTGATGTTTCTCTTTTTTGTCTATGCATGATATAACTGCTCTTTCACTCTTTGCATTAAAGAAATATGAACTGAATTCACAAAGTTGGTAGGAACCATACTCAATCTTAAAGATAGAATTTGTCCTTCAGTGAGGTGTTAGATTGCTCTGTTTACTAAATCTCTTTTTATTCCTAATTCTCAGGTGTTAAAGACAATAGGCTTTTCAAACTCACACTATTTCACAAATACGGGTGGGGTGGATTCTGACTTAATTTGTCTTGCTAATTTTTATCTCCTGCTAGGAACAGTGCAGAAAAAAAAAACCTGAGAAAAAATATTTTCTGATCAGCTTCTTTTGAAAATACTTAATCAAAGTATGTATTAAAAATCTGCATGTAAGTGGACCCTGCAGCTCAACCCCATGTTGTTAAAGAGTCAACTGCAGTCAAAGGAAAGATATATCCTCAAGGATTGCTACTTGATTATGGAACTTAAAAAATTTTGCGAGTGGTGATTTTTCTGAAATGTGATTCTCTCTTGAAGAAAGCCTGCCATCCTATTAGCATTGATTTGCATATCTTTTACTTTTAACAAATATATGATTGGATCTGAAGATAGAAGACTACATTTACTCTCATACAAAATTAATTTTATGGTAATATCAACACTCTAATTATAATCTTTGCTTAAAGTATCTTTGAATGGAATCTGGTTGGTTAGAAAACATGCTGTAGAGACCAGTGCCTTGGGGATTAGTCAAGGGGTAGCCTTGTGGGCTCACAGAGAAGGCTCATCTTGGATCTTTGCCTGACACATATTTTTGTTCCCAGGGGAACTAATATGGGTAAACTGGGGGAGAATTAGTCATACTACTAGGCCTTACCATTTGTAGAAGGTGACGGGTTGGGTGGCAGTGTTTATAACAGCTTTATATTTGAAAAATAGAGGACACTAATATGGTTATGAATGTTTAGTAGATAATGGAACTACCACAGAAAAAATGGTAGTTTAAAGTTAATTGTAGTTTTTGTTTTAAAAAGGTGGTTAATTTTTAAGTACTTTAGTCTGTATTTGCTTTTATATTTGCTGAAAATATTACACATGAAGATTATACTTTAAACATTTAAATGTTTCTCTAGTATTAAGTAAATGAATGTGGAAAATGTTATACTTTAAAGGTCATGTTGATTTGGTGGCATTTCCAATTTTACATTTTATATATCCAGTGGAATTGGTGTTTAGCTCCTAGTTGAGTGTTTAAAGATCTGGGTAATAAATGTAGACGGCAAATTGCAAAAGGGCAAAATGATTTGGAGTGCACATATCTTTCAGCCTTCTTTTGTTTTAGTGGTGAAATTACAAATTCTGAGAGGCAATTCAGAGGACTGAAAGGACAGCAGGGTAATAGGGGTTTTCAGTGCTTGTTAAGTCCAAAGAGCTCTAATTAGATTTTTCTATTAATTGAGGTTATATATAGATTTGTACTTTTCTTCCTTTTGTATCCCTTCCCCATTTGAAAACTTACTAGAAATTAATGAGACTTGAGTGTTTACCTTTTATATAGTGGATTGAACTAATTATGTATTCAGAGCACTATCTCTATAACTTGCATCTGAATGCTGTAATAGCAGTTTTGAAATCAATAACATCCTACTCTGTGTTTACTGGGAGTGGTGAGTATTTACTGGAAGTGGCCAGTAACTGAGAGGCAGTGTAGCAGAGTGCTTACGTACACAGAATACAGTGTCAAATGATCTGGATTCAGCTACTTACTGCGTGTGACTTTAGGAAGATTATTCAAATACTCAGCATCAGTTATCTTTTAAAATGGGGTAAAAGTAGGGTTAATATAGAGATTAACAGAGGTAATTAGAATAACAATTTTTTTGTAATATTGATACAGTGATATAATATTTTAGATGACACAAAATATTCTTTACTAGACTGAAATTTTTATTTCATTGGCTTCACAATAAAATTATGTTTTTTCTTTTTTAGTTTTTCTTTTTCCATGTAATGTTTCTTTCAGACTTCATAGTGATAATAATTTGTGAAAGAGTACTTTTGACTGATTTTGTAGAGCCTAATCACTCTATCTTTATTAAAGGTGAACCAAACCTCACTGTACTGTTAGTCAAAATTATTTATGTGGCTGTTTAATATTTGTAGTGAAGTTAACACCTCAAATGCACCAAAATGTTGATATAATTTTCAACAAAGAAAAATAACATATTTTAAATATTTCCTGGAGGAGGATATAACTATTATAAATATCTATGTACCCAACACAGGATGACCTACATATGTGAAACAAAAACTAACAGAACTAAAGGGGGAAATAGAATGCAATGCATTCATTTTAGGAGACGTCAACACACCACTCACTCCAAAGGACAGATCAACCAGACAGAAAATAAATAAAGAGACAGAGGCACTGAACAACATATTAGAACAGATAGACCTAACAGACATCTACAGAACACACCATCCAAAAGCAACAGGATATACATTCTTCTCAAGTGCACATGGAACATTTTCAAGAATAGATCATATAGTAGGCCACAAAAAGAACCTCAGTAAATTCAAAAAAGATTGAAATTGTACCAACTAGCTTCTCAGATCACAAAGCTATGAAACTAGAAATAAATTACACAAAGAAAACGAAAAGCCCACAAACACATGGAAACTTAATAACATGCTCCTAAATAATCATTGGATCAATGACCAAATAAAAACAGAGATCAAGCAATATATGGAGACAAATGACAATAATAATTCAACACCACAAAATCTGTGGGACGCAGCGAAGGCTGTGCTAAGAGGGAAATATATTGCAAAACAGGCCTACCTCAGGAAAGAAGAACAATCCCAAATGAACAGTCAAAACTCACAGCTAATGAAACTAGAAAAGGAAGGACAACTGAGGCCCAAAGTCAATAGAAGGAGGGACATAATAAAAATTAAAGCAGAAATAAATAAAATTGAGAAGACTAAAACAATAGAAGGAATCAAAGCAGGAGCTGGTTCTTCGAGAAAAAAAAACAAAATAGATGAACCCTTATGCAGACATAATAAGAAAAAAAGAGTCTACACACATAAACAGAATCAGAAATAAGAAAGGAAAAATCACTTCAGACACCACAGAAATACAAAGAATTACGAGAGAACACTATGAAAAATTATATGGTAACAAACTGGATAACCTAGAAGAAATGGACAACTTTTTAGAAAAATACAACCTTCAAAAGCTGAACCAGGAAGAAACAGAAAATCTGAATAGACCAATTACCAGCAAGGAAATTGAATTGATAATCAAAAAACTACCTAAGAACAAAACCCATGAACCAGATGGTTTCACTGTTGAATTTTATCAAATATTTAGTGAAGACCTAATACCCATCCTCCTTAACCTTTTCCAAAAAGTAGAAGATGAGGGAATACTCCCAAACTCATTCTACGAGACCCAACATTACTCTAATACCAAAACCAGGCAAAGACACCACAAAAAAGAAAATTACAGACCGATATCCCTGATGAATATGGATGTAAAAATACTCAACAAAATATTAGCAAACCAAATTCAAAAATACATCAAAAATATCATCCATCATGATCAAGTGGGATTCATCCCAGGGATGTAAGGATGGTACAACATTCGAAAATCCATCAACATCATCCACTACATTAACAAAAAAAAGGACAAAACCACATGATCATCTCCATAGATGCTGAAAAAGCATTCGACAAAATTCAACATCCATTCATGATAAAAACTCTCAACAAAATGAGTATAGAGGGCAAGTACCTCAACATAATAAAGGCAATATATGACAAACCTGCAGCCAACATTATACTTAACAGCGAGAAACTGAAAGCTTTTCCTTTAAGATCGGGAACAAGACAAGGATGCCCACTCTCCCCACTTTTATTCAACATAGTTCTGGAGGTCCTAGCCACAGCAATCAGACAACACAAAGAAATAAAAGGCATCCAGATTGGCAAGGAAGAAGTCAAACTGTCCCTGTTTGCAGAGGACATGATAATGTACATAAAAAACCCTAAAGAATCCACCTCAAAACTACTAGATCTAATACCTGAATTCAGCAAACTTGTGGGATACAAAATTAATACACAGAAATCTGTTGCATTCCTATACACTAATGGTGAACTAGCAGAAAGAGAAATCAGGAAAACAATTCCATTCACAATCACATGAAAAAGAATAAAATACCTAGGAGTAAACCTAACCAAAAGAGTGAAAGACCTATATCTTGAAAACTACAAGACACTCTTAAGAGAAATTAAAGAGGACACTAATAAATGGAAATTCATCCCATGCTCTTGGCTAGGAAGAATTGGCCATCCTGCCTAAAACAATCTACAGATTCAATGCAGTCCCTATCAAAATACCAACAGCATTCTTCAATGAACTAAAGCAAATAGTTCTAAAATTCATATGGAACAACAAAAGACCCTGAATAGCCAAAGCTGTCTTGAGAAGGAAGAATAAAGTGGGGAGAATTATACTCTCTGACTTCAAGCTCTACTACAGAACCACAGTAATCAAGACAATTTGGTACTGGCACAAGAACAGACCCATAAACCAGTGGAACAGAATAGAGAGCCCTGATATAAACCCAAGCATATATGGTCAATTAATATATGATAAAGGAGCCATGGATATACAATGGGGAGATGACAGCCTCTTCAACAGCTGGTGATGTCAAAACTGGACAGCTACATGTAAAAGAGTGAAACTGGATTACTGTCTAACCCCATACACAAAAGTGAACTCAAAATGGATCAAAGACCTGAATGTAAGTCATGAAATCATAAAATTCTTTAAAAAATAGGCAAAAATCTCTTGGAGATAAACATGAGCAACTTCTTCATGAACATATCTCTCTGGGCAAGGGAAACAAAAGCAAAAATGAACAAGTGGGACTATATCAAACTAAAAAGCTTTTGTACAGCAAAGGACACCATCAGCAGAACAAAAAGACATCCTACAGTATGGGAGGATATATTCATAAATGACATATCCGATAAAGTTTTGACATCGAAAATATATAAAGAGCCTGTGCACCTCAACAAACAAAAAGCAAATAGGCCAATTAAAAAGTGGGCATAGGATTGGAACAGACACTTCTCCAAAGAAGAAATTCAGATGGCCAACAGGCACATGAAAAGATGCTCCACATCGCTAATCGTCAGAGAAATGCAAAATAAAACCACAATGAGATATCATTTCACACCAGTTAAGGTGGCCACCATCCAATAGAAACAACAACTAATGTTGGCGAGGATGTGGAGAAAGGGGATCCCTCCTACACTGCTGGTGGGAATGTAAACTAGTTCAACCATTGTAGAAAGTAGTATGGAGGTCCCTCAGAAAACTCAAAATAGAAATATCATTTGACCCAGGAATTCCTCTCCTAGGAATTTACTCTTAATAATGCAGCAGCCCAGTTTGAAAAAGACATATACACCCCTATGTTTATCGCAGCACTATTTACAATAGCCAAGAAATGGAAGCAACCTAAGTGTCCATCAGTAGATGAATGGATAAAGAAGATGTGGTACATATACACAATGGAATATTATTCAGCCATAAGAAGAAAACAAATCCTACCATTTGCAACAACATGGATGGAGCTAGAGGGTATTATGCTCAGTTAAATAAGCCAGGTGGAGAAAGACAAGTATCAAATGATTTCACTCTTCTGTGGATTATAAGAACAAAGAAAAAACTGAAGGAACAAAACAGCAGCAGACTCACAGAACCTAAGAATGGACTAAGAGTTACCAAAGGGAAAGGGACTGGGGAGGATGGTTGGGAAGGGAGGGATAAGGGGGAAAAACGGGGCATTATGATTAGTACACATAATGTGGTGGGGGGGGGCACAGGGAAGGCAGTATTTACAGAGAAGACAGGTAATGAATCTATAGCATCTTACTATGTCCATGGACAGTGACTGTAATGGGGTATGTGGGGGGGACTTGATAAAAGGGGTTTAGTAACCATAATGTTGTTCAAGTGAATGCACATTAACGATACCAAAATAAAAAAAGTTTATATTTTCTGGAGGATTGTTACATATATTTTACTTCTAAAACTGACCTTTAATCTGTGATTTTATTATGGCTCTTTTTGAGAGACATATGAAGAGGTAAGATTAACGCCTTTGTTTTTAATTAACTGAATAACAAATTACTTGGTCAGGGAAAGGGAAATGTCTTTTGGTGATATGTATAATCTTTTTGCATAACAAAGCTACATTGGGTTCCAAAAAACTTCTTCATTATTCAAAACTGATAGATATTAATTTAAATTGCTTTGAATTTCTATATGGCTTATAAATTTTTATCTAGCTCATATATTCCCTAAGACCTATCAAAATTGCTACTGGATTTTCTTTCTAAGCCATTTACTGTAACAACCATTGTGATATTCCCTAGTATCAATTATGTGATGAGACAATAAAAATAAGGTTCTCAATGAAACAGGAAGGATTAGGGAATTATTCTCAGGGCAAGTGAGTCATTGATTAAATTAAAAACAACCTCTGTGGTGACCTATATGAAAATAATGTTATTTTATTTATTATTACTGGTTCTTATTTGCAAATGGGGTTTTACTTAACATTGCTGCTGAAAGCAGGAGTATATTAGAATTTTGCCCAAGTGTATGTGTTATCCTATACTACCCAACCAGCCACTTGCCATGTGCTTAGTAAATGACCACAGGTATGAAGTAAAGATCAGACAAGAAATTTAACGGTGTCATCATTAAAAAGTGAATGTAATTTCATGAGTATGTTAACTGTGTAGCAATGGTCTTAAAGCACAGGTGCAATGATAATGATGATGGATGTATCATGGAAGACAGGTAGTTTTGGTACTGGGAAAAAGGGGCTATTCCATGGATTGCTGACATGGAAGGTAAAGGCCTGGAGTTAGATCATAACATCGTGGATAGTTGGATCAAAGAACCATAGAGGTAGTCTACTCAAATAGATGAATTGCCTAGTCATTGGCTTATCTATGGCTTGAATCCAAGTTTTCTGATTTCTAATTTGGCACTGGGCATGGCAAGAGGAGAAAAGGTTTAGCTCTACAACAGGATGACAGGATGGGCACTTGGTTTTTTTGGGGTGACACATGTGTGGAGGTTGTATCAGACGGTTGATGGTTGGGTGGCTTTCAAGACAGCATGCTGGCCACTCAATTTCTCCCCTATACTCCTGATGGGCATTTGTAGCAATGGAGTGTCTGACACAACCATACCAAACTGCCTTTCCATCAACATTGTAAGTGGGAGGTAATATAAACCAAATCTAAAATGAAACAAGCAGCCAAGAAACATTATTTAGCACCTGCAAATGCTTAGCAGCATTCTGAGACTTTTAGGATGTATAGAGGGGAATGAGACATGGTACTTACCTTTGGGGGTTACAGTCCAATTGGGGAGAATGGACATATCTGTAAAAAGATAACTAACAATACTGGATACCAAATGAGGGTGTGGCTAGTAACTGCCAGAGGAGTTTCGAGGTAGAAGACTGCATTGTGAGGTAGAGTGCTCACATAAGCTTTTCTGGAAGAGATGAAAATTCTCAGCTCAGTAGATATGAATAATTATATGTGTTCGTATCTAAAGATTTGGGATTCAACTAATTTACTAAGTTAAAGAGCTGGGAGTTGTTTCCAGGTGTTTACTTGACTTCCAGTGGAGTATCATTCCACAGTTCCAGTGCTGCTGTGCATAGGACAGCTGAAGGTTTCTGTTTGAGCAATCTCACTCCTGCTTATCATTCCTGAGTGTGTTCACCAGCAGATGGATTCTCCCCACTGGTCTTCTGAAGGTTGCCTGATAGAGCACACCCTGGTTCACTTACCCTGTTCCTTTTTTGCTTATTGGCAGAATAGTTAAAATTGCTAGTAAATGTGAATTTGGTGAATTTTTCCATTTAAGGTGATCTTTTTACAAATAAATTATTGAAGTTAGATGGGGTATTTGTCTACAGTACATAAAACATAACAGCAGCTGGCATTTACAGTGGGCTTTTCTGTTCATTTAGATTATTTGAGTATTCTATGTTGTGAATTGTTAACTTGAAGATTGGTGCATAAGTAATGCCAGTAAGCATTATAAGATAAATAAATTTAGAAACAGCTGCATCAGAGAATAAATATACTTGTCAAAACCCATGTTTTCTCTCTACCTGGATATTTCTGCATTCAAACGGTATTTCTCATTTCAGTACAAATGAGGCCAATAAACCTGACAGAGATGAATTTACTCTAAACTAGAAATATGAAAGTTACACAGTGTGAGCCTCAATCCACTGGTGATTTTTCAGTCTGTGGTTTTTAATCTTTTTCTTTTTCTTTTGTGCTTATTGTAATGTAGTGAACTCTTCTTCAAAGAAAATCTTTTTTGGAATTCTATATTTAAAAGAACAACAACAGAGCAAAGCACAGTGGATCTGATTGAAGCAGGGAGTTGGGCCTTGTAGCTCTGCTTACTTGGTGCCTGCTTTAGCCCTGGAGCTTCTAGAGAATCTTTAGGACACCATGGAGCTATTTGTCTAAAACACTGTTTTAAGGAAAAACACGCTAAACTTTCTAAAAGTAAGCTTTTAATTGAAAAAAAATTATTAATGTCTCACAGTTGAATGGGTTATTAAAAAATCACTTGATTCTTGTTACTCATCTTTACTGCTTTGTTACTTGTTACCATTTTTTTAGGCATGAGTGCTGTGCTATGATTTATTAAAGAAAACATAAAAAATCAACCTCTTGAAGCTTTATATATGATACATATGTATATATACATTAAAAATATATACATGTATATATATACATACACACACATTAAAAAAAAACACTTTCTGCATAAATATCTTTAACTGCCAGCAAGTAAAGCTATCAGATGAGAGATGGGGATAGTCAGATAGACAGGTGAACATACACTATGCACACACTTACAACACACAAACAGTGTTGCACATGGCTTGACTATCTTTCAGTCCATGCCTCTGCAAAATCCATCATAATCTGAATATAATGCAGATAGTCTACATGGATAGGAAATTATGAGGTTAGCTTACCAAAATAATTAAAAATTATTTTTAGTAATAAATTATTGGAAATAACTTTATTTAGTAAAACTATTGAATATTGAAATCTTTAGTGCAAGGTGCTGACATATGACAGTGAACAGGAGTCCTTGCCCTCACAGAACTCAGAGCTGACTGGAGGCAAGGATGAGAAAATCAGGTGTAATAAATATAATGGAAGCACAGGATATTATAAGAACACATAGGAGGGGCATCTAATTCAAACTTGGATAATCTGGGTGGACTTCCTGGTGGAGTGATATTTAAGCAAACCTGAAGGATGAATAAGAGTTGGCCAAGGCAAAGAAAGGTGGGGACAGTGATAAAGACAGAAGGAGAACAAATGAAAGCATGACACATCGTAGAAATTGCATGTAGCTGGGTTTGGCTGGAGCCTGATGTGCTAATGAAAAAGGGGCAGTGATGAAATTAGGGACCTAATCACAATTAGCTGTGTGTGCTAAATCTAAGGTGCTTGATATGCTGTAGGAAAGGGAGAGTTATTGAAGGATTTCAAGCAGAAATTATGATTTGTATTATTTCAGGAGAGGGCACTCTGGCTAACTACCAAATTGACCTTGAGGCAGCTGTTTGGATGATTGTTATTCTCTGAGAGCAGAAGGACCAGAGAGTATAAAATACTGTGTAGTTTGGAAGACAGAAAAAAATAGTGGAGTAGGAACGGAAAGCCAAAACCTTTTCCTACACACACACGCCAAGGAAGAACTACAGCAAATACAACTAACTAACTCTGAAAATGACCTGAAGACTGCAGAACAGACCACCTATACCTGGTGAAGAAGAGAAGACCACACAGAGAAGAGTAAAGTGGCAGAGCCGTGATTGTTTGCTTCCCAAGCCCTTCCTCCATTCCAGCCCACAAGCAGGAGGGAGAGGAATGGAGCTGGGAGGGGATAAGCACTCAGGAAGTCTGCAAACCTGGCCCTGTATATCTGCTATGGGAACATTAGTTCACATTGCATTGGGCTTTGGTGATTAATGTGCCTGGACACTAGGAAGAGTTGGAACATTCTGTGAGGCTGAGACTCCTGCTGCTTGTGGAGGACTGGCCTGCTCCTTTGGTCCCATGGAGATGCAACATAGATGTGGCAGTTTGAAAGATTTACCAGCAGTAGGCAGAGTACCAGATGGGTGAGGGCAGGATGGAGTTCTCTCCAAAGGAGGAAGGGTTGATGGATGATGCTTCCCCAGTCCTTCCACAGCCCAAATGGTTAGGCACTTTTAGGAGCCCCAAACACTCCCATCATCTCTCATCCCTGAGGAGCTTCCCTGCACACTTGCGCACCTGCCTGCCAGACCCACTAGGCCCATGAGTGGTCAGACTTACTTCCTGGTAGGCAGTGGGAGGCTTTCCCAGCTTTCTTTGCCCTCTCTGTCCAAGTGGGGAGGTGCCTGTAGGAGCCAGCTCTGTGTGCTCCTTCTTCCTCACTGGCAGCCCAGCCTGGTTCCATGCTCCCCGGTTCCATGAATTCCATTAGCCCAGCAGTGCCACCATTGCTGCAGGGCAGGTACAGGGTGGCCCCATTCACAAGTATCCCAGCAGAATTCCTGCTGCTCTGCTCACAAATGGCCAGCTGAGGCAAATTGCTTTCTGTGGCAGACTGAGATAGACCATTGCCAGCAGACAGCAAGGTAGTGCTTCCCATAGCCCACCAACAGGATCTGGGGCTCCACTGCAAGGGAGAACCAGGAACGGGAGGGTAAAGAGTACTGAGCTTCTGGGTACCACAGGACACCTTCATAAAGCCATTCTCTAGATCAGTGAACAATAGATCCATCTAATACAAAGGAAGAAACACAGAAACTCTGATGAAATGAGGAGGCAGAGGAATATGTTCCAAACAAAAATATAGGATAAGACACGAGAAAGGGCCAAATGAAACAGATCACCAGTCTTCTTGATAAAAATTTCAAAGTGACAGTCATAAATATGCTATCTATGGAAAATTATTGAAGATCTCAGGGAGGACTTCAACAAGGAGGTAGAAGAGTTGAAAAAGAACCACTCATATCTGGAAAATACAGTAACTGAAATGAAACATACAATGGAGGGAATAATAGGTTGCTTCAAGAAGAGGACACAATGAGATGGAAATTAGGGAACAGGAAAACAAGGCAAGGAACAGAGAAAAAAAGAATCTCTAAGAACAAAAGAATGCTAAGAGAACTCTGACAACTCCAAATGAAACAACGTTCACATAATAGAGATACCAGAAGGAGAAGAGAGAGACAAAGAAATAAAAAGTCTCTTTGAGGAAATAATTGTTGAAACATTCCTCAGTTTGGGGAAGGAAATAGATACCCAGGTCGTGGAAGTGCCGAAAGCCCCTAGGAAAAGGAACCCTAAGAAGACAACACTGAGACATACAGTAGTTAAAATGACAAAGATTAAAGATAAGGAGAGGGTATTGAAGCAGCCAGAGAGAGAAAAGATTACTTATAAGGGAAATCCAATCAGGCCATCAGCAGACTTCTCAGCAGAAACTTTACAGGCCAGAAGGGAGTGGCATGGAATATTTAATGTATTGAAACAAGGACCTTCAGCCGAGAATCCTCTACCCAGCAAGGTATATCATTCAAATTTGAAGCAGGTATTAAACAATTTCCAGATAAACAAAGGCCCAGGGAATTTATGACTAAGCCAGCATTTCAAGATATGTTAAAGGGATTGCTGTAGATGGAAATATTCCTAAGGCTAAATAATTTCACCAGTGAAAATAAACCCACAGTAAAGGTAGTAGACCAATTAACTACCAAGCAAGTATGAAACTAAAACAAAACAAAAATAGTAAAACCAACTATACACAAAATCAGTCAATGGATACATAGAAGGTACAGATTATGACATCTAACACAAAGTATGGAGGAGTAGGAAGAATAAAAAAAAGTACTTTTAGATGTGTTTGAAATAGAGCAATCATCAACTTATTATGGACTGTTATATATTTAGGAAACTTCCATGAACCTTAATTTAACCACAAACTTAAAGGTACACAAAAAAATTAAGAAAAAGAAATCCAGTCACAACACCAAACCAAACCATCAAATAACAAAAGAAGAGTATAAGAGAGGAAGAAATGAACAGAGAGGAACTACAAAAACAAGAAAACAATTAATAAAATGGCAAAATGACCAGCTAATTTACCTATCAGTAATTACCTTAAATGTAAATGGACTGAATACATGAAAAAACGTAGGATAGAATGGATAAAGAAATAAGACCCATCTATATGCTGCTTATAAGAGACACATTTTAGACATAAAAAAATACATATGCCGAAAATGAAGGGATGGAAAAAGATATTTCATATAAATAATAGGGAGAAAAAAGCAGGAGTAGCAATGCTTAGACAAAGTAGACTTCAAAACAAAGTAACAAGAGATAAAGAAATCATCATTACATAATGAAATAAGGATCAGTCCAATGAGGATATAACAATTATAAACATCTATGCACCCAACATAGGAGGACCTAAATGTGTAAAACAAATTCTAACAAAACGTAAGGGGGAAATAGACTGCAACTCAGTCATATTAGGGAATGTTAAGACACCACTTACTTCAATGGACAGATCAACCAAATGGAAAATAAATAAGGAAACAGAGGCAATGAACAACACAGATCAGATAGACTTAACAGATATCTACAGAACATTCCACCCAAAAGCAGCAGTATACACATTTTTCTCAAGTGTACATAGAATATTCTCCAGAATAGACCAAATATTAGGCCACAAGAAGAGCCTAAGTAAATATAAAAAGAACTTCAGTAAGTTAAAAAGATTGAAACTGCATCAAGCAAATTCTCATACCACAATGGTATCAAACTAGAAATATATTACATGAAGAAAACAAGAAAAAACACAAACACATGGAGGCTAAACAAAATGCTTCTAAATAATGATTCAATGAACAAATCAAAGTAGAAATCAAGCAATACGTGAAGACAAAAGAAACCCAAAAATACAACAGTTCAAAATTTGTGGGATGCTACAAAAGTGGTTCTAAGAGGGAAGCACATAACAATATAGGCCTACCTCAAGAAATAAGAACAATCTGAATAAACAGTCTAAACTCACAACTAAAGAAACTACAAAAAGAACAAATGAAACCCAAAGTTAGTAAGAGGGACATAATAAAGATCAGAGCAGAAATAAATAAAATAGAGAAGAATAAAACAATAGAAAAAAATCAATGGAATTAAGAACTGGTTCTTTAAGAAGATAAAATAGACAAACCCCTAGCCAGACTTAACAAGAATAAAAGAGGACACAGATAAAATCAAATGAAAAGGAATAGTCACAACTGACACCACAGAAATACCAAGAATTATTAGAGAATTTTATGAAAAATTATATGCCAATAAATTGGGCAACCTAGAAGAAATGGACAAATTCCTAGGAAAGTACAACCTTCCAAAATTGACATAGGAAGAAACAAAATATCTGAACAGACCAATTACCAGTAATGAAATTGAATTGATAATCAAAAAATTCCCAACAAACAGAAGTCCAGGATCAGATGGCTTCACAGCTGAATTATAGCATTTAAAGAAGACCTAATACCCATCCTTCTTAAAGTATTCCAAAAAGCAGATAAGGAGGGAATATTTCCAAATATTCTATGAGGCCAGCATCACTCTAATACCAAAACAAGACAATGACACTACAAAAAAAAAAAAATCCTGGACCAATATCCCTGATGAACATAGATGCAAAAATCCTCAACAAGATATTAGCAAACCAAATTAAAAAATGCATCAAAAAGATCATCCATAACAACCAAGTGGGATTTATTCCAGGGATGCAAGGATGGTACAATATTTGAAAATCAATCAATGTGATACTCCACATTAACACACACAAAAAAGAAGAAAAACCATATGATCATCTCAATAGATGCTTAGAAAGCATTTGACAAAATTCAACATCCACTCATGATAAAAAAATCTCAACAAAATGGGTCTAAAGGCTAAGTACCTCAACATAATAAAGGCCAGATATGAGAAATGCACCACTAACATCCTACTCAATGGAAAATGCTGAAATCTTCTCCTTTAAGATCAAGAGCAAGACAAGGATGTCCAGTTTCACCACTTTTATTTAACATAGTATTGGAATTCATAGCTATGGCAATCAGCAAGATAAAGATAAAAGTCATCCAAATTGGTAAGGAAGAAGTTAAACTCTATTTGTAAATGACATATTATATATAGAAAACCCTAAAGACTTCACCAAAAAAACTATTAGAATAACTGGATTGAGCAAAGTTGCAGTATACAAAATTAATATACAGGAATCTGTTGCATTCTTAAATACTAACAAAGAACTAGCAGAAAGAGAAATCAGGAAAACAATTCCAATTAAAATTGCATCAAAAAGAATAAAATACCTAGGAATAAAGCTAACCAAGGAGGGAAAAGACCTGTGCTTTGAAAACTATAAGACACTCATGAGAGAAATTAATAAATGGACACAAATAAGTGGAATTCTACCCTGTGGTCATGGATAGGAAGAACTAATATTGTCAAAGTGGCCATCCAGCCAAAAGCAATTTACAGATTCAGTGCAATCCGTATCAAAATACCAACAGCAATTTTCAATGAACTAGAACAAATAATCCTAACTTCGTATGGAAGCACAAAAAACCCCAAATAGGCAAGCCATCCTGAGAAACAACAAAGCTGGGGGGATTACGGTCCCTGACTTCAAGCTCTACTGCAAATCTCCAATAATCAAAACAGTATGGACTCACACAAGAACCGGTCTATAGATCAATGGAACAGAATAGAGAGCCCAGATATGAACCCACACATATATGGTCAATTAGTATATGATAAAGGAGCCATGAATATACAGTGGGGAAAAGACAGCCTCTTCAACAACTGGTGTTGGCAAAACTGGACAGCTACATGCAAGAGAATGAAACTGGATTACTGCCTTACTCCATACACAAAAGTAAATTCACAATGGATCAAAGACCTGAATGTAAGACAAACCTTAAAACCCTTAGAAGAAAACATAGGCAAAAATCTCTTGAATATAGATATAATTTTTTCCTGGACACATCTTGGGCCAGGGAAACAAAATAAAAAATGAACAAGTGGGACTACATCGAACTAAAAAGCTTCTGTACAGCAAAAGACACCATCAGCAAAACAAAAAGGCATCCTACAGTATGGGATAATATATTCATAAACAACTTATCTGATAAAGTTATACATCCAAAATATATAAAAAACTCATATACCTCAACACCCAAAACACAAATAACCCAATTAAAAAATGGGCAGAGTCCGGAACAGACATTTTCCCAAAGAAGTTCAGATGGCCAACAGACATATGAAAAGATGCTCCTCTTCCCTAATCATCATGGAAATGCAAATCAAAACCACAATGAGATATCACCTCATACTAATTATAATGGCCACTATCCAGAATACAAGAAATAACAAGTGATGGTGAGGATGTGGAGGAAGGGAACTCTCCTACATTGTTGGTGGGAATGTAAATTGATGCAGCTACTGTGGAAAGCAATATGGAAGTTCCTCAAAAACCTAAAAATAGAAATACTGTATGATCTAGTTATCTTGCTTCTAGGAATTTACCCAATGAAAAAAAATCCCTGATTGTAAAATATTTATGCACTGCTGTGTTTAATGCCACATTACTTAAAATAGCCAAGACATGGAGACAACCAAAGTGCCCATCAATATATAAATGGATAAAAATGTCATACATATCCACTGTGGAATATTATTCAGTCATAAAAAGAAAGGAATCCTGCTATTTGCAACAACATGGATGGACGTAGAGGGTGTTTGCTAAGTGACACAAGCCAGGTGGAGAAAGTCAAATTCCATATGGTTTCACTTATTTGTGCAATCTAGAAACAAAATGAACAAAGAAGCAGTAGACTCAGAGACACAGAACTGTCTTGTATTTACCATGTGGGAGGGGTTGGGGTGGGTGAGTGGTTTGGTTGAGGGATATAAAGAGGCACAAAAATTCTCAATACTAATGTAAGTTTGTCAAGGAGATGGTTGTATAGCATGGAGAATATAGCCAATGATCCTGTAACATCTCCCTATGTTGACAGATAGTAACTTGAAACCAAAATGAGATTGTATACTAACTATACTTCATTAAAAAAAAGAATGCTGTGTAGTTTATCCATAACACTCCCAATATCCCCTTTTATAAAATCTATCTTCATTTTATTTTTATGGCCCTCATAACTTTATCACAAGTCTATAGAATAATTCAAAAGGACAATGTTTAATGTTCAATATCTATATAGATATACAGATATGTCTTCATCCTTTCAGTATAGGAACTAGTATGATGCTGGGCACACAGAAGGTAATCAATACATGTTTATTGAAGTGAAAGCAGTAAATACCAAAGGAAGAATTATCAACTCAATTGTCTATCTTTTTTTTTTGATAGTTATTTTTCTGCTCCTTCATTATACTTTAGGCCAAGATAGTTTCCATATTCCATATCAGCTGTTTCTTAACAAACCCATATGGGCCCAACTATTGTATATTAGAACTAATGATAATAAAACATTGTACATTTTAAACAGTTCAAACTCACAAAGTTCCCACTGGATCTCAAATCTCAAATTCACTTAACAGTTTAATATGTACATATAATAATCAGAGGATAGTGGACAACTTTATTTACTCAGCTCAACAATTATACTTTGGAAACTCAGGTGTGTAGGGGAGGTTCTATTTTCCAAACTGGGTACTTTTATTAGTTTTCTGTATCTTTGCCAGTCTAGTAGGTTAAAAAGATGATATTTTGTTTCTATTTCTACTTGTTTTATTACTAGTGTGGTTGAACATTTTTTTAATATCTTTATGTATTATGCATATTTTGCTTCCAGTGAAATGCCTTTCATGTATTTTATGCACTTTTATCTCAGAAAATTAAATACTTTTAGAGATATTAAACTTTTGGGAGTAATATATATTGTAATTTTTTATATCATGCTGATTTTTATTTTTTATTTTGGTTTCGTTAATGTACAGTTACTTGAACAACATTATGGTTACTAGAACCTCTATTATCAAGTCCCCCCCACAAACCCCACTACAGTCACTGTCCATCAGCATAGTAAGATGCTATATAATCACTACTTGTCTTCTCTGTAAATACTGCCTTTCCCGTGTCCCCACCACACTACATTATGTGTGCTAATTGTAATGCTCCTTTTTTCCCCCTTATCCCTCCCTTCCCACCCATCGTCACCAGTCCCTTTCCCTTTAGTAACTGTTAGTCCATTCTTGGGTTCTGTGAGTCTGCTGCTGTTTTGTTCCTTCAGTTTTTTCTTTGTTCTTATACTCCACAGATGAGTGAGATCATTTGTTACTTGTCTTTCTTCACCTGGCTCATTTCACTGAGCATAATACCCTCTAGATCCATCCATGTTGTTGCAAATGGTAGGATTTGTTTTCTTCTTATGGCTGAATAATATTCCATTGTGTATATGTAACACTTCTTTATCCATTCATCTACTAATGGACACTTAGGTTGCTTTCATTTCTTTGCTATTGGAAATAGTGCTGTGATAAACATAGGGGTGCATATGTCTTTTTCAAACTGGGCTGCTGCATTCTTACAGTAAATTCCTAGGAGTGGAATTCTTGGGTCAAATGGTATTTCTATTTTGAGTTTTTTGAGGAACCTCAATACTGCTTTTCACAATGGTTGAACTAATTTACATTCCCACCAGCAGTGTAGGAGGGTTCCCCTTTCTCCACACCCTTGCTTACATTTGTTGTTGTTTGTCTTTTGGATGTTGGCCATCCTAACTGGTGTGAAGTGACATCTCATTGTGGTTTTAATTTGCATTTCTCTAATGATTAGTGATGTGGAGCATCTTTTCATGTGCCTGTTGGCCATCTGAATTTCTTCTTTGGAGAAGTGTCTGTTCAGATGCTCTGCCCATTTTTTAATTGGCTTATTTGCTTTTTGTTTGTTGAGATGCATGAGCTCTTTATATAATTTGGATGTCAACACTTTATGGGATATGTCATTTATGATATATTCTCCCATACTGTAGGATGTCTTTTTGTTCTACTGATGGTGTCCTTTGCTGTACAGAAGCTTTTTGGTTTGATGTAGTCCCATTTGTTCATTTTTGCTTTTGTTTCCCTTGCCTGGGGAGATATGTTAATGAAGAAGTTTCTCATGTTTATGTCCAAGAGATTTTTGCCTATATTTTTTTCTAGTAGTTTTATGGTTTCTTGACTTACATTCAGGTCTTTGATCCATTTTGAGTTTACTTTTGCGTATGGTGTTAGACAGTAATCCAGTTTCATTCTCTTACATGTAGCTGTCCAGTTTTGCCAACACCAGCTGTTGAAGAGGCTGTCATTTCCGCATTGTATATCATGGCTCCTTTATCATATATTAATTGACCATATATGCTTGAGTTTATATCTGGGCTCTCTATTCTGTTCCACTGGTCTATGGGTCTGTTCTTGTGCCTGTACCAAATTGTCTTGATTACTGTGGTTTTGTAGTAGAGCTTGAAGTCAGGGAGGGTAATTCCCCCTGCTTTATTCTTCTGTCTCAGGATTTCTTTGGCTATTTGAGGTCTTTTGTTGTTCCATATGAATTTTAGAACTATTTGCTCTAGTTCATTAAAGAATGTTGTAGGTATTTTGATAGGGATTGCATTGAATCTGTAGATTGCTTTACGCAGAATGGACATTTTGACAATATTAATAATTCTTCCTAGCTAAGAGCATGGGATGAATTTCCATTTATTTGTGTCCTCTTTAATTTCTCTTAAGAGTGTCTGGTAGTTTTCAGAGTATAGGTCTTTCACTTCCTTGGTTAGGTTTATTCCTAGGTATTTTATTCTTTTTGATGAGATTGTGAATGGAATTGTTTTCCTGATTTCTCTTTCTGCTAGTTCATCATTGGTGTATAGGAATGCAACAGATTTCTGTGTATTAACTTTGTATCCCACAAGTTTGCTGAATTCAGGTATTAGATCTAGTAGTTTTGGAGTGGATTCTTTAGGGTTTTTAATGTACAATATCATGTCCTCTGCAAACAGGGACAGTTTGACTTCTTCCTTGCCAATCTGGATGCCTTTTATTTCTTTGTGTTGCCTGATTGCTGTGGCTAGGACCTCCAGAACTATGTTGAATAAAAGTGGGGAGAGTGGGCATCCTTGTCTTGTTCCCAATCTTAAAGGAAAAGCTTTCAGTTTCTCACTGTTAAGTATAATGTTGGCTGCGGGTTTGTCATATATTGCCTTTATTATGTTGAGGTACTTGCCCTCTATACTCATTTTGTTGAGAGTTTTTATCATGAATGGATGTTGAATTTTGTTGAATGCTTTTTCAGCATCTATGGAGATTATCATGTGGTTTTTGTCCTTTTTGTTGATGTAGTGGATGATGTTGATGGATTTTTGAATGTTGTACAATCCTTGCATCCCTGGGATGAATCCCACTTGATCATGATGGATGATATTTTTGAATTTGGCTTGCTAATATTTTGTTGAGTATTTTTACATCTATGTTTTTCAGGTATATTGGTCTGTAATTTTCTTTTTTTGTGGTGTCTTTGCCAATTTTTGGTTGGAGTGATGTTTGCCTTATTGAATGAGTTTGGGAGTAATCCCTCTTCTACTTTTTGGAAAACTTTAAGGAGGGTGGGTATTAGGTCTTCACTAAGTTTTTGATAAAATTCAGCAGTGAAATCATCTGGTACGGTGGTTTGTTCTTAAGTAGTTTTTTGATTACCAATTCAATTTCTTTGCTGGTAATTGGTCTATTCAGATTCTCTGTTTCTTCCTGGGTCAGCCTTTGAAGGTTGTATTTTTCTAAAAAGTTGTCCATTTCTTCTAGGTTATCCAGTTTGTTACCATGTAATTTTTCATAGTATCTCCCATAATTCTTTGTATTTCTGTGTTGTCCATAGTGATTTTTCTTTATTCATTTCTGATTCTGTTTATGTGTGTAGACTCTCTTTTTTTTCTTGATAAGTTTGGCCATGGATTTATCTCTTTTGTTTATTTCTCTAGGAACCAGCTCCTGCTTTCATTGATTCTTTCTATTGTTTTATTCCTCTCAATTTTATTTATTTCTGCTTTAATCTTTATTATGTCCCTCCTTCTTCTGACTTTCGGCCTCCTTTGTTCTTCCTTTTCTAGTTTCATTAATTGTGAGTTTAGACTGTTCATTTGGGATTGTTCTTTTCTGAGGTAGGCCTATATTGCAATATATTTCCTTCTTAGCACGGCCTTCGCTGCATCCCACAGATTTTGCAGTGTTGAATTATTGTTGTCATTTGTCTCTGTATATTGCTTGATCTCTGTTTTTATTTGGTCATTGATCCATTGATTATTTAGGAGCATATTATTAAGCCTCCAAGTGTTTGTAGGCTTTTTCATTTTCTTTTTGTTATTTATTTCTAGTTTCATAGCTTTGTGATCTGAGAAGTTGGTTGGTACAGTTTCAATCTTTTTGAATTTACTGAGGTTCTTTTTGGGTCCTAGTATATGATCTATTCTTGAAAATGTTCCATGTACACTTTAGAAGAATGTGTATCGTGTTGCTTTTGGATTGAGTGTTCTGTAGATATCTGTTAGGTCCATTTGATTCTAATATGTTGTTAAGTGCCTCTCTCTCTTAACTTATTTTCTGTCTGGTTGATCTGTCCTTTGGGGTGAGTGGTGTGTTGACGTCTCCTAAAATGAATGCATTGCATTCTATTTCCCCCTTTAATTGTGTTAGTATTTGTTTCACATATGTAGGTGATTATGTGTTGGGTACATAGATATTAATAATAGTTATATCCTCTTGTTGGTCTGACCCTTTTATCATTATGTAATGTCCCTCTTTGTCTCTTGTGACTTTCTTTGTTTTGAATTCTATTTTGTTTGATACAAGTACTGAAACTCCTGCTTTTTTCTTAGTATTAGTTGCATGAAATATCTTTTTCTATCCCTTTACTTTCAATCTGTATATGTCTTTGGGTTTGAAGTGAGTCTCTTGTAGGCAGCATATAGATGGGTCTTGTTTTTTATCCATTCAGTAACTCTATGTCTTTTGATTGGTGCATTCAGACCATTTACATTTAGGGTGATTATCGATAGGTATGTAATTAGTGCCATTGCAGGCTTTAGTTTTGTGGTTACCAAAGTTTCAAGGGTAATATCCTTACTCTCTAACTGTCTAATTTAACTCACTTCGTATGCCATTAGAAACACAACCTAAAGGTTCTTTTTTTTCACTCCTTTTTCTTCATCTGCCATTCTTTGTATGTTATGAATTATATTCTGTGCTCTTTTTGTATCCCTTGCGTGACATCTGTTTAGCCTTAGGAGTCCCTTCTATCTGTAGGAGTCCCTTCAATATGCACTGTAGAGGTGGTTTGTGGGAGGTAAATTATCTCAGCTTTTGCTTATGTGAAAAATTTTTAATCCCTCTTTCAAATTTAAATGATAACCTTGCTGGGTAGAGTATTCTTGGTTTGAGGCCCTTCTGCTTCATTGCATTAAATATATCATGCCCTACCTCTGGCCTGTAAGATATCTGTTGAGAAATCTGATGATAGCCTGATGAGTTTCCCTTTGTATGTGATCTTTTTTCTCTCTCTAGCTGCTTTTAAAAGTCTGTCTTTATCCTTGATCTTTGCTATTTTTATTATTATATGTTTTGATGTTGTCTTACTTGGGTTTGTTGTGTTGGGAGATCTGTGTACTTCCATGGCTTGAGAGACTATCTCCTTCCCCAGATTGGGGATGTTTTCAGTCATTACCTCCTTAATGACACTTTCTATCCCTTTTTCTCTCTCTCTTCTTCTTCTCGTACCCCTATTATGCTAATATTGTTCCGTTTGGTTTGGTCACACAGTTCTCTCAATATTATTTCATTCTTAGAGATTCTTTTTTCTCTCTGTGCCTCAGCTTCTTTGTAGTTCTCGTCTTTAATTTCTATTCCATTTACCGTCTCTTCTACTATATCTTATCTGCTTTTATATCCCTCCGTTGTATGTTTCATTTCAAATACGGAATTTCTTAATGATTGAATCTCCAACTTTAATTCATTCCTGAGTTCTTGAATATTTTTCTGTACCTCCATTAGCATGTTTATAATTTTTATTTTGAACTCTCTTTTAGGAAGATTGGTGAGTTCAATTTCATTTGACCCTTTTTCTGGGGTTTGTGAGATTTTGGTCTGAACCATGTACTTTTGTCATTTCATATTTCTGTGTGTTGCCCACTAGTGCGCAGATGCTCCAGTCTCTGGAGCTGCTCAGCCCCTAGAGTGAGGTTGGGGGTCATTGGGGAGTGGAGCTTGTGCCTGAGTGAGGAACGTTTTGATTCCTGTTTCCCGTCTGTGGTGCCTGTCTCCTGTTTCAGAACCAGTCAGCTGAGCACACAGGTGTAAGCCTCTGTGCTTTGTGTCTCTAGCTGTTGTAGGCGGGGCTTCCCTGTTGCTGGCCTGATGCCAGCACAGACAGTGACTGCCAGTTTGCAAACCGGTGCTGGCAGCCTAGGAGGAAAGTGCAGCAGGCTGCTTGTCACAGTGGGGGGCCTTGGAGCTCTGTATGCTGCCAGGAGGATGGAGCACCTGAAGCCCCTCAAAGTTCCCAACCAGCTGGGCAGAGCGCACCCCGACAACCTTGTCCATCTCTCCCTTCTCCCGTGCAGCAAGCTACGTGCAAACACTGCCCTTTCAGCAGCACTCTTGCTGCTAGGAAGTTTCTAAGACTGCCTGTCTTTCCTTTGACACCAAGTGGCCGGATGTGGATCCTCTTCTCCAGAAATGGCCAGCATGTCAGGCTCTTAAGCACTCTGCCTGTCTGAGCTCTCCAACCTCCAGAGCACCACATAATAAAGTTTTCTGCTCACTAACCAGATCTTCAGGGCTAGGTGTTCAGCAGTCACAAGCTTTCCCCGCCTCCCCACTCCGTTTTTCTTCAGTCAGTGAGCTGGGGTGGGGGAAGGGGTTGGGTCCTACCGGATTAAGGCTTTCGTACGTTACCCTGTTTCATGAGATCTGCTCTGTTCGTGAGGTCTGTATGCAATCTGGTTCAGCCTTCTTTCTTGTTGCTGTTTTAGAATTAGTTGTATTAATTAACTATATTTTTGTACTATTTGTGGTTTTGGGAGGAGTTCTCTGTCTCACCTCCCACGCCACCATCTTGAATCCACCTCCCATGCTGATTATCTTTTAACCTTATTTGTTATACGTTCTGTTTTGATTTTTACGTAGTCAAATCCATTAGTATTTTTCTTTTATGTTTTCTAAAATGTTCAGAAATGTCCTTTTCTACCCCTAAAAGACTGCTTGCCTTTATTTTATTTTTTATTTTTTATTTTTATTCTCTGAATTTATCTTTTTATAATGAGCTAAATTAATATTACTTTTGATTTTTTTCCCCTCTAATTGGTTATTTCAACATCATTTGTTAACTCAAGCCCCTTCTCCTCAGTGTTTATATCGTTATCGTATATGGAATTTCTTTGTGTCTTTGGATTTCTGGGTTTATTATTGTGTTAGTTATTTCTGCAAAACAGATTACCCCAAAATTCAGCAGCTTAAAACATGTGTTATGTCTCATAGTTTCCGTGGGTCAGTAATTTAGGAGTAGTTCAGCTCAGCAGTTCTGTTTCAGGATCTCTTTTAAGGTTGAAGATTTCAACCCAAGCCAGTCATGTAAAGGCTTACCTGAGGCAGGAGGATCTGCCTTGCAGGTGGCTCATTCACATGGATGGTCAAGGTGGTGCTGGCTATTGGTGGGAGGGAGGCCTCAGTTGCTGTCTAACTGGGCCTCTACCAGGACTGGTTGTCCTCATGGCATGGTGCTGGCTTGCTCAGAAGTAATGATCTAGGAGAAAGAGCCAGTAGGAAGCTTTCCTTTTTAGACTCATCTCAGAAGTTATGTAGCACCACTTTATACCACATTATGTTTGTTAGAAACAAATTACAAGTCCAGCCCACTCTTAAGAAGATGGGAATTAGACTCCTCATTTTGTAGGGGGCAAAAAAGGAATTTGCAGGAATATTTTTAAACAACCAGGGCTCCTTTTGTTCTACTCTTATATTTGACTACTTCTGCACTAATATCATACCTTTTAATACATTGATTCATTTAAAGAGTCTTATATCAAACTGATGAGATGTCATATAATGCTATAGGCCCTACTGTATTTGACAGCTATTGGCTCTTACTGGTCAAATATCTGAACGTAGATGATATACAAAATAATATTAATAATGACCTAGTGCCATTTTAAGTTGCTTTATTTCTCCAACTTCTCATGCGTCTTTGGAATTATATATTAGAGATCATTATAACTCATTTCAGGTGCCTGCTTACAGCATTTAAAAAATTGTCTTATAATATCTTATATTTCTGTGAGTAATCTTAAATGCTTCGTTTGGTAGATATATTGTAACTTCAGGGCATTGCAGGTTGATGAAATTTCA
Source organism: Smutsia gigantea (assembly GCA_032199065.1). Taxonomy (NCBI): domain Eukaryota; kingdom Metazoa; phylum Chordata; class Mammalia; order Pholidota; family Manidae; genus Smutsia; species Smutsia gigantea. Next base: position 128,409 of record JAVSCE010021178.1, read on the forward strand.
CAGGTAATCTTAAAAAGAATATTCTAATATACCAGCAAGTATGCAAAATCAAAATAAGGCACTGATGTATGGGGAGCAATCTATATAACATCTCAGCTCCGTATGTTGTAATACTCACTAGTTACTTAACTATGATCCTTGGACTTTCTGTGCAGCAGACACTTGAGTCCAGAAAGTGCTATACGCTCCATCTGCCTCAGTCTCCAGGTTGCACAGAATGAGCTTCTCTGTGTACCCTAACCTCTTGGCTGCTTTTTTTTAAAATAAAAAAAAAGTTATATTGCCAGCCTGGTCTTTGTTGCCATTTCAACAAGTGTGTGTGCCCATGTGTGTGTGCACTTGTAAGTTTAAAGGACCGTAGCTACTCATTCCAGAGGCACTGGTTATTGTTGCTTTCACCTTAAATTGTGTAAATCTCATCCAGTTGGCATTTTTATCCAGTGCTGAACCTGTACCGCTGCTTTTTGAGCTCCCCATGGACATTCAGCTGCCATAGATGGCCTTTGGGCAGCCTTTCAAAACTTCCGACTATAGTTTGGACAGGTTTTATTTTTGACAGACTAATCAGAGCCTTAATGTGCTTCCCTGTGGGGGGATCCTGTGTCCCTAATTTTTATATTTATGGTCCTGTAAACAATAATAATCTCTGGGCTGTCCTTAAGTTTGCTGGTTACATTTCCGAGAATCACTTCTTTGTGACCTTGCTTTGCCTTCTTAGGATCTGTTGGCCTTTGTTATTTTGAGAAATCTTACTTTCTATTCCCAACCCTGAAAAAGGAAAAATCATGTTTTTGCTCATCTCCTGATGTGAATTTGAGTCAAAAACTTATATTTACTTACAAGCATTTGTAGTCTGGTAAAAAAAAACAACCCAGCATTTTTGAGGCATGTAGGGTAGAGGTCAGGGCAGGATTTTCATGAGATCCTGACTTCATATTCTTTAAAAAAAAAATGTCTACTCCACTTACTGTTGAGCCCATTAGAGAACCTTTACCATTTAGAACTAGAGCAGAAATAGGGTTGCTGTGAAAAGTAACTAAGAGAAATGCATCTGGAGCGATATTAGACAGTGGGCCAGAATATGAGAATGTGAGGTAGGTAAGGAGCTGATACCTCGGATGACTGTGATATACGAACTGTGTGTCACATGGAGTTTTCAGGGACATTTTCCCATAACTCATGTTATTGCCTGATGCTCACTTACCAGTATTCTTGTTTAGTTTGTGCTCTTCTTTTTTTAGGTTCTCACTGTTATCATCTTTTCTGTATTTCCCATCTCACTCCTCTTTCTTAGCTTTGATTTTTGAAGGGCTTTGAGTTTGAGAAGGATGCCTTTTCCATTTACATGATCTCTTAATGTTTTAAAAGCCAATTTTACACACAGCCAAAATGCTATATAACACATTATTCACTTTTTAGCTATTCAGTAAGTCTTCTGATACTGGAAATATGTCATTTTTCTAATTCAAAATATTATTGCATCAGGAATAAATAGGCTTATGGTGAGTAGTCTAAAGTCCTCTAAATACTTTGTTTAGGTTGTGAGTGAGTACAGTACCTGGTCTATTTCATTTACACATATATTTAAGTTAGCTTAAAATCCTCATTTCCTCTAGCTTCTACTTCAGGACAGAAGTTATGCTTTTCTAGTAAACCAGAAGAAAATATAGAGTGCAGTGCTGAAATCCAAATTTTGTGATTATTAGAGTTTAAAGCTTACCAAGCTTCTCCTTGCTAATGGTTATCATTTAATAGTGTTTTTCTCATTCTATAAAAAGCTATTCACTGTCTTGTTAATTTTCATGGTAAACTGTTTTTGCAGAGTTTATGACATTTTAATAACTGAAATTTGAGATTGGGCCTTAGTTGTAAATGCAGTCAAATGGTATCTATATGGAGTTAAAGGATAAGGATAATTTATAGGATTAGGGTGGCCTGAGACAGCTTTTAGAGAGGCCTAGTGTTATGTATTTTTAATATAGTTCCCAAAAATATTGGAGTCATGAGGATTTCCATATTGCTAGGGAACAAAACAAGGCAAAATAAGACATAAATATTAAATTCAGTCCTATGCCTATAAATATCCTGTTCCCTGGTCTGGCTAGCATTCTCACCATCTCAAATAGGCCATATTTTTTTACTCTCATAATCATATTTTCCTCTTGTCTGAGGAAATTACCAAATGTAGTTTATCCTCTTTTATTTCCAACATTTTAATGAACATTTTTCAATGTATAGAAAAATTAAAACTTTGTAGTGAGCATTCTTAAACCCACCACCTATATTCTAACCAGTTTTTTCTTTTCAGCTTTTCTCACAAAATATTTTTCTTGAAATTCCAGTTCTTTCTCCCCTGCTACACCCAATGACTATTATATAATTTATTCCTGTGGTCTGATTCTGGCACTAAGTCATATTTTTCTTTTATTTTGCTTAAGAAAAAAATTCTCAAAACATCTAAGACAGTGCTAAAGTGTTGGCATTCCATAATTCTTGTTAACTGGCCAATATCAATAAATATGATAGTTCCTAACCAGTAAAATCTTAGAACAAACTTAGGTTCAAAGCAGAACAAAACTTTCACTCTGTTTACTAGATATCCCTTTAACTAGAAGATAGGTTTTACTCATTTTATTGTATGTAATGGACATCCTTTGGTTTATTGTCCTTTTCTGATTTATTATTGCTTGCTCTCTTCTCTAGTCTTTGCAAATGCTTTTATACCTTTTATTTATAGTCTATTTATAGTTTTCTTACCTGAAGACATACCATTTATTTGATGATCTAGCCATTGTTCTCTAATGCATATATTGTCTTCTTGTATATGTATATATACATATATATATGTATGTACTTTGTGTGTGTGTGTGTGTGTGTATAGTATTCAGATGCTAGTGTTATGGGTAGGTTATTTTTTTCCTTCGTACAAATGTGTACTTAAACAAAATAGCACATAAGAACATTTTGTGTTCTATTTGCAAAATACCCTGCGAGGTGAAAAAAGAAAGAACTGTGGCCCAGTGAGATGAAATAATTTGTTGTCACATGATTGAATCGTGATTTGAACTGATGTTTGTTAGATTCAGAGCCCACCAAGTTTCCTCTGACATTGTCTCTCCACTGTTGCTGCCTTGCAGAGCACTGCTAATCACATTATACAGAGAGAGGGCTTCTCTGCTGAAGTAGAGGGAAAGGTGGGCATAAACAAATGATTTTTGCATGTTGGAGTCCTCACCAAAAACTCAGGGAGTCTTTTGGAATTTGCACATCCTGGTTGTTTTTTGGTATTTTTTTCCCTGCATCTGTTGTAGTGGAACATACTCTTGGAATTCATTTGCTTTTAAATATTCCCAACTTAAAACCACATATGTCAGATTTAACTTCTCCAGATGCTTATTAGTTTATCAACAGAGAATTACAGTTATCTCTGTTAAAGAAGCAGTTTTAGGTCAAGATAAAGGACCCTTGTTATCTTCATCAGTCTACCAGTGCTGGCGTTTTTATTGGGTGTCATTGACAGAACATGACTCACTTTATGTCTAACCCCATTACATTTCTCCCTGTTATTATTTTTGGCTAGTTTTTCTTCATTATTTTTCTTGCCATTTTGTCCTTTCTGAGAATTTTTGAGTGAGAACTGCTAAGTCACACAATTCAAATTATAAAGAATTTGATGCCGGAGTTCACATTCTCAAGATTACCAACTATTTTAATAATAAAAATGGAGCAAGGTGGTCCTGAAACCTGTTTTTTTGAATTGGTTTTAATAGATTACTTTTCCACATCAGCTTCCAACAGAATCAAAATTATTCTAGATTATCAGTTACTATTTTTCTCCTGCATTATTCTGAATGTATCCAAATGTTTCTGGTTTTGCACATCTGGGCTCTTTTTGCAGAATAAGGTTATTGGTACTAGGAGCTCCTAGAGAGGGCCACAGAGGAGGGTAGCCTGATCATGTGTGGTCATCTGCTCATTCTTGTGACCTTGTCACAAATTCCTGTGGGAAGGAACTATGACTTACTGTCTTTTTACCATTGGTGTCTTAGCATAGTGTCTAGCACAAAGGAGATACTTAATGTAGAAAGAATGAAAATGCAAGTTCCATGTGGCCAAAGATCACAACTGCCTTATTCTGTGTTTTATACTCACCCCTTAGCTCAGTTCCCACATACTTAGTAGGTGATCAATAAATATATACTGAGTGAGTCAGGAGTTGGGGGTTGAATTTTCTTGGAACCTGCTCTTCTCTGATATTCATAGTTTGATATATATTTGAGTTTATAAATAAAATCTTAGTTTGGTTATCCAAATGTGCCAGCTTATTACTATAATTGAAAGGTTGCATTTTACATAAGATACTGCCTTATAGTTTATTATTTTCCTCTTACCTTCAAACCTCCCACACAATTTTTAAATAGTTTTTTATAATTAGGATGACTTGAGGTGTATTTATCCACCTGGTTGCTATGGATGAGTGGTTAGTGACTTTGTACAGGCAAGAATATAACACGTTGAAGAGTGATTATAGATAAGTTTAGGCATGACCAAATCATACCAAGTCATGAGAGGAAAAGGCACTCACAGTACAGGTTACTAAGTGGTTGAGGTCCGCATCACCAAGAACTCTCACTTGCAGGTGCCGCATACCAGGTGGCAAGAATGATTTCAACTGAATCTGAAAGCTTATTTAAAAATATTCTCAGTTCAGCAATGAACCAGTTGTGCCTACCACTTAAGCAATAATTTTCTCAGGAGCAATGTTTCCAACCTCAGTGACTCTCCTGGTTACTAGAAGAATGAGGTTACTGATAAAAATTATTCCCTTTATTCCAGGGATGATTTTTGTACCGCCTTGTAATGCTTAAAGTAAATTTTCTCAGAGGAAGCAGATGTTAGGTGCTTATTAGTAGGGTAGTTTTAAACATTTAAGATGTGAACAAAAGACCAGATCATTCCAATGGTTCTTTGACAATTATGTAGGAAAGGAAGTGCATTAACTTTAACAACACGTGAATGCCATAGAACTTTGTATTTGTATGACTTGCATGGAAATGTAGTGTTCTTCATTTTTGTATGGTTTCTATAGTATTTTAGTGATAGTTGGGAGCTTTTAAAAGTGCTTTTATTATTATGAGGTATGGGTGCTGTCGCAGTTGAGGTAGGATAGTACCATGCCGAGCCTTTTCTTCTCAGCTTCTGAAAATAGTGACCGTTTGTTTGCAAGGTAGCTTTAATTTTTTTCCCTTGGCTTGGGACAGAATTTGTGTTGGCACACCCACCACATGCTCTTTGAGTATCTCTCGGGAGAAAATGTTTGCCCTGACTTATCAGGCAGGAGATGCTGGCAGTGCCCTGGTCAGCAGTGACACTGAAAAAGAGAAGTGAAAGAACAGTGGCTGTCAGGTCTTTACCTGTTTTTAAAATGTTCTTTTACATGATTTGTGCTGGCTTCAGCTTCCTCTCGGTTTTCCTTTTTAACTAGTTGTGTAGTAAAACTGAAGTCTTTTCTCTTTCAGCGCTTAAATTCTCAAACCTAAAAGGCAAACTCCATCTCTTCTTAGTAATGACCTTGTGCTTTCCTTTATTTCAGTATGTGCTAACATCCTGCAGAAACAATTGAAAACTTAATAGAAATAGAGAATGTCAGGCATAGAAAGAACCTTAGAAATGGACTCTATAACCCCTTTCTTTATACAGATGAGGAAATTGAGGCCCAGAAGTGAGTTGATCAGATATACAGCTAGTAGATACAGGTCACCTAAGGGCCCCTGTCTGTCATCACCATGTCCCTTCCTGGGTGTCAGAGTGACTGAATGGAGCAGAAGTATGTAGGAGACTATATATTAGAAAAGAAGGGAAGGCTCAAAATTCCAAGAATCTAAATTTAGTATAACTTATGTTGATGCCTTTTTTTTCTTAATTTACATTGTAATCATGCATGCTAACTTATAGCTGTGGCATCATCATATTTGAAAGCTTTCTCAGTTTCTAACTTGCAGGTAACTCTAGTTGTTTAGTGAAGGTCCATGCATGTAGGAAATAAAGAAAAGCAAAGAGAACATTTATACTATTTTCATTCTGTCGTATGTTTTCTGCTTTTATTCCAAGAGCTACAGGTGTATAGAAGCATATTTTCCTATTTGCATTTGTCCTATTCATTTTGAGTATAAATCCTTTATTTGTCTAAGCCTTTTTGACCTGATAATTAAAAAATATTTTTGCTTACATTTTAAGCAAGCATACATTTGTGTTTATAAAGCCAGTTTATTAATTATTTAAAAGAGTCAGATAGTCAAGTTGGTTGTAATATGAATTGTCAGCATTTTTTTGCTGTTTGAATTAAAGTGCTTACTATGGTTGAATAAGTAGAAAGGTAAGAATTTGTAAGGCACTTCAAACTCTCAGGAACTTTCAAAAGCAAATGGTATTCCATCATCGTCTGCATTGGCTACATAAAAGAATTGCAGTCAGTTAAATATATTGATTGCTGCATAAATAGAGAGTTTTACTCATTTCTTTTTGTTCTCTGTAGAGCAGAAGAGAGACTGGATTGAGAAAGTGGTGTTTGTTTATTGTGATGGGAAGAAATGAAGACTAGCATTACCCTATAGTATCTATGTATTGAAGTGACTTCTTAGGACCATCTTTCTTTTTTAAATGTTAGAAACCAACAAAAGTTCAAGAAAGGAAATAGTCATCATCTATATTCCCAACATCTAGAATTAACCACTCAGCATTTTGATAAGCCTTCTTTTTTTCCATCTCTCTCTGTACCTTAATAATTATACAACTGACATATGGGTGTTTTTTAAATTATTAAAATAATAACACAATTAATATTCTATTTTAAATACTTTTATATGCATATATAAATTTATATAGAAAATATTAAGTACTGTTTAGTGAGAACTTTTAAGTAATATTATACTGTATGTTTAGCCATCTTTATAGCCTCTGTACTTAGCTTTGGTGTTTACTAGTCAAAAAATATTTATTGGATTAAAAATTAATAATTGACATAATAAATTTTATGTATACTCCTCCCAAACTTTGGACTTCTTTTAGCTTCTTAAACAGCCACATTTTACTTTGCTTCTAATCCTTCAAAATGTCCAGGTCTCACCTCACATGCCATTTCCTTTGGGAGACTTTCCCTAATCATTTTCTGATGGAGAGACTTCCTTGCTCCATGATCCCATACTTCAGGGGTGTGGCCCTTTTTAATGCTCCTTTCCATTGGAAATATTTGTTTAAGGGAAGTCTTCTCTGGTAACATTGCAACTCCGTGAGAGCAAGGACAATATCTGCTTTTTCAGTCCTATATTCCCAGCACCTAACTTGTGGCCCTGTACTTAGTAGAACTGAATAGAAGTTTGAAGAACTGAATTATAAGCATATTTGTAGTACTTTGGAATGTAATTCAAGGGAATGGCAAAATAACAGTTTTGATATACACTACTGCCTCTTGACACTTCCTTCTGTTATCTCCTCTTCCGCACCCCATTGCCCATCCATTTCCAATCCTGTCAGCTAAGACTAAAAGACTTACTGTAATTCTGGCCATTTAACTCTGTCTCTACCATCACCAACATAGTCTGTCTCTTTAAATTATATAGATCACAGGTAGAATTTTCAGAAATGAGTTTCTGGACAGAGTTTAACTATAATTTTTCTGCTTTTTTATATTTACTTACATAGGTAAGTACAAACATATATTCATTTATATTTATGTTTTTATATTTGCTTATTTTCTCCCTCCTTATATTCTTCATGAATACATTTCTTAATTTTTTTCTTTCCTTCTTATGTTAGCTACGTTTGACTTTTTTTCATGTCTGTAATATTAATGTTATCACAGCAGTACTCTCATTGGTAGTGTGGCTTTTGGAAACATGAAAAAGAAAAATCTAAATGATTTGAATTGCATTTCTGGACCTTTTTGGACCTGCTTTCAAGAGGACAAGAAATCTTAGATCATCTTATAAGCAAACTGACCTGTATGGGTTTAGGGCTAAACAAGCCTCTTGATTGTATTAGGGAATTTTTCAGTTGCTCTGATATACTTGCACATTGTAAAGAGGAGAGGTCAGGAGACCTCTATCCCTGTCCCTGCTTTCACCACCTCCTTCTGATCTTGGTTAGCATGGAGCTTAGCTGGGAAGACAGTGAGCAAACTGGCCATTTATGTTTCCTAGTCTAGAGGGTTCTTCATCTGTTTGACTGTGTTTGGCTCCATCTGTCCTGGCAGGTAGGATATCTTATCTCTCACTATTTTATTTTTCATTGCACGAGACAGTTAAGGGATTGCCTTATTCCTGGGAAATCTGAAAATTAATTAAGTGGTTACAGGGCTAAGTAAGGGCTGATAATTATCTGTATCTAATTCACATGCAGTGATGTTTTTCTGATCTATCATAGATTTCATTGTTGTATTAGTTAGGATCAGTTTGGCTGCTATAATACAGTCCCATGTAGCAGTGGTTTAAACATGATGGAAGGTGATTTATTTCTTATTTAAGCGTTCGAGTGTGAGCAATGCAGGGCAGTTAGAGTGCCTTCATGGTGCTAGGGACCTAGGACTCTTCTATTTTGTTGCTTTGTCATCTTAAACTTAAGAGGGCAACTTCTGTTCCTATTACCACCTCGTTATCACAGATACATCATAAAACGGGGAACAGAAAGTGGAAGGGTTAGTCCTTTTAAGGACGCAACATAGAAGTATATAATTTCCATTCATATGCCATTCATCAAACCTAGTCACATGGTTATATTTAGCTGTAAAGGAGGCTGGGCAGCCACACATTCCACTAAAACTTTTATTGCTATAGAAGAAAACAGGTATCAGGGGTATAGGGAGCATCTCCACCACAGTAGTCAGCAACAGGAAAGGATTTACTCACTTGTTTTCTAACATACTGCTTTGTGAGGAGAAATTGCCCACTGAAGTTTTCAGGTGGACTTGAGCTACTGAAAAGAGTTCACCTGAGTCAATGTTTTTGCCTTTGGGACTTTAAATCAAGTTTATTACAGTGGGTACAGGGATGCATGTGAGATGTATTAAGAGATGAGGTTGCTTTTTCTTAACTCTTATTTTTCTTGTGCTGTTTTTGTGTCTTTCATTTTCATGTTTTTTGAGGCCCAGCTCATGCTTGCCTTCCTTGTGTTTTAGGTATGGCACAGTCACAAGGCTGGTGGAAAAGATACTTGAAGGCTTTTTGTAAAGGCTTCTTTGTGGCAGTGCCCATGGCAGTGACTTTCCTGGATCGGGTTGCCTGCGTGGCAAGAGTGGAAGGAGCATCAATGCAGGTGAAAACTAGTTTGACTCCACACTCTAAAACTCATGCTTCCTTGTTGCTGAAGCATGAGACAGGAGATTTCTGTATATTATTTCTATGGTGGGAACTGAAAGGCATATAAAAAGACTATAAGATCTTCTAACGCAGTCGTATTATAATCAGAGTAAAGGTGAAGAAAAATAATTATCAGGTAGTTCTCTGAATGTATAGTTTGTATTTTTAGGAATTATAAATGGAGAATTTAAAGACATTTTAGTAAATGACACCATTTTCTGTGGATATGTCTTGGGATTTTAAGATATTTTAGTTATCCATATTTGAATCTGTACTTAAATATACTCTTAAGACTAAGTTATTAGTACAGTTGTGGGTGGGTTTGGGTCAAATTCAATGACTCTGTTGATATATATATATATCAATATGTTAATACATATATATGATACATATCCATATCAATATATCTATGTATATTGATTTATCTATGTATATTATTAAAATCAAATTCAGTTACTCTTGATATATATGTGTGTTTGTGTGTATATATATACATATATATAAGTATCAGACATATTTGATACAGACATCAATATATAAATATACACAATACTTATATATATAAGTATATATGTATATATATGTATATATGTAAAAGTATATACATATGTATATATACTTTTCATAGAAAAGTCTAGAGCACTGATCTCAGATATTCTAGTGTGTTCTTTAAGCATGTTGCTGATTGAAAAGATTAAATGCTGTTTACATTGGAAGAAGTCTATAGTGATTTCCAAAAGTTTTATGCAAATGGTCTCCTGGAATAATTTACAGAGAATTTTGTTGTTTTAAAGTTGATGTCTAGAATGTAGCTGTTTATGTTTATGTAATTAAGAAGAATTGTATTTTGTAATATGATTTATTTTCTTCTGTGATTAGCATGTATTAAGTTCATGCATTGTGCTAAATAGCTGGGTAAAACAAATAAATAAATGGATATACAAGCTTCTAAGAACTGAAAATTATACGGAAAATAAGCAGCTTACTTTTTTCTTTTTGTTTTAGTTAGAACTAGTTAAGAGCATATACATCAGCTTGAGGAGTTAAAATGAAATTGCTTTTTAAAATATTATTTCTGAGTTCTGGTAGTCTGTGAGATCCTTAGAGGGTGTACTTTTTGGGTGAAGCTAAAGATCTAAAGCGGGGCTGTCTGAATATTTACCTCTGTGGGCCTTCCGTTGGGCAGGGGATTCTGAGCTCAACCCTTGTCTCTCAGGTTCCCTCCACAGTGGGTCACCAGCCACAAGCAATCTGATTACTTACTTTGAATGAGAAAATATTTTACTGCAGGGGTATAATAAACTTAGGAAGAGGGATTTACAGGTATATGGTTTTATTCCTAAATGCAGTTTAATATGTATTACACAGATTCGATTTTACATTTCCTGCCTCTTTAATTTTGAATTCCTGATAGCCTCATCTCAGACCAAATCCTTAGGAAAAACTAGACTTTTTTTGCAAAGTTTTTGAGTCAGGTTCTTCATTTGAGATTTAAACTGCCTCCTCCACAGCTACCCAAACCCTTTTTGGTCCCTTGGTCCCTTTGAATACATTGATGGGTATGTATCTTTTGGTAACAAATAATAGTTACTAATGTTTTTTTCCAATGTCATTAGTACTGTCTTGCTACATAACCATTGCTATTGTGAGATGCATTTTTCCAGACCACAAAACCTCCTTATCTTGGATCTAATGATATTCCAGAGGATCATATGGCAATCATAGTATCCCAATCTTCATATTTTTAGGCCAGTTACATTCTGAACATCTATGTTCAGGGCTGTGCTAAGAGGAAATTCACTTAACAACTAGAAGTTGACTGTCTTCTGAAAAGACGAGGCTTATCCACAGTGAAGTAGGCAGTGAAGAAAGTGTTAAATAGTATTATCTTAAATGCCAGTCTGTTGACTAATACTGTTTATTGAAGATTTGAATTTCTTACAGTATTCCTGGACCCTATCTCCAAGAAGTCAAAAAATTTTAACCATGTAGTTTGTTTAATATACTATGTAGAATTTCCTTGGCTACTGATTACAGGAAAATAGCCTGAACTGAGTTAGATATACAGGGGAATTTCTTGGAAGGCTTATGTACCCGGGAGGAAGGCAAGAGCATGGCAAGTGTCAGGGACGACTGGAACTAGGGACCTGAATGCTGCCAGAGTGCTCAGTCTTGCTTCTGTCCGCGTCTTGGCTTCATTCTCCCAGACCAGCTTTCTTCACCATGCAGGGTACATTGCTAATGGCAGCTGTCATACCTTAAGATGCCCTGTGTCATCACTTCCTGAGAGAAATCTCTCCTCTTGTCTTAGTTTCACTTCGAAAAATGTTGGGGGAAGGACTGTGATTGGTTCAGCTTGGGTCACATGTCCTTACCTATACAAATGTACATAACCTTGGCCAGCCGGTTAGGGTGCCATGATTGGCCCAGCTTTGGAGAGATGTACACCCCTCCCTGTGGTTAGGCTGAGTCACAGAATGACAGCATGTGTCTGAATCATATTCTTCCATGGGCTTTCAGGGTGACATTTCCCAGAAGAAGGCAGGGGAGTGCTGCTTTCAGAATAAAAGGGGAAAGGATATTCGGGGAGGAAAGGAAAAATGTATGTTTATTATGGTTGGGTCTGATTTTAGGAATTTTAGACTAATTCTACATATAACAGATACTTATTTACAATTTTCACTAAATCACATTTAAAATTATTTAGGAGCAGAAATTACAATAATGAGATATGATTAATTAATTTGGCATATTGAAGACGTCTTTGTTATACAGCTCTGATAAATTGAACATGTTTAGACCATGGGGTTCAGCAGAATTTTTGACAAAAAATTTGAAAAAATTATTGTTTTCAAGTTTCTCTAATAATGCCAGTTCTAAAATAGCTGGCCGGGTATGTGGAGATATCTGGAAGTCCCTGGGCATCCTGCAAGGAACACACCTGCTTTTATTGAATCTGAAGCCTGAAAATGATATCTGGTGATGGCAGTTGGTTGATTTGTTGTGAGGGGAAGGAGTACTGTGGATGTGTGGTGATGACTTCTTGTATTAAGGCTTAAAAGTATGAAAGCAAGGCAGAAAAAGCAAGAGGCAAGACAGAAAGACAGCCTAGAGAAGAGGAAAGAAAATAAAATAGATCAGTTGGATGATAGAGGATGATGGAGAAAATCAGATAACTGGGACAGTAAGCAGGAGACAGAGTGGTACAGGGAACAGTGATAAGAGAGCCCAGACAGAAAAGTGCTCCAGAAAGGGGTCGATAGGCCCCTCCGTAGGGCCTCCCTTGCGATCTTACCCTTGAGTGCTGACACATCTCTGCGGCATGTTGTGTGTAGCACCGTGAGGTCTGTCATCTAGCTGTCCATTCTACATCTCAATACTCATTGAAGGAATCTGCACCATTTTGAAGGAATTCCTATTGGCGTAGGTTATCAGTCTTGAGCATCATTAGCTGCATATTACTTTCTAGTGTATCTAGTCATTGTTATTTAAATATGAATAATTTTGCAATTCAGGAGGTCATTTTGGGATATGGATAATAATGACAAGCAGTAGTAACTGTGAATTGGGATAGAGAGTCATTTATCCAATGACTAGTAAGTGCAGAACACTATTTCATGTGCTATAGGGGAGTGGTAAATCAGACATAGATTCTGCCTTCAAAGTACTTTTACTTTGGTAGAGGGGGTTCAAGAATTGTTCATCCTGGATGATGGATACATCCTCAGGTGAGATTAATGTAGAAGATATCAAGTTGTCTGATAGATGTGTGGCCAGTGCCTGATACATCCAGAAACAAAAACTTGTTTGATTCAGCATACTGTTGTGGAGAATGGACCTATAAATTTTAATCTGGAGCAAAGTGGTACCAGAAAATAGTGCCTTGAGCCCTTTTATTGTTGGCCACAGTATGAATGTTTACTATGGTGACAAACAGTCGTGAGATTTCAGTGGCTTATGTACAGATCTTTAGTTCTTGTCCACGGGCCAGTGGGTTGGCTGTGGCTTTGGTTTCATGGGCTTCGTGTTTCTCACTGTGGGGCCTAGACAGAAGGAGCTGCGGCTGCCTGGAGTGTGCTCTTATGGTGACTGCAGGGTACAAGGGGGTGAGTGGAAACATGCAGAACCTTGTAAAGCCTCAGTTTAGAACTTCCATTCTTCTGTTCACATTCCATTGGTCAAAGCCAGTCACACTGTAAAACCAATCAGATAGGGCACTACATTCCACTCATTGGGAAGTTATGGCAAAGGTGGGGAGAGCAGGAAGAACTGTGAATAGGTAAGTACATGTACCATAGCCATTATGACTCCAAGGACATATGGTTGACTTCAGAGGTAATCTATAAAGTTGTTGTTTACCTTGGAGTCTACCTCGAATGACCCTAGTCTTTGTAGTCCAAGACTGACAAAATTGCAATAGATTGAAATTCTGTGGTCACTAAATTCTGGAATGGATTGATCCATTTTAGATGTCTTTAGGTTGGCCCATGGCCAGTTGGATCATACCTTTAGGATAGATTTTCTTAAAGGTCACTCTGCAATTTATAGACATGTTATTTAGGAAAATCCAGGGATTGAAAGATCAAATCTTATTAAGGAGACATATAATATTAGACTTTGGGAGTTTATTGAATATATGCTGTTATAGCAACACTAGGAAAACAACATGAGTAACAAATTTTGCATTAAGAGCTTTCTTTCTTTTAACATTTCTGTTGGCCTGGGATTTAATAGAAGAAGCTTGTTTTCATGATTCCTCTTAAAATAAATAATTCTTTACTTTTTAAATACTACTCAGTGGTTCTTTTTTGAGGTTGGGTTTTCCATTATTGATTTACAATTCATTAGGTTTCTGACTAGAAGTATAGAGGTGATCAAACATGGAGAGTCACAGCTAGTTGAAAGTAGGTCATAAATGAAAATACAGTTTTTAATGATTAAATGATATAATTCAATGGAAAATAGGATTCAGTTTGTGAAACATTTGCTTTTTTTTAAATGATGTAAGGGTATATGTATTTTACTGGTGAGATGTACCTTTTGCAATGCTCTTCACACAAGGAATGCTGGCAGAAATTGTTGGTTAATGATTATTCATACTGACTTATTCCCCTTTAATGCAATGAATCACTTCTACTGGTTGCTGAAAGGTTACTGTGAAAGTAGATGCACTTTTTTTTTTAAAGAAGCATCACATTACTCAACATTAATGTAACTCAGGAAATGAAGACTGATATTACATACAGTTGAAACTACAGAAGGAATTTATGTCGGTGGAATGCAATTATTCAAAGTAGAAGTTCAATCACTTACAGAGGCTTTTAGAGTAAAAAGGTGTCCTAGGAATAGTTTAATGACCTCACACCAAAGTTTTAGATTTCATTTAAGTGAGAATGCCTGCAGCAGGGTCACTGGTTCTTATAAAAGGTGTATGCCTTCTACATTTAAAATTAAGAATTAATATTTTAAAAAGAAATGAAGGAAATAATTCTAAGTGTCATTGTCCTGCCTTTGTTGCAATTGCTACATAATTTTTATACTATTTTCCTGTTTCCCTTTTGCATTGCCAGAGGGGAAAATACTTGAAACATTACTACACGATATTATATCTGTAGCTCAGACTTCAGAGAAAGATTTGTACAGAATGTATTAAAAAATTAGAGAATATAAGGTAGAGTTTATCAGCATTGAGGGCTTTATTCATCAATAACATTCATTGGTTCAAAATTGTCTTGACTTTCAGCTACCTGCAAATGATGCTGAAGAAACTGGATTGTAATAAACCTCTTAGACTACTACCTGGCTCTTTGCAGTCATTATCTTGTTTCCTGCTGAGTTTAAAATTAAAAGTTCTGTCAGAAAAGTGAGCTAAGAGGCTCCTGCTCTGTTTTTCTCTCTGTCACATTTATTTATTTCATTAAAAAGTTTTTTCAACTATAGTGGGCTTGATATTCCACAGCTATTATTAGTTGTAACTATTATTTTGACATTTTGAAAAGATAGATACAAATACACTCTAAAGGAAAGAGATATATTGTGATTTTTGCACCAGATTTTAATGTAGAGTTAGGGAGTTTTATGTTACCTGCTGAATTTGCGCTTCCGAGATGCTGGGAACCATGGGGCACACATTTCCTCCTATGTTGACTGCTCTGTGTTCTTACTCCCCTTGGTCATCTGGGGCTGACTTTGAAGGGAGCCAGGAGTTAATGTTGGAATGCTTTATAGGCTTACGCATGAGCTTTCGTTCCAAATTACCTTTGGCTCAAAAATCTCACCTGAGGTTTTTACCTCTTAGGATGTTATGCATTTTTATGTAGTTCTGCAGCCTGTCATTAATAAGAATTCAAATAGATCAGTTTATATTTATAGCAACAAACATATGTGATACTGAAACAGTTGGTGAGTGATAACTTTATAATGTCCCTTCATGGATTTTCCTCACTTCCCAAGATAGAGTAACAGTATGCTTCTGCTTTATATAGCCAGGGTTATATCTGTTATTTAAATGCTGACTTCATAACACTCTTTTTTATTTTTAATATTGAAGTAATTTTAGATTTACAGAAAAGTTGTAAGAATATTGCAGAGAACTCCCACGTGTTGTTTACTCAGATTCATCAGTTTTTAATATTTTGCCACATTTATTTTATTCTCTTCTTTTTAGTTGCCTTTCTCTCCATCCCTCTCTCCCTCTCCTTTCTATCTCCATATTTATATCTGTTGAAATATATATAATTAATATATCTATGTTCTATGAATATACATACATGTATGTAAGTGTGTATATATACACATGCAAATGTTGTTATTGAACCATTTGAGAGTAGGTTGCATATATCAGGCCTCTTTAAGAATACTTCTCTATACTCTTCTGAGTCATGATGCTGCTGATTAGTATATTATAGCTTTTATTTTACAGATTTTTAAATTTAATACTTTATTCAGATTTATATGCATAGAAGTTTTGATACATTAAAGGATGTTGACTCAAGTTCTAACTTTTACATTAGAAAAAAATGAGGTCAGACATTCTGAAATAACTTACCTAAGCTCACACTGCCTTTAAGTTTGAGGACATGCTTGAACCAGTTCTGATAATGTTTTCTATTTTATTAAATAAGAACAAATAAAATTTGTGCTTAATACTATGCTGTAATATCTCTCTATAATATTCCTGCTTGTAGAGATATTGTCTTCCATTTTGTTTTGGTTTATAGAATGATGTTAATTAAATTAGTAAGCTATTTAATTTGGGTATCATTTTCTAGTAGATTTAGAATTGACCCAAAGGTAGAAATTAAGCTTATATAATAGTGTGAGAAGAAAGATTTTAAACTTTGAAGGTCAGATTGATGGACTATGTCCTATTCTAAACTGAAGACTACAGATTTCATAATAAGATTTTTGAAGAGATGGAATTAGACTTCAGTTTCTGGAAATATGGTAGAATAGACATTTCAAAAATATTACCAATGCAAAACTCATAAAATGGTGTAAATAAAACATTAAACTTCCTCAAAAAATACATAATGACCTTGCAGGGAGTTAAGGGAAATGATCAGAGACCACAAATAAGGGAGAATACTTTTCCAGGGTAGCAAGTATGCATTAAAGCCAGCTGCTGTCCTATAGACATTTATCAATTCCTAGTAATTCAGAGCTTTTGGTTTTAATGACCACATGGGAATGAAAAGACAAGGTCCTAGACTCATACAAGGTAGAGAGTTGGAACAGAAATTCTGAATCATTTCAGGACCATGGAAGAGACACATCTTTAGGGAAAAATTGTCTAGGCTCTCAGTAGAGGGGTAAAGCTGTAAAGTAGGATTGAGGTTTGAATTCACATTCATTGCAACTAAAAAACTCCAAACTAAGAGATTAACTTATAGTGGACCTGGTTTAAGAGCAGCCTGAGACACTATGGGCACATGCAAAGTTTGATGAACATGATCTCACAGTAAAAACATCACAAAATGAAATGAGCACTATTAATGAGAGTCAGTAACAACCTTTCATAGAATCAGACGCTAAAGATTCTAGATATTAGAATCATCAGCTATCTAATATAGTATGTTTAATGAAATAAAGACAGGAACTGAGAATATGAGAAAGTTAACAGAAGATTATTTATATGTTCAAGTAAAGTATGATTTTTAGTACTTGTGCTTTAATATATTTCTTGAGGTATAAAAATGGTATAGTGGTTAGGTTAAAAAATCCTTAACTTCAAGACACTCATGAGAGAAATTAAAGAAGAAACCAATAAATGGAAACACATCCTGTGCTCATGGATAGGAAGAATTAATATTGTCAAAATGGCCATCCTGACTAAAGCAATCTACAGATTCAATGCAATCCCTATCAAAATATCAACAGCATTCTTCAATGAACTAGAGCAAATAGTTCTAAAATTCATATGGAACCACAAATGACCCCAAATAGCCAAAGCAATCCAGAGAAGGAAAAATAAAGCAGGGGAAATTATGCTCCCTGACTTCAAGCTCTACTACAAAGCCACAGTAATGAAGACAATTTGGTACTGGCACAAGAACAGACCCATAGACCAATGGAACAGACTAGAGAGCCCAGATATAAACCCAAACATATATGGTCAATTAATATATGATAAAGGAGCCATGGATATACAATGGGGAAATGACAGCCTCTTCAACAGCTGGTGTTGGCAAAACTGAACAGCTACATGTAAGAGAATGAAACTGGATTATTGTCTAACCCCATACACAAAAGTAAACTCAAAATGGATCAAAGACCTGAATGTAAGTCATGAAACCATAAAACTCTTAGAAAAAACATAGGCAAAAATTTCTTGGACATAAACATGAGCAACTGCTTCATGAACATATTTCCCCAGGCAATGGAAACAAAAGCAAAAATGAACAAGTGTGACTATATCAAACTAAAAAGCTTTTGTACAGCAAAGGACACCATCAGTAGAACAAAAAGACATCCTACGGTATGAGAGAATATATTCATAAATGACATATCTGATAAGGGGTTGACATTCAAATTATATAAAGAGCTCACGCACCTCAAGAAACAAAAAGCAAATAAGCCACATAAAAAATGGGCGGAGGAGCTGAACAGACACTTCTCCAAAGAAGAAATTCAGATGGCCAGCAGGCACATGAAAAGATGCTCCACATCGTTAATCATCAGAGAAATGCAAATTAAAATCACAATGAGATATTACCTCACACTAGTTAGGATGGCCACCATCCAAAAGACAAACAACAACAAATGTTGGTGAGGATGCGGAGAAAGGGGAACCCTCCTACACTGCAGGTGGGAATGTAAACTAGTTCAACCATTGTGGAAAGCAGTATGGAGGTTCCTCAAAAAACTCAAAATAGAAATACCATTTGACCCAGGAATCCCACTTCTAGGAATTTGCCCTAAGAATGCAGCAGCCCAGTTTGAAAAAGACATATGCACCCCTATGTTTATCGCAGCACTATTTACAATAGCCAAGAAATGGAAGCAACCTAAGGGTCCATCAGTAGATGAATGGATAACGAAGAGGTGGTAGATATACACAATGGAATATTATTCATCCATAAGAAGAAAACAAATCCTACCATTTGCAACAGCATGGATGGAACTAGAGGGTATTATGCTCAGTGAAATAAGCCAAGCGGAAACAGACAAGTATCAAATGATTTCAATCATATGTGGAGTATAAGAGCAAAGAAAAAAACTGAAGGAACAAAACAGCAGCAGACTCACAGGACCCAAGAATGGACTAACAGTTACCAAAGGGAAAGGGACTGGAGAGGATGGGTAGGAAGGGAGGGAAAAGCGGGAAAAATGGGCATCATGAAAAGCAGACATAATGTAGGGGGGGCACGGGGAGGACTGTAAAACTCAGAGAAGACAAGTAGTGATTCTATAGCATCTTAGTACACTGATGGACAGTGACTGCAATGGGATATGTGTTGGGGACTTCATAATAGGGGGAGTCTAGTAACCACAATGTTGTTCATGTAATTGTACATTAATGATAGCAAAATTAAAAAAATCCTTATCTGCTGTAGTTTAGATCTTTAAAAATTATCAATGAAATATATAATAGCTGAGATTTATATTAAAATAATATGCTAGGAGGAAAAGTAGAGTGGGTTTATAAATGAGAGAAGACTGGACATGAGTTCATAATTGTTGAATCTAGATGGGTCACATGGTAGTTCATTATACTATTCTGTCTACTTTAAAGAAACAGGTTTATTGAGGTATGATTTATACACCATTGAGTTTACACATTGTGAGTGATTTAATGGTTTTTAGTAAGTTTATGGAGTTGTACAATCATCATCTTTTAGAATATTTCTGTCACTCCAAAAAGGTCCCTCATGCCTGTTTGAAGTTAATTCTAACTCCCACCTTTCCCTTACACAACCACCCATCTGCTTTATAGATTAGCCTTTTCTGGACATTTCTTGTAACTAGAACCATACAATATGTGGCATTTTCAGTCTGGGTTCTTTTACTTACCATAATGTGTTTTGAGATTTATCCATGTTGTACTGTATATCAATACTTTGTTTTTATTGCTAAATAGTTTTGCAGTGTATGGCTATCCAATTTTGTTTCTGTGTTTACTGTTGATGAACATTCACGTTGTTTCCACATTTTCATTACTGTGAATAATGCTGCTGTGGACATCTGTGTATAAGTCTCAGTGTAGACAAGTTTTAATTTCTCTTGGGCAGATACCTAAGAGTGGAATTGCTAAGTTGTATGGTATATTTGTATTTAATTTTTTAAGAAATTGCCAAGCTAACACAGGCATGTGAGAAAGTGTGTTAACTAGTACTGCCCGCCTGCTCTTTCTGCATCTTTGTTGCTGGGATGGGGGAAGTGAAAGGAACATGTCCAGTCTCACTGCAGCTGTGTGCAGCTGGAAACCCAGCTCTCTGCTCAGCCTGCTGATATACGGTGTTGGGGCAGTTTTTCCTTTGGTGTTTGCCTGGATAAGCCAGGTATATAAACAGATTTTTTGTTCTGCTGGACCATTCTTTTCCTGGCCCTTTGGCTAGGTAGTAGGCTTTTCTTTATGCTTTTTGCCCCACTTGTTTGGTGGTTTCCAGTTGCAATCTTCTCCAGTGCTCCATCTAAGATGTGTGGGAAGCAAAAAGAAAACCCAGGGAATTTACTACCATGTCATTCCTCAAGTCTTAAGGTCCTTAGCCTCTAATCTATCTTCTTTTTACCTTTCAGAATCTAACTATATTGTTCATTGTATTATGTCTGAGGTGTTTTAATTAGAAAGGACTGTTGATGAATGGAGGTACTCCATTTTGGTCTTAGGCTATGTTTTTACCTTCCCAAGTAGTCAAATGTGTCTGAGTTTTGGACAGTGAAAACAGGATGATAAGTGAGTTACCATTTCCAGGCCTTGCCCATGAAAGCCTTCTTTGTGATCCATACTCTCTTTTTTCCTCTCTTCTGGCTGGATGCAGAAGATCCAGTTGAGTACTGTGAGGCCACAGGAGATGATGGATCTGCAAGATGGAAAGAACCTGGGTTTCTGAATAACTGGGTATAGTAAATCTGCTTCTTACTGTGTTAGACATGGAGCTTTTGAGATTGTGTTTATAGGCAGTTTGGCTGTATACAACTTACTACTATCCCTTTTCCTTTTTGCTATTTCTCATACTCCCTTTAAGGCTAAACTAAAGTCCTATCTTCTTCACATAACTTTCCCTACTTACATTATTAAGTTACTTAAAATCCTACACTACTAGAAATTTAACATGATTATAAATTCTTTTGTATTGTCCTCTAGTCATTTCATGGGTTAATACTAGTTTTACTTTGTAAGTTTCTAAAAGAAAGGGACCGTATTCCTCTCACCTACCCATTCAGAAGGATGCTGAATAAATGCATATTAAATTTGTTCTTTGAAACACTGAAGTGTCTGAATAATTAAACCCTACAGAAATATGATAAAATGAAATGATCAACATTAAATTTTTTTTCTCTGACCTTGAGGGTGTTTCTGCACTCTTCACCTGAAAACTTTTTAGATCCTTGATGAATCTATCATATTCTTTATGGCAGAGATCTTCAAACCTTTTCCCATGACTCATATTAAATAATATAGTTTTTCATTGTACACACATACACACAACTGAAACAGAAGTTTCATGTAACAATACTTAAACTGTAATTACCATCATTATGTGCAGTGCCTTCTGATATTTTCTATTCTGGTCGCAACCCATTAAATTGATTCTATGACTCACTCATTGGTCATGACCTGTAATTTGAAAACTGCGGCTTTATTGCTGGAGGGAGGGTTGAAAGGGTGAACCTGCTTAAATTGAGCTGTAACTAAGGGAATAGAGCATGTTCGCTTTTGATTCTGAAAGTGTAAATGTGGGTTTGTCATAAGGGCTTCAAGCAGTGAGTGTGATGCATGGGATAAGGAGGCCCATGGTCTGTGTAAGCCTTTTTGCAGTTACTGTGGTCCTTGGGCTTTTAAAAATAACACCACTTAGGGTACTTAGTCAAGAAGATTCCTGAGGCCCATTCCAGATCTATGAAATTAAAATTGCCAGAACTTGGGAATTTGCATTGTGACAAACTCTGTAAATACTCAAGTTTGTAAACTGTTTCCCTACAGAGAGCCCCAGCTCTTGGGTAGGGCAAGTTGTTAGGAGGTTTGCCAGACATGGGATGCTTTGAAAGCTTAAAAAATCCTAATTGCCTTCATTTGTTAAGCTTTTGAATTCTGACTCTTAGTACCTTTGAAAAATACATTTTTTATTCCCCATCCTTGTGTCTACTAATTACTCATCATATATTTGTGCTTGTTTTAGCATTGTTTTATTGTCTCTAATCTCTTATACCGTTGGTTATATGTTTATAATATTTTTCATTTTTGACTTTTCTTACTAGTTTATGAACTTTATTTTTATTTCTTCTTCTTAGTTTCAATTTTATATTATCTTTCTACTTTATTTTTAATCTTTGTGTGTGTGTATTCTACACTTGTAGCTTTAACTGTGTTTAGCTATCTTTTAATTTTTCTTTCCTGTTTAGGTTCTTTAAATTTTTTGGCCAGCTAATTTTCTTTCTTTTTTTCACAATATAAAAATCTTTGTTTCTGGAGTTTTTAAAATGACCAATAGGAAGCACAAAGTGTCAACTGAGAGAATGGCCCATTCACTTAGCATGGAAGATATGTAGATTTGTATGTAATGGCTCCTCCCTTATTGATTGTGTAGTTTGTTCCCACATTGACTCTGGCCATGTGACTTTCACTAGCCAATGGGGCACCGGCAGGTGTTACTCTAGTAGAAACTTGGTAATTACTTGTGAACTGAGAACATGCAAGAAACTCCGGCTATCATGCCACAGAGGACACTGGAGGACAGATGAGGCATCCTGGCCAACAAGCCTCACTTAACTTCCTGATATGTGCATAGAGCCATCTTGGACTTTCTAGCCCCATCTGAGCCCCAGATGATTGCAGTCTCAGGAGGGACCAGCAGAGGATCTGCCCTGCTGAGTAAATACCAAATTGCAGGATCATTAGCAAATAAATGGTGGTTCTTTTCTGACACATAGTTTTGGAGTAGTTTGTTATGAAGCAATAAATAGGTAACTGAAACAAAAATTGGTGTTATTCGTGAGGTACTGTCATAATGAAATCTTAAGATATGTGGCATTGGTTTTGGGACTGGTGGCAGTTGGGGGCTACAAAAATGATGAAGGGATTGTTGACAAAGGCTGGGCAGAGGACAAACAACTGTTAATGGAAGCTGGAGAGGTGGTAGGGCGTCTGTTATTGGAGACAGGAATGATGGTGACCCATGTTTTATGGTACTGAAACAATTTAAAAAACTGTCACCTGTGGAACTTGGAATATAGAAAATGTACCTAATGAATTTATGGATTTTAAGTCTAAGGAGATTTTTCAGGTAGAATACTGAAATTGCCAATTGGCTTTTTATAGTTTTGATAAAGTATGGGAAGAAAGAATTGAACTTAAAGCACAAATTAAAGGAAATACAGGGCATCCATGAATTTCTGTTTTGGAAAATAAAATCATTTCTTCAGCAGTCTCTGGCAAGAAAAAGATTCTCAAAGTAAAAAGTGGCCTGGGATAAATATCAAATCTTTACTGGAAGATTCTTTGTTAAAACCTCAGAAAGATTTAAGGTATGACTTAGTAGGTCCTTTTAGCTAGACAGAAGAGATAATAAGATTATAAGAATTTTTTTTAATTTGAATTAGTCATTTTATTTCTTCACAAACTCAAATGAATCATTCCTTTATAGAATTAAATTTTCTAGTAGGATTATAAGAATCTTAAGGGCTATGTGCCACAGCAGCCTGATAGTTCCAAAGTAGAGAAAAATCTAGTTGGAAAAGAGTTATAAATATGGTTTTAGGGGAAATGTAATGAACCTCAATTACATGAATAGGAAGTCTACAAAGTTTTAAGGGAGTTGAATTGGCTTATACTGAAAGAGATGATTAGTTCAAAAACAGGTCTCTAGGCCCTAGCTTACTATGAATAGGACCATTTCTTTTTAAAAAGAACCCATCCTGAGTCAAAAGCCCAGAGGACAGAGGAAAGAGCCATGGAGAACAATAGATAGGAAACCATTCCAGAGAACAGAAATGGGTTCCAGTAAAAGAACATTTCTCGCTGGGATAGGAGGCCCTGACAATAGCTGCTGCTGCATTTTAGACTTGCTATGGACAAGTGACTTCTGTGTTCTCCTTTGCCTTTTAAAAATCTATTGTAGTGATCCTGTCCCTGTCTTTTCATTGTATGTTAGATATTTGGGAACAGATACTTTGCCATTTTACTTCATAAGCCTCTGATTCAAGATGAATTGCACACAGATTTCACCCTAGGATCCTAATCCACACTCAGACCTGATGCATATCATGAGGTAACAGATTGTGATCCTTTTGCAAAAAGGGATTCTTGGTAAGGTTTGCATATATTTTGCATGTGGTTGGGATATGATTCATTGGGTCCAGAGGGCAAGACTGTTAGATTTTTAATGTCCCCTCCCCCACTCCCAATTCCCATGAGTGATGTCTCTTGATTCCTAAGCTCTTGTGTAGTTCCCTACCCTGATTCTTGGCTTGGCTATATGACTCCCTTTGGCCAATGGAATTAAAAAAAACATCATGCAAACAGAGGCTTGCTAGATGCCCACACAGTGTACCTTGTCCTTTGGGACCATTGTTATCTCTATGATTGCAGCTGCTTGCATATAGTCAGATCAGACTATATGACTAACTGCCAGAAAAAGCATAGCCTAACTTGCAGAATCAGGAGCAAATAAATGACTTTTGTTTTAAATTTTGAAGTTTTTTTGTTGCAATAGATAAGGAATACAAGGACCATATGCTTTTGTCCATTTCATTTGCCACAATGCTTTCCAATTCTTTTGACAAGCTGTTGACTACACAGCTGAATCCTTTAATTCAGTAGCTTCAATTCATGTAATCCAGGGGTCCCATGGACCAAAATTTCTGTTGATATACATTCATACTGCTAGAATGATGCTGGTTTTCTTCATATGATGCAGCATCAAGTTCAACAATGAGGAACTAATATCTAAAATCCATGGTCTCATCTTCACAGATTTGTTCACAGACATTGTACAATTGAAGTGAATAGATTGCTACACATTTGTACTTGTTGGGGAATTGGCCTCTCTGGTGTTACATGTGTCTGGGGAAATTATCCAAGCAGCCTCCTAAAAACCCTTTTTTAATTTGTTGAGCCACTTCCTTTCTGTTGCTACACACCTTAGTATGAAATATTTTTTAGGTCAAGAGCACATGTCAAAGAGAAAAAAGTGCCTGCTTCTGGGCAATGGAGAAGTACCTACTAGTGAATAAGAAAATCTTATTCAGTTTTATTAGGAAGTTAAAGATTTGTCAGTATATAGATATATCTTAGTGTCAGTGTAAAAATGTATCCATGTAGCTGGCTTACTTTACATATAGCAATCTATCTTCTTGTTAATATGTAGAAATGTTTTTTATATACATTTTATATTTCATTAATTATACATAAGCTATTCCTTGTCTTGATTAATTAGAACTATTAATTTGAATAGCTATCTCAATATCTGTTTTATTATCCAGGAAACACCATGTATGTTATAAATAGTAGTGTTTTATAGTTATTGCATTATTGCATTGAACCAGAAAGGATACAGATTTTAACCTTGGATTCTAGGTACAGTGATCAGAATTAAGGGGATGCTTAAACACTAAAGAACTTGTTAAAGAAGAAAACAAATTTCAAAAACGTTTATAATAAAAGAATATAAAAATCAGTTGCTTTTATCCCTTACAAAATTAATTGCTTTGTTTTTATTCTAAAGCATTGCATATTGATTGTAGAAACCTGGAAAATAGGGAAAGCTACATAAAATAAAATTAACCTATGCCACGTTTTAGAATTGGTTATTTTAAAAATATTATACAATACCAATAGTTAAAAAATACTGAATGATCACTGTGTTCTGGCATTATAGTATAGTATTCACTTTAAATGTAATTTAATATCCCCCCAAACCCTGTGATAAAGGTACGATTACTAGTGATTTTACAGATGAAGAAACAGGAACTGAGAGATTTATTTATTAAAGAGTTCACAGATTTAAACCCAGGCTTTTGACTTCAGTGTTTGTATTTCTAAACCATTGTAAATTCTTCTTATCCTTTCTGCAGTTTCCCTCCCTCCTTCCCTCCCATCTTCCCTTCCTACCTTTCTTCTCTAAATTGTATCACACCAATTTGTTTTTTTAATCTATCACATTTTCACCTATTTTATTTTGCCAAACATATCCAAATATCCTTAAATATTTTTCTGCAGTGTGATTTTTAATGGCTCTTAGTTTCCATATATAATATGGTTTAACCATTGCTAATTTATCAGTTTCCTATTATTGGTATTTAGGTTTGCTCAACTTTTCACCTATTATAAATAATATTTGATGAACTTCTTTGCATATACATCTTTATACATACTTTGATTTTTTCCATAGGATAGCTTTCTAAATATGACATTTCGAGGTCTAAGGATAAGATCACTCTAAGGACTTTATACACGTTTTGGCAAATTACCTTTCAGACGGTTTGTAAAGATTTTTCTTTTTTTTTAATTGAAGTATTGTTGATATACAATCTTATATTGATTTCAAGTATACAACCCAGTGTTTTGACAGTTACCCATATTATTATTATATATTATATATGTTTTATATTCACCCCCACTAGTGTAGTTACTATCAACATAGGAATATGTTACAGAATCATTGACTATATTCTGCATGTTGTACTATCATCTCCATGACCAACTTATATTATGATTGACAATTTTTGTGCACCTTTATCCCACTCTTGCGTCCCACCCATCCACTCCAACCCCTCCCTGTGGTAACCACCAGTCACTTCTCAGTGTCTATGAGTATACTGCTATTTTTGTAAGGATTTTTACTGATTCAAGCAATATATGAAAATGCCTGTAAAGCTGTGATGTGTCACTCAGTAGTCCATAGGAAATGCAATTAAAGATTAGGAGAATGAAAAATTGGCACTCACTACATCCAAGGTAAATTAATATTTATATTTCCACTTAAAAATGTTATTACTATAACTTCAAAGGCTTGCTTTTTGAAGAAAAATTAAGAAGTTTAGTATCTACAGATATGTTAATTTTATGTGAATAAAATTTCTTGCAAAAATATTAAAATGAGGTGGAAAATATTTACCCAGTTTTAAGAGGGGAATGCTGAAGAATCATAGTCTTTAAATAAGGGGATGGGATTAGAACAAAGTAATTAAAAAAAAACTCTTAGATCTCTGATTAGATTCACATCTGGAATTTCAAGGATGAAGAAACCCATTGTCTAGCACTATGCCTGGTAGAATTGGAATTTAGTTTTTCAAGGATGAAGGAATGAATGAATGAAAGAAAGTATGAATGAATTTTTATAAATTCTTATCCTTAGTGAAGGCATCCTTTTTTTTTGTTGTCCTTTACACTGGAAATGTGATGAGTATATCTCTGTTCTAGCTCATGTGGGACCTATCCAAAGTATACACATTTGAGCAGAGAGAGGCTGCCAGGACTGTCTGGTTAAGGGTGGGTGACAGGCTTAGGCCAGAGTTCTAAAGTGACTCTGTAAAGAGGGGTTTCTAACGTGAACTTTAAGACATAGCCAGATACTCCTGTGGGAGAGCCTCTGGAGGCTGGAACAAATGTGAAGAGCTCATTATTCTATACTTATTAATAAAGTGTCAGATGTAACTAGGACTTAATAAGTATAAATTTCCTGAGATGCTTTGTGATTTTAATTTCTTCCTTTTAGCACTCAAATATAATGTATGTACGGCTAGGTTTTAATCACCTTTGCCAGATTAAGGGCCCTAATGTCAAAAGTTTGAATAACTTTTGAATTAGATAGATGGTCACTGTAGGGGTCAAGTATTAAGTGGAATGGATAACAAGAACCCTTTAACTGAAAGGAATGTCCACTTCTAACTTAAAGCTTTATTTAAATTTTGGGACAGTTATAGTCTATTTTTCTTGTGCACAACTAGTGAGACAAATCTGAGAACTCTAGAAGCCATGCAAACATTAGAGACCCCTGAACAGCAAGAGAAGGAAGATGTCATTTTTGGACCATTTTATCCACATTTTTCAAAAACATGGCATTTCATAATAATCTTCCAGAATATACATTTATTTTAACTGTACTTCATGCTTCCTGACTAGTGCTTCAGTGTGAAAATATTTAAAACAAATAGTAATCTTTGTTTCTTCTCTTAAATTTTAACAAATAGTTCCCCCCCAATCATTTCTCTAAAATAATGGTTCGTCAAAAGATGTCTGAGGTCTACTGTTGGTTTCTCATGGCTGCAACTGGGGACGGTAGCCAAGGTGGGTGGTGTTCTTTATAGGCCTAAAAAGGTTGAAAACACTGCTCCCAAAGAAGTGAAATGAAAATCAGGCTTTGTTGGTAGATCATATAGATAGTTGTAACTCTGGGGGAAAATAAGTTCCCAGCCCAGGGCAAATTACCTTTGAAGCTGAAATTAGTCAAACAGAGAAATAAAGTGGGAGAAACCCATTTATTGCTTATAAGCAGTTATCCACTTCTGCTCACCCATGTCTCTCACCACCCAAATGCAAAAGGGACCCTACCAAATCCCTCTGGTCAGGTTAAGCCCTCGCTCCCCCTTGTAATCACCTATTGATATGGAGATGGCTACTTTTCTCCACCCCTTGGAAACACCTATTAATATGGAGATGCACTGAGGCCAGGTGAGAGATTCTGGAAATATTGCAATTTTACCCACAATAGTGAATTGTAGGCTATGGACTTCTCTTAAAATTAAAAAATGAATAAGAAATTTATAGAAAATAACAAAACCAGAATAATGTCATTTCTGATTGATTACTATGGTTAGTGTTACAAGGTAAGAAATCTATCATATCTCTAATTCTCCAGAGGAGTTTTATTTTCCTAAACCAAGACATAAATTCCCCCCAAACTGTCATGGTTTGGATTTAGATATAAGCTGAGACACAAGGGTATGTTGACAATGATGTTTATTTGTAGGAGGAATAAAAATTGTTCAGCATACTCTTTGGTCAGAAATAATATTAAAGCCTATTTTCTTGTACTTGTGTCAAAAGTAGGTTTCATATCTGCTGTTCTTAGCTTTAGCATAATTTATTAATGAGACAGGGACTGTAGGTGTAATCAGAGTAGGGGGAGGGCCTCCGGAAAAAGCAAGGCAGAATTATTTGCAGTCAGAGCAATGTAACTACATGCAAGGAAACCCCCTACCAAAACTCTGTGTTAAACAGTAAGCTCTAGAGTCACTCTTCAGTAAGATCAGTTGGTGTTCCCCAGATAAAGAAGAGTACCCCATGTTGTTATAATGCTAACCACTTGTAAGATTCACTTTAGCATGCTAAAAGGCCCAGGACAAACTGGGCAACTAATTTAGCATGCAGACCCAGCTGTAAACAACATAGTGAAAGGCAGGGAAGATTCCATCTTAAAGATAAGATTGCGTTTTAACACCCAGGAAGTTTGGGAAGCAGAATTCTTAACTTACTCTTTAGCAAACAAACAATACTTCAGCCCACCTTGGGGGCTGGGCATGCT
This sequence comes from Smutsia gigantea, assembly GCA_032199065.1. Classification (NCBI taxonomy): domain Eukaryota; kingdom Metazoa; phylum Chordata; class Mammalia; order Pholidota; family Manidae; genus Smutsia; species Smutsia gigantea. The sequence goes on from JAVSCE010021178.1 coordinate 157,948, forward strand.
GCCTTTTGATATGCTCCTAGACCAGGACGCAGGTGTTCTGGAGAGAAATCCGGGGGGCGGAATTCCTTGTGTTAATTCAGGGTGTTCAGACACACGTGGCTGGTCTACACCCCTAAACCTTTTCTTCATGTTCTCGAAAAATCCTAATCTGCCTATAAAACCCCTAGACAACGCACCACACTGGACTCCCTTGTCCTCTCCTGGCGTGAGCCGGGAGCTCTGTCCTATCATTTTATTTCTAAATAAAAACCTGTACCTTGCTCTCCTACCTTGACTGTTTGCTAAGCTCATTCTTCGGCTTCGTGAACAAGAACCCCAGCATCATTAACATCTGTTGAAATCTGCTTAGACTTTTAATGTATGTCTTTTTATATGTCCATGTATATACATGTATGTTTTAAAAATGAAAATTTAAAACATAGTGGGCATAAGGTGTGTAAAGAAGATATTTATAACTAACTAGTCGTTCACATTAAATTTTGGGAGGATTAGTTCCTAAATGCAGTGTAATTGAGATTCAAAATAAAAATATGTTTACTTATCTTGTTTAAAGGAAATGAAGAAACAATCACCAAGAATTTAGAAATGAGTCCTAGAATTTTCAGCCTGAATTCTTCCAGTTTAGTATTTAAAAGGGAAACATTCAGAGCAATATGTAAAGGCCTAATCTTATCTTGAATCTTGTGGTAAGAATAAGTATTTGATTTTGTTTCTCTGTGTTCTGTTGTCACTACATCATCATTATTATATTTGTGACTGTTTTCTCTGTATCATGCACTGTGTTAAGAATGTTTTGTGGAGCCTCTCATTTAATTCTCATAGCAACCCAGTGAGGTTAGGGGTGCTGTAAGTGCCATTTATGTATGTGGAAGTGAGGCTTAGGTTAAATAATTTGTTTAAGGTAATCTGGCTAGTAAGGAAAGGAAATGGAGCCAAGATTTGAACACAGTTTTCTGTCTTTAGAAAAAGAGGCTATCCAAAAGACTTCTCTAAAATGTTTGGTTTTTAACCTTAAGTGTGAGGATGCAAGTTAGTGAAGAAAAGTTGGGTCGAGCAGCTGTGGAGCTTGTTTTGTCTTTTTTGGTAACCCTGATGACTATGAGTGTTTTTCCCTTTATTAGTGAAAAGCTCCTTGACTCCTAGCAGGAATGTCTGACACAGCCACACATTTTAAAATACAGGTGGCAACTTGTAGATGAACTATTCTTTGAGATTTCTTACTTCCAGGAAGTTTGTTATTTTAAGTTGGTTATAATTTTGATGGGAATCTAGGATTTAAAGTATTAACAATATGACAAGAACATAATCTCTCTGGCTATATGAGTTTCCCAAAGTTTATGGCTTTTCATTTAAATTTCATATGTGTAACTTGTTTGATTTGAAAAGATTGCTTGCTCTGTCTGAGGCATAAAGTGCCATCACCACAAGGGAAAGCAAGATGTAAAATTTCTAAGTAACAACATAGTTTACTAATTTTTCTAGAATAACATCATTCAACTGAGGTTTTCTTCATTTTCATATAAATTTTTCATTTTGAAGTTAGTACATTATTTTTCTTCCCAAAAGTTGTTTTAAAAAACTCAGGAAGTAAAGTTCTTTTTCTTTTTAATAAATTTTTGTTGAAGTACAAAGAACTATGGTTTTCAGTGTCACAGAACAGTTTCCCAATTCAAGGAAGTTTTTCTTTATAAGTGGTATTTATATTCATAAATATTCATAAGTAATGAAAAAATTTTATTCTTTTATGAAAATTTTATTCTACTTTATTCTATTTTACATAATGAAATGATGTGAATCGAACACACTATTTCATTATGGATAATAATAAGCACTCTTCGACTTTATTCCTAATGCTTAAATTGCCAAACATGGTGAGAAACAAAAGATTTCTTACTATACATATCCAAAATATGTTTTCACTGAAAAAGATGTATACATTGTTTAGGTAATGTACATTGCTTAGCCACTATCTTATTTAAATGTTTTTAAAAACCTTTAATCTTTTAAACTTTAAAGTAAAGAAATACCATTTTCCAGCCACTCTTCTGGGCACACAAAAATGGATAAGACAAGATTTCTGCAATTGAGAAGCTTACAGTTGAATACAGAGTCATATGTGTAGGCACATACTTGTAATAAGGTTTTAAGAGCTATCTTTGAAGTTTACCTATATTGCTAAGGGAGCACAGATGAGGGAATGATTAACTTTGTGGAGGAGAGGGAAGGTCAAGAAAACTCAATTTTTTCCTTTATAAATTCAAACAAGGTCTTCCAGTTGTTGACTGATGATTCTAATATTTGACTGTTTGAAATTAGACAAAATTCCTTCTGGGATTTTTTTCCTCTTCATTGGTCTTTTGTTTACAATGAGTTACCTTTTGGTTCTAACAATTGGAATTAGAAAAATTGTTAGATGAGTGATTCTGTAAGGGAATTCCAAGTGTCAAGATTTGAGTCTATGGGGATTCTTTTGTCTCCAGCCTTGGAGCATCAGAATATAATCTCCTAATTTCTGTAAGGAAATGTTTTTATGGTTTCACAGAGGAGCCAACATCTGAGCTGCATTTTGAAAGATAAGTAGAATTTTCCAAGTAGGGAAGAGACATTGTAGGTACAGCGAAAGTCTAATGATGGGAGACTCAAAGTGAGAGTTAAATTGATGATGACTCAAGTCTTTTAGTACGGGGTAGGGTGAATGGTAATACTGCTAACTTAGGAAGGGGGTGAGAGAAGTATGATTGGGGGCTGTGGTCGTATATCGTCTCTGTTTTGGGCATGTTAATTAGGGAGTTTCTGGGCATTTCATTGGTTGTTTTTTTAAAAATTTTCTTCCCACTAAAAATTATTAATCACCTTATGTGCTCAGGTGTCAAGAACATAGTCATGGGGGACAATCTATTCTTAAAATGCCTGTAGATTTTTGGAGAGAGAGACAAGGCAATAATTATAATACACATTTGTGGATGAAATAATCACAGATTGTAATGGTAGATGCGAATTATTAGTAGGTTGTTAAATCAGTATAGTGGATGTGAAACTAGTATGGTTGGTTATATACAGAAATTTAAAAACATAGATTAGGAAAGAATAGAAAATATCAAGGTATATGTAGTAAAGGTAATTACTGTTTTGTGAAATTTTATTCAGAAGTGTGTTTGTGCACATGTGTACTGGGTGCAGTGTAAAATGCATTTCTTATTATGAGCGGTGGTCACAAACTTCTGAAAACACCAATGAAAGAGACTGAGGAAGAGCAGAAAAATAATTAAATCACTTTTGTTCTTCACTATTCTGATGGCAAGGAAAAGAAATGAACCCAGTGAAAATGTAGTAGGAGGAGATTTCTCTTTATGGTTCTGATGGTCTCCCCCTAGACCACCTTTATTAAATCAGTTATGTAGGAGGAGAAACACAAAGACATAAGGGGAAAGGACTTGCAACATACTGAACTCAAGGGTGGAGAGGGAGAGGAAGAGGGAGCTGAAGGGAGAATATGATTGAGAAATAGGAATGAGAGAGAATGAATCCCTGTGGAAGCCTCACTTTCAGTCTAACCTTACTGTATGATGGTAAAAGCTCCATTTTCTAGTACCATGGCCCAACAAAGCCCCTTGGATTTATCCTACTATATCAACTCTGTTCCTTATTAGAGATAGAGCCAGAGGAGAAATCTGGGAAAGGGTTCAAAACTACCCATAATTAAAATGGAGATGTAGTAATATCAATAACAGAAGTTACTGAGAGCATAACTATAGGTAAAGAACTGTTCTAAGCACTTTAAATGAATGATCTCACCAAGTTAAGTTAATATACGTAAAGCCCTTAGGGACTTGTGTATGATAAACACTCAGTATTTCTGGCTATTATTATTAGAACAGTGCACATGGTAAGCACTTGGTAAGTATTGGCTAGTATTATTTTTGAATTATTTGCTAACAGTTATTAATTATCAAATTTTACTAGTAAGGAAATTGAAGCATGATAATGTTAAGTAACTTGCTCAAGATAATATAGCTGAAAGAAGTACAATCATTCCTTTTTGAGTTAGAGGTGAGAGACTGGTTAGTGAAGATAACGGTGAGTTATATGATGATGGGTGCTTGAAATAAGATGATGGTAAAAGAGAAAAGATAGGCCGTAAGTTAGACAGTATGAAGGAAAAAAGCTTGGTGACTGGTTGGATATGAAATATAGAAATAACTAAGATTTTAGGCTGGTTAATAGGGAAAATGATAATAGGTTGTAAGAAAATAGTGAAGCAAAATTTTTAGGTAGGAAATGATGACAAATCCATTTAATGTTGAATTTTACATTAGAGAGTCAAGTGAAATGATTAGGAGGGAAGTCTTAACACTGAAGAAATATTTAGGCCTTATCACATCAAGGAGTTGGTAGAAGCTTTGGGAGTATTTGAGATCACCAAGGAAAATGAATACTTTTTGGGTCCAAAAAATTTGGGGAGTCAAAAATAAGGTCATGATAATAGCCCCCCCATACAAAATTTCTACAGCTTTGCCTACATCTGCTTTGTGGAAAATCTACAAATAATTCCAGGAATCTTAAAAAAGAGTATGTCCTCCTGCTGCAGGGCCTGGCCTCACTCCACCCTGGTTGCTGTGGCCATGTTTCCTCTTGCTGCCACCATCAGTGAACACAAACAGCCTTGGTGGTGGTTTGGCACCTTTCCCACCACCACAGAAATTGCTGTTTCCCCCACTGGCATTCTCAGAGACCCTGTAGAGTCCCTGGTGAAAAAGGTCTCCTAGCTTTCCTTACTCTTTGGTCCCACCACTCCCACTGTAGGTTTCATACCTGCTATGCCCTGGCCTTTTCTGCCCCCCTGTCCAAGTGACAGGTATTCTGGCTTCATGGTCTCCAGATCAAATTTTTATGCCTAGATGGTTCCTGACCTTCAGATGAATTCTTACACAAAACATTTCTCAATTCCTGCCCTGTCAATCCTCAGGCACATCTAAACTCATCTGAATCTTAGGATGAAGGCCACCTCTTAGGCATAAGCTGAGATCAGGACATTTGCTGCCTGCTCTCTCAAGAAAAGAGGTCAAAGTGGGAAATTGCCATGTTGTCCATGATTGTCCCATCTTTTGTTTAGCTTCTGGTCCCTTTGCATCTCATATGGGTGTTTTCCTAGTTGATTTGAGATTATTTCTACTTTTTCCCAGATGGATCAATTATATGTTCCACCAAGGAATTAGATCCAATATGAATATCCTGTTGGGAGGTTTGATTCGCTTTTTCCTCCTGTTTTTTAAATCCTTCTTAAAGATTTCCATAACTCTTTATTGGAGTTTGGTAAAGACTTGGAGACCACATTTTCTTTTCAAGTAAGTATTGGTAGTGTTTTTTTTTTCCTTCTGGTTCATCTGTGAAGAATACCGATGAGCCTTTTTGAAAACTCATCATTTGCAGTTACTTCAGAACAGCAATTTATTGAAAGCTACTATATTAGAAATGTTTTACTGCACTGCACTAGAGCTATGAAGTGCAAGGAACCATGAAGATTGAAAATACAAATGATAGATGTGTCTCTTTCTCCTTATTTTTTAGCCTTCTTTGAATCCTGGGGGGAGCCAATCATCTGATGTGGTGCTTTTGAACCACTGGAAAGTGAGGAATTTTGAAGTACAACGTGGTGACATTGTGTCATTGGTGTAAGTAAATCAAAACATCCTATATTTGTATATGAAATTATTTACAATTGTCTGATTTAACTGGTAATCCATAGTTAATACCATATTGTCAAATTATTAAATTAATAGTTACATTTTAAATACAGTGCATTTAAAAAAATCAATTTTGAGGTGTAACTATGCTATTGAAAAGGATGGTGTATTTCGTAATTGAAACATATCAGTTGGTTGACATACTTGGATATGACAAAATGTGTTCAATGAAATGTTGATTAGAAGTTATATTGTTGATCTAGAGTACATATGTTTGGTATTAGTTTGGATTATTTTGAAATTTTGCATCTTGGAATCAATTTTTATGTTACTCTCATGTTTTATTAGTTTGTGTGGCTATAGAATATTTTTAGAAGATGGTAGTTGTGACGTGAAAGTCAGTATCATTTATATATATGACAATAATTTAACTGAAAAAAAGCAGGTTTGGAAGACTAGTAGACTGGAGGCTTTTGTTTGGGACCAAAAGGTGGCACTGTTTCTCTGTTAAATTAGTATGACTAGTTTGTAATAACAATTTCATTCCTGTCCTAATCTAGAAAAGGAATGTCAATGTCTGTATAACTGACACAGTGATACAATACATAGTCTTAGTATATGCTTGAATGGTTTAGATTTGAGGTTTTTTTCTTTGTTTTAAAAGTAAGTTCACACTGAGAAAACTGCAACAGAACTTGCTTAATTTTGTCTGGTTTCAGCTACTTATAAACATGGTTTGATATGGTTTCCTGATATGCCAGTTAGTGTCCTGGGGTAGCAATTTATGTAGCAGTTGCTGTCATTTGTTTTAATGATAGTAAAATCCTACTAAGAGGACTTTCAATTTATGTTTCTGTTTCTTGAATTGGAATGAATGTTTATTATTGGATGATAGTTTATAATTGTTTGCTAAAAGCAAAACATGATCTACTTGTTCATACTTTGGCTAGTGCTTTGTGGAAATAGGTATTTTATAAATTTTTCTCCCTTAAGCCTGTTCAGGATTCACTTGAAAACATACTAACTAAATCTGGTTAGTAACTAATGAAATAAATATATTTGAGTGGAGTTTTGTATGGCAGGCATCCAAGGATGGGGATTAAATGCTTCTCATGTTCATGAGTGCTTTCTTTAATATTAACCTACTCTTTGGAGTATACTTTTATTTTGTCATTCAAAGTACTGTTCTTGCAACCTCCTTTAACAACCTTTTCCGTGATGGGTTAGCCTGTCGAGTGCTCATTATCCTTTTGCCTTTAGTTTGACAAGGTTACATCCTAACTTAGTCGTTAATGGAGGATACCCACCCAAGTGAAAGAGGTCACACTATAAGCAGACAATTGTGCTTATTTATTTATTTATTTTTCTGAGAGAAACATGCTGTCTCTAAGCAAGTGCATTTGAATAGGCAATTGGTGGGGGGGAAAAGGCTCCTTGAAATTCAGGGTTGCATGGGTCTATAAAAGTACTCCAGTATATCATGGATAATGTTAAAAAGAGAACACTGTTCTTTTATATAAATATTAAAGTAATTGATATTTATTGAATTAATTTCAAAACCAGTATATTCAAATTGAGATTGATATGATAAGTTATAGCTACTTTGGCTGAACTGTATTTTTAATGAGTTGTGTGTTATATCTCTGTCATATACAAATAACATAAATTTTAATTCATAATGCTTGTTGCTAGGAGGAACTATTAATATAAAAGAATGCTTAGTGATTGGTGTTATTTAACAACAAATAATCATTAAACAATAATTTTTTTTTAAAAAGAAGAAAAAAAAGCCTTGTAAGTTTGGGGAGAGGAAATCCAGGGCAAAATACTTCTAAAAACCGAAATCAGTCAAAAGGAGAAATAAAGTTTAAAACCCGTTTATTGCTTACAAACTGCATTCCAGTGCTGTCTCTTGCCCCTGCTCTGGAAGGAAGGAAGCAAGCAAGCCAGCCCATCCCCTTAAACTCTCAGGTTCGGACACGCCCTCAGTTGCCCAGGTAATTACCCACTGACATGGAGATGAACTTCTCTCCACCCCTGAGGATATGCAAATGCACTAAAGCCAGGAGAGAGATTCTGGAAATGTTACAGTTTTACCCACAGGCCACACCTCCAGAAATCTCACCTTACAATCTACTCATTCTCCTTCTTCCACAGTGGTCCCTGGGTGACAAAACTGGAGCACTGTGACCAGACTAATGACATAACAATAACAACAGCAATAAAATCATGACAATCCTCAAGCCAGAGGATTCAGCTAGGTTCAAAGTCTTATGCAGATTAAGTCCATAGCTTGTGCATTCCATAGGCAGGCAGTAGCTGAGGGTTCAGAGCAATCATCACGTGGCAGCTGCAGCCCAGTGGGCACATTCAGGCCCCAAGGACTGTAGGAGAAAATAATCTTAAGGGTGATAAGATAAATGTTTTAATGACACCAGCATAGGCAAATCTTGTCCATCAGGTAGGATACATGCAAGAGGGTGGTCTGATAAAACAGTGGAAGAAATGGGATCTCGTCCTGGTCTAGTATACTAGACTTTCACCCCCCTCCCTGTGGGAGTTACAGATGGGTCGATATATAGGGCTACGGGAGGTACAGGCACTGGCCATAAAGATAAAACAAAACCTCCCCTTTTACCTCCTGGACATTTTGGGTACACTACCGTGACCTTTGGGGGCCATTCAGCTGTTATTCCAGGAATACACAGGAGGCCAGCTTCCAGGCCTTTTCCCCAAAGGTGCCAGAAGGGCCAGCCATCACTGGTCCATGTGTTGAAACGTCTAGGGCCAGGTCCATTCAACAGTTTCTCCAGGGCTTAATGCAGTAGGGGCTGGCAGCAGGATGTTGCTCTGCTGGCCATATCCTGGCTTCAACAGCACTTCTTTGGTTTGGATGTACAATTGTATAGGAGAGGCAGCAAGGTGTGTGAGCTTGAGCCACAGGGCTCAAAGCTCCTTTATATGGCTTCTCATTCAAACGCCGCAGCCCTGTCCATAGCTGAACTGACCATAGCTGTCTGACTTCAGGTCAAATTTCAACAAACTGTTGTACCTCTCTATCATGCCTGCCCCAGTAGGATTAAATGGTACATGAAATTTCCACTTTATTCCTAATTGCTGCACCCATTCTTGTAATGCATGTCCTTGATCACTCTCAATCACCTGCAGCTGGCCATAGGCTGCAAAGAGTTGCTCCAGGCCCCTCTTGGTGGTTTGCTGATCTGTACAATGTGCAGGAAAAGCAACCAATAGTCCAGTAGCCATGTCCACACAAGTCATGGCATACAGATATCCTTCTGATATGGGCAGAGGCCCAATATAGTCTATTTGCCACCTGACAAAGGGGCATTGGCCCCCTTACTATTGTCCCATGTTGCTGTGGGACTCAGTGTAAGTCCCTCTTAGAGCACACAAGGCACTCCTTTTGGGCTCTGCTGACTTCTTCAAAGGTCAATGGCAAGCCCCACCGACAGGCTGCAGCCCACATTGTCTTTTGCCCCATGTGCAGCAAACACTGGTGTAGCCATTGGGCTACATCAGAGGCAGGCTTTCCTTCTAGCCAGTTCACCTGGGCCAGTGTGTCTGCTTCATCATACCCTGGGGATGCCAAAGGCAAATGGCCAGTCACATGATATACAGTAACAGTCTTAGTCTGACCAGAGGCCCATAGGTCTTGCTACAACTCTTGCCCCAAAAGGGGCTGGTGACCAACCATCCAGTTGGCATGATACCATGTTGGTACCCAGAGGGTCAAGCCCTGATAGATGGCCAAGCTGTCAGTGCAGACAACTATAGGGGAAGGCTCCTGGGTGATCATGAGCCATACTGCCCACAACTCAGCCCATTGGCTGCTCTTCCCCTCTCCATACTCCATCCATATTGTCTCAGTCTTAGATGGAAAGCCACAGCCCTCCACTTTGGGGCCTGCCCATGACTAGAGCCATCTGTATACCAATCATCTTCAGGTATAGGGGCTTTTCCCTCCTGATAAGGAGTCTCGGCTACCAATGGCTCAAAAGCAAGTTCTTCCTGCTTTCCACTGGGATAGGTCACTGGCTCCAATAAGTGTTGGAGTTCTCCACTTACGGGGCCAGTAGAGAGGGTGCTACACTGCTGTAAATATGCACCCCATTTGGCCAGTGTACATGTCTGTGCCATGCCACTCTGTGGCCTTTGGGTCCAGTCTCACACCCACCCTGCGATAGGTGGGATAGGTGGTTATTACCTTGGTTGGAGCTGTTCCAGTGATGGGCTCTGTAGCCAGCAAGGCGTGATACACAGAAGCCAGTTGCTTCTCTGTCAAGGTGTACTGGACCTCTGCTCCTTTCTATAGTTGTGACCAGAATCCAATAGTTTGGCATGACTGTTCAAGCTGCTGCCAAAGACCCCATTCATAACCATCTTCAGTTACATGAACATCTAGTTCATAGGGCCTTGATGAGTCCATTACATTCAAGGTCTGTATGGCTTTGACTGCCTGCTTGGCAGCAGTAAAAGCAGCTGCGTGTGTCTCATCCCAGTCTCACCTGATGCCCTTTCATACTAACCGGTATAAGGGCATCAGAATTTGTACCAAGTGCGAAATAAACACTCTCCAGTAGCCCCAAAGCCCCCAAAACTCTTGTAATACTGCCACAGTGGTAGGGGTGGGGAAAGCCTGGACCTTGTCTATAACTGCTTCAGGAACAACTTTAGTTTTACCCTACCAGACAACCCCCAAGAATTCCATAAACAAACCAGGTCCCTGAACCTTGGTGCTGTTCACAGCCCATCCTTTTTCCTGTAGATGTTGCAACAGTCTAGTAACTGCCCCTTCTAAATCTGAAAGAGAATCATATGGGAACATAATGTCATCAATGTAGTAATTCAACTGCACTGTTTGTGGTTTCTTTCATGTGGCCAAGTCCTGGGCTACAATTCCATGACAGATGGTGGGACTGTGGAGATATTCCTGTGGAAGGACAGTGAATGTCCACTGCCAGCCTTCCCACATGAAGGCAAACTGTTCCTGGCTTTTCTGTGCTATGTCAATAGAGAAGAAAGCAGTAGCAAGTTTTACTACATAATGATACATTCCCAGTTCATGGCTGAGGGTGTCCAGAATGTCTGCTATAGGGGAGACGGTAGCATGCAAAGGGGGTGTGACTTTATTCAATTCCCTGTAATCTATAGTCATACACCAGGAGCCGTCTGGCTTTCTCACTGGCCACCCTGGGGAATTGAAAGGACTATGAGTGGGCTTTATGATGCCCACCCTCTCCAACTCCTGTAGAGTTTCTCCAATTTCCTTGTGCTCCCAGGCAATTTATACTGCTTAGTATTTGTCACCTACCAAGGTACAGGCAGAGCTACAGGTGGGTGCTTAGCATGTCCCCTCAGATCTGCCTTTACCACAGGTACCCTCAGTCTGAACTCACCTGCAGTGGTCTGTAACCACAGGCCCTGCAGGATATCTACCCCAAAATATATTCAGGGATGAGAGAAGTGTACATGGTATACTCCTTTGGGTGTAAACACCCTATCCCCAATGAAATTTGGGCTTTCTTTACTCTAATTGTCTTACTCCCATAACCATCTATCACAGCAGGGGTCCTGGGAAACCGCTCAGAATTGCCATGAATCAACGAACACTCAGCTCCTGTGTACACCAGTGCCAGGACACGTTGTATATTCACAGGGGACCAATGAAATGCTAATTCTACATGTGGCCTCTGGTCCCCCCACCATGATCCCCCAAGGTGGGGACTTTGATGCCCCCCTCAGTCGAACCATGATGCCTAATCATCCTCCTGTCGGGGTGAGGGCTCAGGCGAATCCTGAGTACTGTCTCCCATGAAGTTTTGCAGGGACACAGGCTGGGCATGAGGCCTTGACTCTGGTTTCCGTGTCTTGGTCCTCAGTGGCTGGAACAGCTGCTCTGGCTTTAATTGGTGCCACAATTCTAACAATATTCTGTTGGGCTGCCCATCGAGTTTTTCTTTCACTACCCTGGCCTTTATCAAATCAACCCACATCTGGGTCCTCGAGACCTTCATGGGGCCTTTTGCACTTCTCCTTTCAGTCGTGGCCGTACTTCCCTCCATGGCCTTATTGTTTCAACCTCCCCCAGATCTGCTAAAGTACGAGTAGCCTCACTTGTGGGTTTCCTTAGGTGGGGGCCAAGAGTATTCACTAGGGACCCAAAGAGAGATGTGGGAGCTGTATACAGCACCAGCTTTCTCATTCTATAGTGAATACCTCCTCCTCAGGGCTCTGGGGGTCCATATTATAGATGATATTTTTCATACCTAATTCCCGCAGTACCTGTTAGAGCTCTGCATACGTTTTCCAACTACTGGCAGAATATGGTAAATCACCCTGATTAGGCCAAACTACCCTGATGGCAGCTGTCAGCCATTCCAGGAGTGTCTGATTCCATGAGGCGTGATGGGCATTTTGCAACCGCTGATGGAGGGAAGGGTGAGTTGTCAGGGAAGCCATTCTACTCATCCCAGTACCCGACACATTTTCCACCCCCATATCCCAGAGATGTAAAAGCCATGTAGGCAGAGATTCCGATGGCCTCCGCCTATATGGGTTTCTCATGTCCATCACATCATCCTGGGTATAGGGGAGGAGCATGGAGTGCTCCACAACCTGGGGAGGGGGCTGCTCCTCCCACTGACGAGCCCGCGGTTGTTTCATTTTTATTTTCTTTATTACAGCTGGGTGGGCCTTTAAAACAGGAGAAAATTGTACCTCTGGTCGTGGCCTTGGTAGCACTTCCACCAATGGCCCTGCCTCCTCTTCTCCCTTGGGCTTCTCTACCAACAGCTTCTCCTCCACCATTTCCAGGGCTGAAGGTACTACTCCCTCCTCCCCCTCCCATATGGCCTCCTGCAACGAGGCTTTTCCTGCCGTCTTCCCCTTGCCGCTGCTAAGGAGTCTTCTAGGAGCATGACCTGCCTTTTCAGTAACTGTCTCTCCTCTTTAACAGCATCCCATATGTTATCACCCAGCTCCTCTGAGTGATGCTGAAGTGTGTCTCTCTCCCACCTAAGTCCCTCTCTCTCCTCACTAACTCTTTCAATAATCCTCTCTTTCTCCTGTATAACATTTTCCACTATCTTGATGAAAAGAGAACCTACAATGCCAGCCACTATACGACCCTCTAAGGTCTCCAAGCAGGCTTCCAACTTACAGAGGGCTAATTCTACAGCTTCTGGTGTTTCCACCCTTCCCCAGTTCTGGGGAAGGACCCACCCCTCTAAGAAGTACTTTACCCTAGACCAGTTCCCCACTAGGGGTACCCAACTTGGAAGCCCCACAGCTGGGGGGATAATAACAGGTGAAGTGGTACCCTCTGTTGCTGCATCCACAGGGGCGTCCCCATCATCCACAGAAGCAGTCCTCCCAAAGGTCGCACCCATTATGACAGATTTTGGGTTCAGAGGAATCCTGCTGACTTCCACCAGATATAAGTCTGGGGAGAGAAAATCCCGGGGTAAAATACTTCTAAAAACCAAAATCAGTCAAAAGGAGAAATAAAGTTTAAAACCCATTTATTGCTTACAAACTGCAGTCCAGCCCGTCTCTCTCCCCTGCTCTGGAAGGAAGCAGGCAAGCAAGCCAGGCCCTCCCCTTAAACTCTCAGGTTCAGACACACCCTCGGTTGCCCAGGTAATTACCCATTAACAGGGAGATGAACTTCTCTCCACCCCTGAGGATATGCAAATGAACTAAAGCCAGGTGAGAGATTCTAGAAATGTTACAATTTAACCCACAAGTCTTTTACTAAATTCTACCTAAGCATGATGCAATGCTGTATGAAAGACCCTATTTAAAGTGTCTTTTTAGTTTTATGAGCAAAAATGTTTTCTGGATACATGTCCTTATATTTTTATATATTTTATAGACTGCTTCATTTAAAACAATTGATGTTGTTTGATTAATGGTCATTAATATACATTTAATCCATGTGAAACACCACTGAATATTTGCTTAGAAAAATGCATCAATCTGGTTTAAACTTACGTGATAATTGTCATTACTACATCAGAGCATTCTATTTAAGAAATGTGTGACATACAGAAATGCATGAGGAAATTTTGAATTTAAGCCTAGATATGAAATATAGCTTGCCATTTTGTTTACACATTCATATTAATAACATTTCATTGATACACAAATAATATTCGGAAACAAGGTATATGACACTTTGTATTTTAAAAAATTTGGGTAGTGTTTTATTTATTCAGAATATATGAAAATATAGCATTTTTTCCATAATATTATATATGTAATTCTGAAAAACTTGGCAGCTTGCAAATTCATACTTAAATTAGTAGCTCTTATGCAGCTGTATAACCAGAGCATTAATGAGAGCAATTCCAATAAAATTGCTAGCACACTTTAAAAGACATGAAATTTGTAATAAACACTGCAGAAATGTAGGATTTACTTCAAATGAAAAAGGTGAAGCGATATAAGGAAGAGTTGAGCCTATCTATGTATACAAGGGCAGAGAGACATTATCATCATAAGTTTTAAGCGGAGAGATGATTGCAAGCTTTGTACAAAATGTACTGATACTAGAGATGTAGGCTCTGCCTGTTGTTTTATGTTACTATGTTTTATCTATTTATTTACTTTTATTTTAAAAAACAAAGATCAGGGTTCGCCTTGAAATAAGCACTTCTCAGAGAAGGGTTGAATGTACAATACTGATTCTTTCCTGGCTTACTGCTGTTAGTGTATTTAGCCTTCAGTTGCTATTATTAGTGAGGCAAAACATTAATGATCTGGAAACCAATGCAGCTTTTGCTTTATACTGAAATCCTTTCTCCATTTACCAATTGCCTATGAGCTAATATGATGCTACAGAAATACGTATGGTAGCAGAACAGACCGTCCCTTCTATTGCAAGGGGTTTTGTTCAGAGCTTATTTGCTAAGGCTGTTTCCTAAAGCATGGAAGGTCTGTGGGGGTGCGTATTGCAGTATGCTTCTTTGCATCTCTTTATCTTTTCCTGTCTTTCTTTCTGTAAAAAGTTTGACACAGTGGAGCTATTGTTTAGGCATGTTGTTCATAATGTGAAATCAAAAGCTATATTTATTTAATAACATTACTGGTCACACAGAGCATTATTTCCTGTCAAGTCCTCAGTTTTACTGACTATATGTAGGTGAACACCATATTCTCTTAGTGGATTTGCAAACTAAGAGTGGCGATTAGGGTGAATTTTGTTTACCTTGGGAATTAACTTTTCATTAACCTGTGTGATGGCCTTAGTGCCAAAGGCTTAACATAAGTAGCACTGTTTTTACATTAATATGTCAATTAACAAATCCATTGGAACACAGGTTCATTCATAATAAAGTTTCAAATAATCACATTGAAAAATGTTTTAACCTTTTAAAAAAATTTTTCTATGTCTTTATTAGTTTACAGTATTCTAAATGTTATTAATAATCAATATCTTCATTTGTCTACATTAACAATAAAAGACTGAGTTTTAGCTTCCTACATTGTTTTATTACTTTTTGTATTAATGTAAATTTTTACTATATGAATTCAGATCCATATATAAAACTTCTTAATAATTCCCCATTGGAGACTTGTAGTTTATCATTATAAAGTTCTCTTTGCTTCATTTCATTTTTTAAATTAAAATTGACCTCTTATCAATAATATCATTATTGATTTCTTTGATTTGCATATGCTAAATAGTTGGGGTTTTCTTTAATTTCCAAGCTAATATATTAATTATACCTATAATTAATATGGCATATGGAAGGGGTTGGAGCTTCTATTTTTGACCAAATATGATAGTTTTAGTTTTTTCAAGATGATTTAATCTCATTTACAAATATTAATATCAGATTTTTTTTTAATATTTAGATAAGCCTTATATATTTCAATGTTTGTTTCCGGGCTTCTTTGTTTTGGTCAGTATTTGGATCAGGGACCTCCAGGGTCCTATTCTTCCTATAATAGGTGCCTGCTTTCCAGGTTCCTCCTTTAATCATATTATTATCATTGCATTGTACAATCATTCTTTACACTTTGGGTTTGTGGTTATGCCTTCTTTCATTGAAGATGGTGTTTTGTTGGCATAGAATTCTCTTTTATTATTTTATTTATTCATTATTTATAGTTATAACTAAGAATTGGGGTTTATAGAAATACCTTTATGGGACTTTTTTTTGTTATTATTAATGTACAGTTACATGAGCAACATTATGGTTACTAGACTCCCCCTATTATCAAGTCTCCACCACATACCCCATTACAGTCACTGTCCATCAGCATAGTAAGATGATATAGAACCACTACTTGTTTTCTCTGTGTTATACTGCCTTCCCCGTATCACCCCCTCACTGCATTATGTGTGCTAATGGTAATAGTCCTTTCCCCTCCTTATCCCTCCCTTTCCACCCATCTTCCCCAGTTCCTTTCCCTTTGGTTAGCCCATTCTTGGGTTCTGTGAGTCTGCTGCTGTTTTGTTCCTTAAGTTTTTCTTTGTTCTTATACTCCAAGATGAGTGAAATCATTTGATACTTGTCTTTCTCCACCTGGCTTATTTCACTGAGCATAATACCCTCTAGGTCCATCCATGTTGTTGCAAAAGGTAGGATTTGTTTTCTTCTTATGGCTGAATAATATTCCATTCTGTATATACACCACCTGTTCTTTTTCCATTCATCTACTGATGGACACTTAGGCTGCTTCCATTTCTTGGCTATTGTAAATAGTGCTGCAATAAACATAGGGGTGCATATGTCTTTTTCAAACTGGGCTGCTGCATTCTTTTTTTTTATATAATTTATTTTGGTATCATTAATCTACAATTACATGTGCAATATTATGGTCATTAAACTACCCCTTCATCAGGTACCCCCCACCAACCCCATTACAGTCACTGTCCATCAGCATAGTGAGATGCTATAGAATCACTACTTGTCTTCTCTGAGTTGTACAGCCCTCCCCGTGCCCCCCCCAACATTACGTCTGCTAATCGTAATGCTCCTTTTTCCCTCTTATCCCTCCCTTCCCCCCCATCTTCCCCAGTCCCTTTCCCTTTGGTAACTATTAGTCCATTCTTGGGTTCTGTGAGTCTGCTGCTGTTTGGTTCCTTCAGTTTTCTTTTCTTTGTTCTTATACTCCACATATGAGTGAAATCATTTCATACTTGTCTTTTTCGGCTTGGCTTATTTCACTGAGCATAATACCCTCTAGCTCCATCCATGTTGTTGCAAATGGTAGGATTTGTTTTCTTCTTATGGCTGAATAATATTCCATTGTGTATATCTACCACCTCTTCTTTATCCATTCATCTACTGATGGACTTAAGCTGCTTCCATTTCTTGGCTATTGTAAATAGTGCTGCGATAAACATAGGGGTGCATCTGTCTTTTTCAAACTGCGCTGCTGCATTCTTAGGGTAAATTCCTAGGAGTGGAATTCCTGGGTCAAATGGTATTTCTATTATGAGTTTTTTGAGGAACCCCCATACTGCTTTCCAAAATGGTTGAACTAGTTTACATTCCCACCAGCAGTGTAGGAGGGTTCCCCTTTCTCCACATCCTCGCCAACATTTGTTGTTGTTTGTCTTTTGGATGGCAGCTATCCTAACTGGTGTGAGGTGATATCTCATTGTAGTTTTAAATTGCATTTCTCTGATGATTAGTGAAGTGGAGCATCTTTTCATGTGCCTGTTGGCCGTCTGAATTTGTTCTTTGGAGAAGTGTCTGTTCAGATCCTCTGCCCATTTTTTATTTGACTTATTTGCTTTTTGTTTCTTGAGGTGCATTAGCTCTTTATATAATTTGGATGTCAACCCCTTATCGGATGTGTCATTTATGAATATATTCTCCCATACCGTAGGATGTCTTTTTGTTCTATTGATGGTGCCCTTTGCTATACAAAAGTATTTTAATTTGATATAGTCCTGCTTGTTCATTTTTGCTTTTGTTTCCCTTGCCCGGGGAGATATGTTCATGAAGAATTGCTCATATTTATGTCCAAGAGATTTCTGCCTATGTTTTTTTCTAAGAGTTTTATGGGTTCATGACTTACATTCAGGTCTTTGATCCATTTTGAGTTTACTATTGTGTATGGGGTTAGACAATAATCCAGGTTTATTCTCTTACATGTAGCTGTCCAGTTTTTCCAACACCAGCTGTTGAAGAGGCTGTCATTTCCCCATTGTATATTCATGGCTCCTTTATCGTATATTAATTGACCATATATGCTTGAGTTTATATCTGAGCTCTCTAGTCTATTCCATTGGTATATGGGTCTGTTCTTGTGCCAGTACCAAATTGTCTTCATTACTGTGGCTTTGTAGTAGAGCTTGAAGTCAGGGAGCATAATTCCCCCCACTTTATTCTTCCTTTTTAGGCTAGCTTTGGCTATTTGGGGTCTTTTGTGGTTCCATATGAATTTTAAAACTATTTGCTCTAGTTCATTGAAGAATGCTGTTGGTATTTTGATAGGGATTGCATTGAATCTGAAGATTGCTTTAGGCAGGATGGCCATTTAGACAATATTAATTCTTCCTATCCATGAGCATGGGATATGTTTCCAATTATTGGTTTCTTCTTTAATTTCTTTCATGAATGTCTTGTAGTTTTCAGAGTATAAGTCTTTCACTTCCTTGGTTAGGTTTATTCCTAGGTATTTTATTCTTTTTGATGCAATTGTGAATGGAATTCTTTTCCTGAATTCTCTTTCTGCTAGTTCACCATTAGTGTATAGAAATGCAACAGATTTCTGTTCATTAATTTTGTATCCTGCAACTTTACCGAATTCAGATATTATATCTAGTAGTTTTGGAGTGGATTCTTTAGGGTTTTTTATGTACAATATCATGTCATCTGCAAACAGAGACAGTTTGACTTCTTCCTTGCCAATTGGATGCCTTTTATTTCTTTGTGTTGTCTGAATGCTGTGGCGAGGACCTCTAGAACTATGTTGAATAATAGTGGGGAGAGTTTGTATCCTTGTCTTGTTCCTGATATTTAAGGAAAAGCTTTCAGCTTCTCGCTGTTAAGTATAATGTTGGCTGTGGATTTGTCTTAAATTGCCTTTATTAGTTTGAGGTACTTGCCCTCTATACCCATTTTGTTAAGGGTTTTCATCATAAATGGATGTTGAATTTTGTTGAATGCTTTTGCAGCATCTATGGAGATGATCATGTGGTTTTTGTCCTTCTTTTTGTTGATGTAGTGGAAGATGTTGATGGGTTTTTGAGTGTTGTACCATCCTTGCATCCCTGGGATGAATCCCAATTGATCATGATGGATAATCTTTTTGATGTGTTTTTGAATTCGGTTTGTTAACATTTTGTTGAGTATTTTTGCATCTATGTTCATCAGGGATATTGGTCTGCAATTTTGTTTTTTTTTGTGGTGTCTTTGCCTCGTTTTGGCATTTGAGTGATGTTGGTCTCGTAGAATGAGTTTGGGAGTATTCCCTCCTCTTCTACTTTTTTGAAAACTCTAAGTAGGATGGGTATTAGGTCTTCACTAAATGTTTGATAAAATTCAGCTGTGAAGCCATCTGGTCCAGGGATTTTGTTCTTAGGTGGTTCTTGATTACCAATTCAATTTCTTTTCTGATAATTGGTGTATTCAGATTTTCTGTTTCTTCCTGCGTCAGCCTTGGAAGGTTGTATTTTTCTAGAAAGTTGTCCCTTTTAGGTTATCCAGTTTGTTATCATATAATTTTCCTGTTATTCTCTGGTAATTCTTTGTATTTCTGTGGTGCCCATAGTGATTTTTCCTTTCTCATTTCTGATTCTGTTTATGTGTGCAGACTGTCTTTTTTTCTTGGTAAGTCTGGCTAGGGGTTTGTCTATTTTGTTTATTTTCTCTAGGAACCAGCTCCTGCTTTCATTGATTTTTTCTATTGTTTTATTCTTCTCAATTTTATTTATTTCTGCTTTAATCTTTATAATGTCCCCCCTTCTACTGACTTTGGGCCTCATTTGTTCTTCCTTTTCTAATTTCATTAATTGTGAGTTTAGACTGTTCATTTGGGATTGTTCTTTCCTGAGGTAGGCCTGTATTGCAATATATTTCCCTCCTAGCAGGGCCTTTGCTCTGTCCCACAGGTTTTGTGGTGGTGAATTATTGTTGTCATTTGTCTCCATATATTGCTTGATCTCTGTTTTTATTTGGTCATTGATCCATTGATTATTTAGGAGCATGTTATTAAGCCTCCATGTGTTTGTGGGCTTTTTCGTTTTCTTTGAGTAATTTATTTCTAGTTTCATACTTTTGTGATCTGAAAAGCTGATTGGTACAATTTCATACTTTTGAATTTACTGAGGCTCTTTTTGTGGCCTAGTGTATGATCTGTTCTTTTTTTTTTAAGTTTATTTTGATATCATTAATCTACAATTAAATGAGTAATATTATGGTGATTACACTACTCCCTTCTTCAGGTTCCCCCCCACCCAACCCCATTGCGGTCACTGTCCATCAGTGTAGTGAGGTGCCATAGAGTCACTACTTGTCCTCTCTGGGTTGTACAGCCCTCCCCGTGCCCCCCCGAACATTACATCTGCTAATCGTATTGTCCCTTCTTCCCCCTTACCCCTCCCTTCCCACTGTTCTTGAAAATGTTCCTTGTGCCCTTGAGAAGAATGTGTATCCTGTTGCTTTTGGATGGAGTGTTCTGTAGATGTCTGTTAGGTCCATCCATTCTATACGTTGTTTAGTACCTCTGTCTATTTATTTTCTGTCTGGTTGATCTGTCCGTTGGAGTGAGTGTTGTATTGAAGTCTCCGAAAATGAATGCATTGCATTCCGTTTCCCCCTTTAATCCTGTTAGTATTTATTTCACATATATACGTGATCCTGTGTTGGGTGCATAGATGTTTGTAATAGTTATATCCTCTTGTTGGACTGACCCCTTTATCATTATGTAATGTCCTTCTTTGTCTCTTGTGACTTTCTTTGTTTTGATTTCTATTTTGTCTAATACAAGTACTGCAACTCCTCCTTGTTTTCTCCCTATTAGTTGCATGAAATATCTTTTTCCGTTCCTTTACTTTCAGTCTGTGTGTGCCTTTGGGTTTGAAGTGAGTCTCTTGTAGGTAGTATGTAGATTGTCTTGTTTTTTTACCCATTCAGGGATTCTACCTCTTTTTATTGGTGCATTCAGACCATTTACATTTAGGGTGAATATCGATATCGATAGGTGTGTACTTATTGCCATTGCAGGCTTTAAATTTGTGGTTACCCAATGTTCAAGGGTAATTCCATTAGTATCTAACAGTCTAATTTATCTCACTTCGTGTGTGTTAGAAACACAACCTAAAGATTCTTTTTTTTCCTCCTTTTTCTTCCTCCTTCATTCTTTGTATATTGTGAATCATATTCTGTTCTCTATGTTTATCCCTTGATTGACATCTATTTAGTCTTAGGAATAGTTCCATCTATAGGAGTCCCTCCAAAATGCACTGTATATGTGGTTTGTGAGAGGTAAATGCTCTCAGCTTTTGCTTATCTGAAAATTGTTTATTCCCTCCTTCAAATTTAAATGATAACCTTGCTGGGTTGAGTATTCTTGTTTTGAGGCCCTTGTGCTTCATTGCATTAAATATATCATGCCACTCCCTTCTAGCCTCTAAGGTTTCTGTTGAGACATCTGATGATAGCCTGATGGGTTTTCCTTTGTATGTGATCTTTTTTCTCTCTCTAGCTGCTTTTAAAAGTCTGTCTTTATCCTTGATCTTTGCCATTTTAATTATTATATGTCTTCATGTTGTCTTCCTTGGGTCCCTTGTGTTGGGAGATCTGTGCTCTTCCATGGCTTGAGAGACTATCTCCTTCTCCAGATTGGGGAATTTTTCAGCAATTACCTCCTCAATGACACTTTCTATCCCCTTTTGTCTCTCTTCTTCTTCTTGTACCCCTATTATGTGAATATTGTTCCATTTGTATTGGTCACACAGTTCTCTCAATATTCTTTCATTCTTAGAGATTCTTTTTTCTCTCATGCCTCTGCTTCTTTCTATTCCTATTCTCTAATTTCTATTCCATTTACAGTCTCTTCTACTACATCTAATCTGCTTTTAAATCCCTCCATTGTATGTTTCATTTCAGATATGGAATTTATTAATGATTGACTCTCCGTTTTCCGGAGTTCTTGAATATTTTTCTGTACCTCCATAAGCATATTTATGATTTTTATTTTGAATTCTCTTTTGGGAAGATTGGTGAGTTCAGTTGTATTTGGCCCTTTTTCTTGGGTTTGTGAGATTTTGGTCTGAACTATGTTCTTTTTTCATTTCATATTTCTGTGTGTTGCCTACTAGTGTGCAGAAGCTCCAGTCTCTGGAGCTGCTCAGCCCCTAGAGTGAGGTTGGGGGTCATATGGGAGTGGAGCTGGTGCCTGTGGGGGGAAGGATCTGATTCCTGTTTCTTGTCTGTGGTGCCTGTCTCAAGTATCACAGCCAGTGGGCTGAGCACACGTTTGTAAGCCTCTGTCTGGCCTGACGCTAGAGCAGTGATGGCCGGTTTACTAGCTGGTGCTGGCAGGCCAGGAGGAAGGCTCAGAAGGCTGTGTATCACAGTGGGGGGCCTCGGAGCTGAGTAGCCAGGCAGTGGGATGGATCACCTGAAGCTCCTCAAAGTTCCCAATCTGCTGGGCATAGCGTGCCCAGACAACCTTGTCCCCCTATCTCTTCTCCCGCACAGCTTGCTCTGTGTAAACCCTGCGCCTTCAGCAGCCCTCTCGCTGCTAGGAAGCCTCTCAGACTGCCTGCCTTTCCCTTATCTCTCAGTGGCCAGGTGTGGATCCTGTCCTCCAGAAGTGGCCAGAATCTGTCTCTCAAGCCCTCTGCCTGTCCCAGTTCCCCATCCTCCAGAGCACCACACTATGTAGATTTCTGTTTGCAAAGTAGATTTCCAGGGCTAGGTGTTCAGCAGTCCCAGGCTTCCACCCCATCCCCTGCTCCATTTCTCTTCCTCCCACCAGTGAGCTGGGGTGGGAGAAGGGCTCAGGTCCCGCCGGATCAAGGCTTTCATACATTACCCTGTTTTGTGAGGTCTGCTCTGTCCATGAGGTGTGTATGCAGTCTGGTGCAGCCTTCTTTCCTGTTGCTGTTTTAGGGTTAGTTCTATTAACTATATTTTCACACTATCTGTAGTTTTGGGAGTAGTTCTCTCTCTCTCACCTCTCATGCCGCCATGTTGAATCTTAAACTTCTTGTGTGGGACTGTTTTTAAGTGGAAATTATGTTGCCCATTTTAATAAACTGTTGTGGTGAGGTTTTTATCTTGGTTCCAATTGAACTGTCTTGTAGTGAATGGTGCAGAATGCATCCCTCCCCATCACGTGGCCACATCCAATGACTACTGTCATCACTTTGGCTGCTGACAGCATCATCGGGGAACTTGGCCAGGTTCTGGCTGCTGGGACCTGAGTAACTCAGGGACGTGGCCACCCTCAGCTGCCTCAAGGTGGACGGTGGAAGCAGCTGACGGTTGAGGTGGGTGAGGCCTGTGGGCACTTCTGTGGTGCCTTTCTTCACCCCCACACACTTCCAGGGGCCCGGGTGAGGGAAACAGCTCTGTTTTAACTTTTTATTTAAAAATAATGTTATACTTAAAGAAAGGTTGTAAAAATAGTATAGAGAGTTCCCAATACCCCCAATCATTTTTCAGCTTTATTGAGGTGTAATTGACAAAATTGTAGGATATGTGAAGTGTATAATGGGATGATTTGATATACCTATGTATTATGAAAGAATTCCCTCCTATGAGTTAATTAACATATCCATCACCTCCTCTATTTACCCCCCCTTTTTTTGGGTGAGAATATTTAAGTTCTACTCTGTTAGCAGTTTTCAGTTATCCATGCAGTATTATCAACTGTAGTTACCACATTATCCACCAGATACTCAGACTTTATTCATCTTATGCCCCTTCCCCCCAGTAGCATTATTACAAACCATAGTACAATTACTGAGACCAGGAAATTGACACTGTTATAATACTATTAACTATTTGAGTTTCACCAGGTTTCCCACTAATGTCCTTTTTCTAGACCAAGATCCTACACAGGGTCCCATATTTCATTTTTCATGTCTCTCTCTTCTCCTCCAATTTGTGATAGTTCCTTGGTTGTTACTTGTCTTTTTTTGACCTTGATACATTTGAAGTCATTTTGCAGAATGATCCTCACGTTTTAAATTTCTGTGGTCAGTCTATCTTAGAATGGAGTAGTATTGCTGTTGATGGCAGTTGCTAGGGAAGGTGCAGCAGTGATAACAGTTGGGAAGATGCATGAAGCAGGGCCAGAGGGGAGGGAACTTTCATGCACAGGTCATTTTACTTTCTTGGGACCCCCCCCTACTTGTGTCATGACTAAGAGGGCTTATGGTTTCTAGAAGTCCACACAGTCAAGTTCATAGCTGCCAGGAAGCAAGGAGGAAGTGCAGGTGGGGGAAAGGGCTGTAATTTATAGTGGAGGTGGAAGGGAAGGGACTAAGGCTAGGTCACAGATTATACCATATGGAGCCAGTGTTCAGGTCTAGAGTAGAAGGTTGGGATGAGGAAATTCTCACTTAGTGAGCACCCTGTGTGTCAGGCATTGTGCCAAGCACTTTGTGTATGCCATTTTTCTTTAACTGCCATAAATATCTGGAGATAGTTATTTTTAACATGATGAAACTCAGATTTAGCAAGTGAGTAGCAAGTACACAGCAGAGTCAGAATGTACATCCAGATTCACTTGACTCTAAACCTATTCTGTCTGATACAGTAGGCATGTGTGGCTAGTGAGCACTTGAGATATAACTACTGTCGGTGTTAAAAATGGTAATATTTTGGATATATTAAGTAAAATAAATTAATTTCGCCTATTTCTTTTTCCCTTTTTATTGTGGATAGTAGAAAATTTGAAAATACAGATGTTAACGCACATAACATTTCTGTTGGACAATGCTGTGTCTAAACCTCTTTCCATTACCCACTGCTGCTTTCCTGGAGTGTGTCTGCAGTGAACTAAGGTGATATCCTGAAGTCTGAGATGGAAAAACACTAAAGTAGTTGCTTTGAAGCAAAGGTAGACTGCTGAAGAAAGGCATATGCTTTGTGTTAGAGAGAGTATTGGGATGATCAGGTCCAAAGACAAAGAGAAAAAGACATGCAATCTGCAAAGAGGAAAAAAAAGGTATCCACAATAGTTTATGATATTTATTGACTTTTCTTTCCAGTCACTGGTCTAAGAGTTCTAGATTCATTTTTACTTAATGCTTATTTTGAAAAATCCTAATAAAGTAGGCATGTTATTCCTATTTTTATAGATGAGAACACTGAGGTATAGAGAAGTTAGGTAACTTGCTTAAAGACATATGGCTAATAAATGGTTGGACAAAGGTTGAAGGGCCTCACATCAAATCCTGTGCTCTTAGCTGTCAAACCACAAGTCTCTATATATTGTGGTGATAGTTCAGTTGAGGACATTTACTCATTCTCAGCAATGAAGTCATGCAGGCCCTAGTTTCTCCACATCTATTATATTATCCTCATTTCTGTAATGAAATTTCTGATAGAGTGGTTCTTGAAATGTAGTCTCTTCATTAGTAGCAATAATACTTTATTATGAACATATAGTGTGCATACAATATTGACAACTGGTTTGTGACATGCTAAACTAATTGCTACTTTCTGACAGATGGTAACTGTGATGGCTACATCTCTAACAGTATATGTGAGCAAGAAGTTATGAAGAATTTGAGCCAGGGAAATAGATGAAATAGAATAGAGCTTTTGAAAATAAATGAAAGGTGTTAGTTCCTTTGTGTCTTGAGTATTTGTAAATCTTTAAAGGTCCCTTGATCCATCAAGGGAAATTAACTGGAATCTATTAAAAAACAAAATTCATGTTTTGAAACAAATGCTCAGAGCAATGATAATACTGCATAATGACCATAATGACAATAAAATTGAAAAATGGCAGAGAAACAAAAGCAAAAATAAACAAGTGGAACTACATCAAACTAAAAGGTATGTACAGCAAAGGTAAAAATTAACAAAATGAGAAGCAACCTACTGAGAATATATTTGCAATAATATATCTGATAAGTGATTAATGTCCAAAATATATAAAGAACTCCTACAACTTGACACCAAAAAAGCAAATCAAAGAAGACATACAGATGGTCAACAGGCACATGAAAAGATGCTCCACATTGCTAATCATCAGAGAAATGCAAATCAAAACCATAATGAGATACCACCTCACACAAGTCAGAATGGCTAATATCAATAAGACAAGAAATAACAAGTGTTGACAAGGATATAGAGAAAAGGAAACCCTTGTACACTGCTGGTGGGATTGCAAAATGCTGCAGCCACAATGGAGAGCAGGATGGTGGTTTCTCACAAAGCTAAAAATAGAAATAACATATGGCCCAGTAATTCCACTTCCTGTAATATACCTAAAGAAAACAAAAACACTAATCTGGAAAGATAAATGCACCCCTGTGTTTAATGCAACATTATTTACAATAGCTAAGATGTGGAGGTGATCTAAGTGTCCATTGATAGATGAATGGATAAAGAAGGTGTGCTATATAGATACAATGGAATATTACTTAATGATCAAAAAGAATGGAATCTTGCCATTCATGACAACATGGATGGACCTAGAGGGTATTATGCTATGTGAAATAAGCCAGGTAGAGAAAGACAAAGACTATATGATTTTACTTATATGTGGAATCTTAAAAACAAAAGAAATGAACAAACAAAAATTAAATTAACTCAGAGCCACAGAGAATAGACTTGTGGTTGCCAGAGGGGAGGTAGGTGGGGGATAGGTGAAATAGGTGAAGGAGAAAAAAATTAGAATGTTTGATATCTTGATCTGGATGATGGTTATATGAGGGTATATATATGCCAATATTCATTGAGCTGTACACTTAAGATTTGTGCATTTTATTGTATGTATCTCAATAAAAATTAAAAAGAAATCTAGGCCAGAGTGTGGAGGGATAAAAGAATGGGACATATGATGAAAAATATAAGAAATAAATATGAGACATAGTTAAAAAGTCTGACCTCCATCTATTTGGGGTTGCAGAAGAGGAGAAAGAGAATGAGGGTGGTGGGGGAAAGCAATATCTGAATAAAGGCCAATAATTTTCTGGAATTCATGAAAGACATCAACCTATAAATTCAAGAAACACTACAAACAATGAAAAAACACATTTAGGGAACATGGTAGTCAAACCACCGAAAGCCAAAGACAAAGAGAAAAACCTTAGAAGGAAGAGATGGACATACTATTTTCAAAAAAGCAAAAATATAGCTGACTTTTCAATGGATGGGAGACAGGAGACAGCTGAATGACATATTTAAAGTGTTAAAGAAAAAAGAAATTTACCAGCCTAGAATTTTGTATCTATTGGAACTATTCTTCAAAAATGAAAGTAAAATATACTCCTTTTCAGACAAGCCCCCAGACATGCTCCATTGTCCTATTTGATTTCACTTACAGAACAAATTCAAAGTAATAAAGATTTTAAGATAACACTGCTGAGTGTTAAGCCTCAAGTAAGAGCGGGGCCCTCCTGAGCTCAGGCTCATGTGTGACTCTGATGGTCACATCCCTGTGAAGCTGGCCAGTGATTGGCACAGGGGTGGGCACTGGACCTAAGCAGGGCCAATCTGAGCCATTACTGGAGATGGATTTATAAATGTTAGAGGTGAAACATTATATTATTGTTATAATTGTTAAGTTTGACCAATGTGATACTGTTAAAAAAAGTTACATTTCCTTAAGTTTAACATCAATAGGTGGTAAGTGCAGTTAGGCAGCATTTTTGTCTGCAAGAATATTTCACGTTCTAATCTAATCTAAACAGTGAACATGATGAGATACCGTGCCCATGAACATGTTACCTTGCACGGCCAGAGGGAATTTGGAGGTGTAATTAAGACTGACCTTTTGTTGACCTTAAAATAGGGAGGTTATCCTGCATGATCCAGGTGTGCCCAATATAATCACAGGAGTCCTTAAAAACAGGGAGTAGAGGAAGTGAGGGAGATGTAGCAGAAGTCAGAGCAACCCAAAACATGAGAAGGACTTGATGCATTTTTGCTGACTTTCAAGATCCAGGGGCCATGAGCAGAGGAAAGCAGGCTGCCTTTAGAAGCTAAGAATGACCTCTGACCTTCAACCACACAGAATTTAATTTTTAACAACAACCTAATGAGCCTGGAAATGAAGCCTCCCCCAGTCTCTGGATAAGTGCACAGACCAGCTGACATTGTGATTTTTGGTCTTCCGAGACTCTAAGCTTACTACCCAGCCGAACCTGCCAGGCTTCTGTCCTACAGAATGGTGAGATAATAAATGGGTATTATTTTAAATGTGCAGATTTGTTTTAAATTTTTATAGTGACAATAGAAAAATTGTGTTAAGCACTTAAAAATACAAATAATTCTAATATTATCCTTAAAATGTGTAAGGAAGTTAACTTTTACAAAAGATTCTTATTAAGCATTTGAAAAAACACTGATTTTATTTAATTATTTGACTAGCTAATTAAAAATTATTTTCTTTCACATAAAATAAATCTGTAAGCCTCTCCCTGCCAGTTCTGTGCTGTAAGCATATAGGACTAAGCTTCAGGAGAGCTTGCTTCTCCTTTCAGATGTATCACTTAACTGAGTAACCTTGGACAGGTTATCTTAATTAGTCTTTGAGTCAGTTCTAGAATCTGCAAAGTAAGAGGTAGAGACTAGTTGATATCTAAGGTCTCTTTCATTTTAAAATTGCATGAAAATACTTTCAGGGATCAAGGTGGAATTGTTTGGGAGCTGGACATAAGAATCAATTCCTCAGAATATCATAAAAATATATTGCATACTTTTGGAGCTGGAGTCGGAATTGATTTCAAATTTTTTAAAGACGAGAAGCCATGTTGGCACATTACACACATTTTAGAATGGAATAAGGAAACTTTTAATATTTTTGGTCAAAAGCATCAAATGAAAATGTCATTACTAAGATTATGTCTTCAACTGAAATTATTGAAAATTGAAAAATTAAAAGTTGTCAGGTAGGTGTTTTATAGTGAGATGAGAGCCAAAACCTTTCCTATTTGTTTGATATTATTCAATAAAAGAAAGCTATAGAAATGTTATATATTTTTTACTTCTTGTAATTTATTCTGGGTGTTGAGTTTTTAAGACTGTCATGGTTAATTGTGTTCTGGTTATTTCCATCTCTTCTGTCAATTTAAGATGCATTTCCTAACAGTCCACACTCTGTCCACCTTGTTCTTATGAAAAAAAATGGATGCTTGATTCCATATTCTGTTTCATAGTTTAGGTCCTAGAAATGTGAAAGAAATCTCAAAACTAAACTTAAATATAACCTTACTTGATCCAAGGGCAGTAGTGACCCTCCTATTTTTCTTTAACTTTTAGAAAAAAAAAGGCACTATTTTGGGTGATTGTAGGTGGCAGATGCTAGGAAATGTGGCTGTGGCTGATAAGAAAGGGAAAATGCTTAAAGTGACAGCCACCAAACTTTATCAGTGCTTTGGAGCTCAAGAAAACTTTTCTTTCCAAGAAGGGAACAGGAATACTTTTTATTTTATTTTTTCTATAATTGTTTATTTCCATTAATGAGAAGCCTCAGTGGCCCCATATTATGAAAGGTTACTCCTTGCATAATCTAGTGGCAGGTTTACTCACATTCAGAAGTCACATTAATATTAACTGGCCACACCAGTATAGGTTTCACTTTATTAAAAATTGTACGGATGTTGAAATTGCTGATGGAGAAGCTGGCTCAGTTTGATTTGGCTGTGGATATGAATATTATAGCTTTCTGTGCTTTTAGAGGTTATAAATTACATTGCAAAGATTAGTATATTCAGATTGCTGGAAAGTTACTATAGAGTATTATGACAACACAGTAGGAAACATTTTATTGTGAGTAGTATGTCTCACATACATTTCACTATAAAATTAATCATGAAAATATTTTAGGTTTATTAAAAATTCATTATTCTACTATAGGATCTTTAAGGAGCAATAAGAACTTGAAGAAATAATAGGAAAGCTTTGGTAACAATGGCAGTGTGTTAATTGAGTTTAAAGAAGGTAAAGAATGTATTAACAGAATGGATCCGCATTTGACAAAAAAAGATTTGTAATAAATCAAGGGGGGAAAATCAGTTAATAAAGAGGCCAATTATCAGTGAAGGAGGGGGGTATATTTAATGATTCTAAATGAAAGGTTAAACTGCTTCAGTGAATTTCAGTTTAAAAGTAAGAGAAGCAATATGGGTAATTAGGCAGTAATAAAATCATACTGGAAAAAAAAACTCAGATAACTGCCTTAGGTGTTAGGGGAATATTGGCTAATGAACTTAACTTCTTGCAATTATTTTTGAATATTCACTTTTGCTCTAGAAATGGAAGAAGAGATGTTTTTAGTTATCTTCAAGGCAAAATGATTCTGTAGCACATTTATTGTATGTGAATTTTTAAATGGTAACAAATAATGAAATGGAGGAAAAGAATTTCTCATGAGAACGATATCTATCATCTATAATTCACTAAAATACCGTAATTTTAGCTATAATTTTTTGTTATTGATCAGTTTTTTAAATTTGGATTCTACTTTACTCATATATTTTATAATAGAAACAGTTTCAGAGGCTGTC
Source organism: Smutsia gigantea (assembly GCA_032199065.1). Classification (NCBI taxonomy): domain Eukaryota; kingdom Metazoa; phylum Chordata; class Mammalia; order Pholidota; family Manidae; genus Smutsia; species Smutsia gigantea. Next base: position 188,314 of record JAVSCE010021178.1, read on the forward strand.
AATTTAATTGAACCATTCATAGAAATTCAGTACAGGAGATCATGATTCCTATAAGTATATCTCAATTCAAGTCTTATTAAACACATAAATATGTAAAAATCCCAAATATTGTTGAAAGAAAGATTTTTCTTCTAATTAACCCAATAATTTACATACATATAATTATTAAAATCTTATAAAGATTTTGATAGGTTCTTGGCCATTTTTATGTTCATATCTAAAATGACTTGTGTGAAGATCTTGGTGATCATTTCTGGAGTCAATATAAGGTCTAGTTTTATACTATTACTGTGCTAATGATCAGATAGAGAGGATAGTAACAAAGATAATTAAGTTCATAAATGATTCCAAATTTAAAGACAGTATGATTATAGAATTTGGGCTAATCTCTGCTCTTGAGATACTATGTTGAGAAAAAGGTCATGTGATACATGCAGAACTATCCTTTATAATGATAGTCTTTCTTTTGTCATTGATATTATAATTAGCTTGACTTTCAGTAGATATATCAAATGTAGTTCTGCATTGTATATTAATGTGGAAAACAAATAGAAAAGTCTGCTTTCAAAATGCTAACAGCTTCTCAACAGGTTATTAGCTCAAGTAGGCGATAACCCAAGTCATGATTATCTATTCAGAAAAGATCTGGACCAGTACCAAAAGACCTGGGTTATAGGCTCACTCTGGCACTATGGGACTGTATATCAATTAACTTGTCAACTAACTTCTATGGGTCAGTTTTCCTTTTTAGTAAAATGAAGAAATGGCACTGGATAATTTTGAAGGTACCCTTTAACTTGACAGTTCTTTTTTTATGATCATTTTATTTTCTGCATGTATAGGTTAAATTTATTTTATGATATGAGGCATTCTTCTGGATACTTATATAATACTGTTACATTTACAAATAATGGCAATTTATTCATTTGAAAAATATTTTCTGAGTGCTTACTCTGGGCACAGAATTAGCCACTGTGACATAGCAATAAAGATAGACAAGCAAAGTACCCCTCCTCAAGGATATTACTATTCTACTGGATGGATGTGTCTCGAATAAGACACAATTGAAAATAGACACTTGTCAAAAATGTGGCGGGTGGGCTATAGGAAGGGAATCTTGATATTAAGTAAATCAGCAATTGTGCCAAGTGTGTACAGTGGCTTGAACTGGCTCTCATGAGTCAGCATGTGCATTTCTTCACAACCCAACATTCAGCGACTTCATGTTGATAGCTTGAAATTAGCCATGGTGTATTTATATCATGAAAATTGGCAAACACTGCATAGCAGGGCTTTAAATTAAAAAAAACTTATGTTACCTAGTTTAGCAGCATACCACTGGTGGTAAATGTCAGGTAGCACAGCAGAAATGGCAGACATAGTTTCTACCCATGTGTGTCATGTGATCAACATAGAGGTGAGGCAAAGACATATGGTGTATGGAGTTTATGGAGCCATGTAAAAAACTATTGATATGCTATCAAGACTAATGTGTTCCTGAAGGAAGAGGGGCTGAAAGAAAAATGGTGTGAATTTGAAACTAGATTTTATAGATGGGGTGGCACATACTTGACCAGAAAAGAAGGAAGTTGTTTTAGAGATGGTATGTGTAAAAATTTTGAGGCAAGAGCAAGCACTTGTATGGAAGAAGTGGTAAATAGGTTTGTTGATTTGAACAAGGTGCCAAAGCTTAACCTCATATGAGCATGACAATGTCTAAATTATGTATTAGTCTGTACCAGTGAAGTACTAAACTTGGCCAGATTTTCACTAGTAGTGAAAAATTTAAGTCTGTCTTTGAATTTTGTGACCTGATTTCTCAGTGATGCTTTGAGAGTTACGGAAACAAAAAATCCTTTACACTAAATTGAAGGCCTGTAAAATGTTACTTGTGGTAAATATTTTGTAGAATATTGACACTGAGTATACCACAGATACTTAAGCAGTTTCCTCACCATCAACTGTAAGTTACTCTTAATATGAAGTAAATGGACATAAACACCATTCTGTGTGAGTTAGTCTGCCAGCACTGAAGGAACTGTGATCTTCTGTAGCACCGGGCTGGATTATAATGCTTTACTTAGAATAGATGGCAGAGGGACACTTAACACCCACTGTGTAGTAAGCTGAAAGGGGTAAATACAAGCATGGAAAACTGAAACTCATTTAAGGATATTCTGAAACTCAGCTTTAAATGACACCTGGCTCTGTATTTTTATGAAGTAACAGCAGCCAGGGACAGGCTGCCATTTAGGAGTCCAAAATGGAATACCTTTGAAATAAATGAGTATACTAACTCCAGTTATGTGAAGAAGGGTCACAAAAGCAAGGTAGAGAAATGAAAACATGTAGATCAAAGTTGAAAACTTCTCTTTGGAAAGTTCAATTACCCTGTGCATGCCTAATGCCATTAGCTACATTTACACCAGCCTTTTATCTTTGTGAAACATTGAGCTAGCAGCAAGTATTCAACAAGTGGAAGCTGATATTCTTTATTTCTACTCTCAATAATGTCATTTTGGAAAACCAATAGTTTTATTTGTTAAAATAAATACAGAGTAGATAACACAGAATGAAATAAGCATGCTGTCTAATCAATCTTTAAAATTTTTCAGCACTGTATTTTAGAGCAGTAACTATATGAAGAAAATACCATGGTTTTATTAAACTATATCACAAAATTAAGTACTATGTACAGTTTAAAGAGATGTTTTTCTTATAGAAAATTAGCTTGAGAAGAAGATGTTATTCTTTTTTTTTCTTTTGAATGTGCCCTTTCTTACATGGGAAATATAAGTAGATTCATTAGTAGCTTGGAGTATTGAAGAAATTGCAGCCAAAGATTTTGGTTAGTTATACTCACTGGTGACCCTGAAACTGTGGCTGGCTTGTAACATCATGGTTTTGTTGGGCAAAGTAGAACTTTAAATTCTGCCAGAATTTGAAATATGGTATATCATCATGTACTGTAGCCATACACTGAACTTTTTAATTTTTAAGTTTCTGTTGGTATTGTACTTAAGAGCACCATGATGTCTTAGTGAGTTACCACTCTCAAATGGCAGATAATGGCACAAAAGTTGGGAAATAAATTCTTTGAACTTTTTCAAGCATGTTTTTTTTATAACTGTTTAAGCGATATGTACTTGAATGTATGATACTCATTTTAAACTTAGCGTGGAATTGGGTTACAATAAGTTCAGTGTATGTATGCCCAAACTGAAACAAAAGCAAAACTAACCACGGTTTGACGTACTCTGAAACTAAGTTATTTTATGGGTTGGCTCGTGAACATAGATACTCTGTTTACTGAAGTCTTGATTTTACTATGTTTGGAGGTTGTTTTTTATTTAAAGCAAGTCATTTTATTGGTTGCAGCATAGAATGAGAGGTATGTAACAGTCAAGCTATTATCATTCTTAACTCAAACTTTTAAATATTCACTGACATTTCAGGAGGTGGACGAATAGAGGTAAACTCATGAGTGAGTTCTGTTCTGCATTTTGCCACCTAGTGAGTTTACCACCTTAGTTTCTTAAACTATACAATCATGAAGTTGTCCTGGATGACCTCTTCATAAACTTCACCCTAATAAGACGTGTAAGGGCTGACTGTGATAGAACCTTTCTGAATCCTGCTCTTCTTCCTATCCAATATTCATTCTCTAGATCAGGCTGTCCAATAGAAATATAATGTGAGGTATATATGTAATTTTAAATTGTCTAGTTGGCACATTAACAAAGTAAAAAGAAACAGGTGAAGTTTTAATAACATATTTAACTCTATATATCTGCAATTTTATTTCTACATGTAATTAATATTAAAAATATTTATGAGATATTTCACATTTTGAAACCCTAAATCTTGGATGAAAACTGTCTTGAAAAGTCTGGTGTGAGTTTCACAAGGCCCTCTCAATTCAGATGAGTCACATTTAAAGTGCTCAGTAACCTCATTAAGGCTCATGGCTGCTGTATTGGACCAGTAGCTGAAGTTACTGAATCTTCATTTCACTACCCATGAGTCAAATTTTGGGGCTTTATCATCACCTTTAATTCCTTCTGTTTTCTCCCCTCCTCTATCCATTAGTAAGAGATACTTGCACTCTTTAGAATCCATCAAGATTTGAGTTGAATTGGCAAGTTTCTCTTTCTTTTCAAACTTCTAGAAAGAGTAGTCTATGAATTCCTTTCAATCCCTCCCTTTATTCCCTCAGTCCACTGAAATCAGATTTCTGTCTTCAGGACTAAATAGAAACTCCTCGAAAAAATTCTCATTACTGATACAATGGCTACAATACAGATGCGACTTGATATCTTTGGAGAATCAGACACTGTAAATACTTCCTCCTTGAAACTGTCTTGTCTCTTGTTGTGTATTATACTCTTCTTTCTTGGTTCTTCTTTGAGCCTCTGTTTTGCTGGTTCCTTTTTTGGCCCTCTTTCTTTTCCCTTTGCTTGCTTTGCTAGACTTCTTTCCCAAGCATCATGCCTATATTTTTAGCTGTCTACTGGACATATCTGGAGACATTTTATGGATTCTTCCAACCCAACCTACCTTTCTTTCCCATACCAAACTTGTTATCCTGCTCTGGTTATTATTTTGGTCCTAAGCATTACTATGTTCAGTCACAAGTCAAAGTTAGAGTCTTTATAATCATCTTCAACTTTATGCATTTTCTTACTGTCTACAGACAGTTAGATACTGAGTCTTTTTGGGTCTATCTGTGAAATATCTATTGACTATTCCTCTTTTTTTCTTTTTGCATTGTTTCAGTTCAGGTTCTCTTCACCCCTTGCTAAGATCCCACTTGGTCTCTCTGTCTTTTACTACATTTCCTCTAATACATATTCCATATTGCTATCATTCAGAACAATTTGGGTAATATAATATTCCTGTTAAAAAACTTTTACTGATTCCATTTGTTCTCTTATATAGCACATATAAGTCCTAGACTACTCCTCTATCTTTGGCTCTAGACATTCCTAATATTTCCCTCTCTGAATGCCTATAAGACCTAAAGTTATTTTAGTGATGAAAATTTAGGCTTCTTGATGGTCAATAGAAGAAACTCGTCATCAAGCATGGAGAGTATGGCCTGACAGCACTCATATACTCCTAATGAATGGACAAGTATATGGTATACTTAAGTGATACCCATAGCTAGGTTTGTTTGTTTCTCTGTAAAAGAATCTGTATATAGATGTTTCAGTTCCTGAACAGCAAGTGTTAATAACATCTTGGTAACAATGAATGATACATGCTTTATTTATAGATATGCTTTCTATAATTGGAAACTAATATAGAGAAAAAGCTTGGTTGAGCTGTACAGCTTGTCTGACTTTTATAGAAAAATGCAATAGCTCCCCTGAGGTAATACTAATGTAAGTAGAAGGTAACTCTGGCAGTTAGTAGATCTAGTTGGGGTGAGAAAGAATGACTTTAATTTTTTCCTATTTCTTAATATTTTTACAATTGGCTGTCTCCTGGCTTCTTTATTCTCCTAGCATATTTCAGTTGGATGAGATATTAGCACTTTATAATGCAATGTATTTTTTTCACATGGCCAAATCCTATTATTATTAACCTCATTTGCCTTAGCTGGCACTGGGCTTCCCTTAGGCAGCATAGACATCAGTGCTGTGAGGAAGAGGATAAATATTAATTGGAGAGTGTCACTTGTGGAAGACCTTTAAGAAGCACTACATATGCTGATAAAGTGATATTTGCTTTTGTTTCATGAGTGTTTGTTAAAATCTAATTGCTAGAAAACTAGAGGTCATAAACAGCAATGAATAAATTGTCAACAGGAATATTTCTACATATGGTAAGAATGTTTTGCCCTTTTCTCTAAAGGAAAACAAGGTAATAGCCAATCATCATGTTGAAGATGGGAAATGACCTCATTTTCATAATTCTGAGGAAGTCCAGACATGAACTCAGAATTGAGCATATTGTTTTCAATGTAAACATTAGTCATTGAGAAGTTATTCTGTAAGATCATCTGTACCATGCTTGAGTATAAGCAATGCAACTCATAAGTAGGAGAAAAAAAAGCTAAAACTTAATTGTGACAAAATAGTTCCTTTGCAATAAATGCCAGCTTTTATAGAACTGTATATAGTTCTGAACTATATTTACAGTTGAAATTTTAGAACTAAAAGTTTTTGATGATTTACTGTGTGTCCGGAATTGTTCTAAATGCTTGATGTGTTACCTCATTTAATCTTCCCAGTAACCATGTGGGGTAAGAACTGTTGCTATATAATGAGGAAAGTAAGCACATAGAGATTAGTTCACCCACTAGATGCTGAAGTGAGGGAGGATTGAGACCAGGGCCTTCTCACCTCAGAGCTGTGCTCTGAGCAGCTAATTGGCTCTGCTGTCAATTAGTCATTTAGGCTGCAAGTTAGTCTGGTGTTTTAATGATGAGCTCCATAGCTACCACTCTTAACTTATAGCTAGTACTCTCATTTCTAAGTTAAACTTTTCCTTGGATCTATATAAGATATTTGTGATGTATTGATAAATATTTGCTCATATAAAAACAAATGTAGTACACTTAAATGTATCTTAAATCCATTTTATACAATATCAGTAATCATTTTTTCATTATAGTTATTGCAGCTGAGGTATGTTCTGCTACTCCAAGTAAGGGAATTTTTGTCAAATTTTTTGCTTGTTTAACTTTAAAGGAAGGCTTATAGTTTGCAAACATCAGTGAGGGTTTTTCTCCTCATGTTCCCTCCCCAACTCGTTACTCTTTCCTAAAAAGCTATTAAATTTGATGATTTACGTTCTTTTTGAGTGAAGTATCTGGGCTCAAACACTATCTCTTCTTCCCCACAATTAAATGAAACTAAGCATACACATTTTGAGATGAAAATCACTATTAAGGGCCATTTCTTAATGGCTGAAGGAGAGGTTTAGTAATGGTCTTTTAAAAGCCTGAATAGAGTTTGGGCTAGTAGGTGGGAGTGTGGTGTCTCACATGTAGCCAGGAGTAGCCTGGATTGGGGGTGATGAATGTCAGAATCTTGTCTGACAGTGAAGTTACCAAAAATGAATTTAAGGGCATAACACCTCTGAGAATTTAAGATGCACTGCCAAAAATAGGGGTCAGAGATCTGTGTGTAGCAGGAGTGACAGGTCTTATTGACCTTTTGAATCATAGGTAATTAGGATAGTCAAAGTTAAACAGTTTTTAAATATTATGTATATATAAAATTACATATGCCTAGCATACATTTGGTTAGGCAGGTAGAGTCCATATAAAATATTTGAGGCTAGATTGACTTAAAGCATAGATCAAGGTAAAAACATCAGAGGAAAAATTATAATAATAATAGCAGCTAATATTCATGGAACACTTTCTGTAACCCAGGTATTGTTCTAAGCACTTTAATATATATTAACTGATTTAGTTATCATAAAGTTAATGTAAGTAATTTGACATGTATCCCATATAGCAGCCCTAGGACCTGTGTACTATTATTTTTATGCCAATTTTATTAATGTACAGAGAGATTAAGTAACTTGTTCAGTTTACATGGAATAGTAAGGTTGGAGGTGAGAGTCAAAGTCTGCCTCCAAAATCCATGCTCTTAACTCTTCCCATGCTGCTTCTCTAGATGAAAATATGAGAGAGCGAGCAAGCAAGCAAGCAAGCAAGCGAGTCACAAATGAACATGTGATAAAGAATGATGCCTTTGCTATCAATATTCCAATTATCAATTTGAGGCATCCATGCATGCGTGAGGTTAAACTTGTTTAGTGTTTTGATAAACAAATTATGTATATCATCTGAAGAATTAGCTTATCCCTATGTACCACAGAGGATCTTGGTAAGGAACAGATGGTACATTAATCGTGGTGATGAAGAGAGTTTAATGAAGGGACCATTACAAAGGGGTGAGCAGTAGTAACAATTCGACCAAGAAGAAATAGTGATGCACCCAGTTTCTGTTGTTCTAAGTTATCCAGTTCTTGGTACTTTGTTACTGCAGCTCTAGGAAACTAATACCGTATGTCATGATCATGATAAAACTCCTTATTGAAAAACTTTGCCTTAAATTTCTTTTAAGTTCATATAGAGTCATGATACTGTGAAGTAATTTCAGATTAGCTAGTGCAAAACACTGATTTTGAAAATGAGTGCCTTGCCCAACTTCACAAAACTATAAAGGCAGAGTCAGGGCCCTATAGGCAAACTGTGTTAGAATTGATAGAGATGGACTTGTTAGGGTTACTGTTAGGCCCGTAAATACATTTTCTTGCTGAATTTTTAGTTAAGACAGTCCTTATTGCTATAAATTTACAGGTTTTAATAATTTCCAGGTTTTAGTTGTGTTTTATTGTGTTTGTTAAGTACTAAGTTGGACTTGAACCAGGATGTTCTTGTTAACATAAGGTGGCTTTGGAAAATGTTGAGGTGCAGAACTCTATTTTGAAAATTTAGAGGAAAAACAATGCTATTCAAATGATGATCATGTGATGTGTCACATTGTTTAGGAATTAAAAGGTCAGTATATCAAGTTGGGAGACCATTGATACAATTAAGCTGGAAATGACACATATACAAAATCAATTGCTCAAATAGTGATTGGTTATATTTTGATAGTTTAGTTGATAATTTAAAAAAACATTCTACATGTAGAATGTTTATTGTTTAAAATTAAAACATAAATAAATATAAAAATGTTTAAAATCACTTGTAATATCAAACCCTGAAGAGATGCTCTTTTTATTAGTGTATACACTTCTTTTTTTCTGTGTGAGTCTGCATGTGTGTATACAATATATACAAAATGGAATTATGTCATGTAATTTTGTAGCCTACTTTTTAAAATTCAGCATGTAATGGCGACTCAAGTTTTTTCCATGTCAGTAACATTTTGAAAGAATACTGTGCAGCCCCTGAAAGCAATATAGTAATGATTGCTTCCAATTTTCACTAAAAAAAAATTATGATAAACATAGTTTGGCCTCGTACACAACAATATGATAAATAACCCTGTAGGTAAATCATTGTGTTATCCAGTTGTTGTTCTATGTGGAATCATGTTTGCATGATGAACAACAGAGCATCATAAAAGCAATTGCCGTGTCCTGAAATAAGTGAAAACTCAGAAGCATATCTCAATAGATAAAATTTACAGTAGGTTAGAGAGATGTGCCAGAGTCAATGTATAAACAAAGACTTCAAAGAGAAGAGGATTTAAAGCCTTCACAATAAACCTTGAGCTATAAGTTGAGAGTTAAAATGATTACAACCCTTTAGGGATGCAATTTGGCACTATGTACCAAGAGCCTTCAAAGATTTTTATCTTTGCTAGAATGAATATATATGTAGTTTTTTCTAGGATATTGTCTGTTTTTTATTTTTGTTTGAACATATTATTAAGCATATTCGATCTTGTTTCATCTGTAACTCCCATCCACTTTCCTATCATGTATTATTATTATATTGCAAATCCCAAACATCCTTTTGCCTTTTCAGTTTTGTTTATTATTTAATTATTGTTTTTGATATATAGTAGTTCAGTTTTGAGGAATATATTCTAAGGGAAGACTTTGAAATACTGAAACAACTTTATGCCCAGTATGTTTCTTACAGAATTATTTATAATGGTAAAAGAAATTGAAAACAACCTCCCAGCACAAAGGCAAACTAATCATGAAATGTTCACTTGATGGAATATATGTTAAAGTGAAGCCTATGAGGAATTTAAGGTAAAATGAGTAACAGCTTATGTTGTTGCATTTAATAATAAAAAAAGAGAATTTAAAGAATGTATAGAATCAAATGAGCAAGCAAAACTTGGCTTCGAAAAAATAGGAGGAAATAAACCAAAATATGAAATAATTATTTACTTGGATTGCAGTGTATGGGTTTTTTTTTCCTTCTCTCTGCTTGTCAATATATTCCATATCTTCTATATTGACCATTAAATTCGTTTTATGATAGGAAAAATGCAATAAAGTTGAATTGTGATAAAAACACGGAACTCTGTATTTGCCTTTGGATAATCATGCTACCTGACTCTACTTATGGTAATTGTGGGAACTAATTATAAGAACAAATAACATAAAAGAAGGATATTGATAGGATTCTTCTAGACTGTAAAATTTGTAAGTTACTGCTCTCATCCCTCCTCTTCCTAATTTTTTTCTTTTACCCCTTAAAAAAAAGAGAAAGTGAACATTATTTATTTAAACGTATCCCACAAACACCTTTAATGTGAAATACAAACAAAAATGATAAAATATCCTGCTCTTCTTTCTAAATTGATTAACATTAATTTGCCTCTCACTTCTGGTTGGGTTTCTTTTAAGTTCTTTCAGGTCTTGGAATTTGCACCAAAACTTAAACACCAACATGTTTAGCTGTATTAATAGAAAAAATATTCCTTATTTAATAGGATTTAGATAACAACAGTTAAAATTTCCTTAGAAGTTTTATGTGCCCACATCTTTATGCTTGTGCTGTTTGGTTTATTTATTGCAACTCCAATATGTTGATTAGAATTATATTTTCTATCTGAGGCTCTAGTTACCTACTCTCCTTTACTCTCTATTCTTATGCTAAGGTGACATTTCAGCCTGTATGGCTGAATTTTAAAATGAAGCATGTTGCTTGGTTTCTAGCTGCCTTTTTAGGGCTTCTGTGGCTGAAATAAAACTAAATTAGATGTGTTAAGAAGCATTTTTGTTTCACTGAACTCTAACAAAACTTTGTTGGATTCTCTGAATTAAAGTATTCTCTGATTTTCAGACTAAGATTGATCTCAAAGCAGTGCGCCAACGATGCTTCTAGACTTTAACAACTGCCTTTGTTGATCCATGTTTCTTTCTTATGAATGGTACTGTACACCCATAATCCTCCTATCAAGGGACTTCCCTGCCTTGAGTTCTTTTTAAGGTAGCTCCCTGTGTCTTTCTGCCCAATAAAATAGATGAGTTTAACAAAAAAAAACTATGTTTTGCTATGTGAAAATAATAATGATGACAAATAATAATTACAATAACAGAAACTTCTCCCTGCCATTTTGGTTGCTGTGACAGAGGGAAAAAGAACATGACAAATGACTCTTAAAACTTTTGCCTGAAGCAATCACATGTCATTTTTGCTCATATTTTGTTGGTAGAAATAAGGTGGTTATGATCATTTTTAAGAAGAGTGGAAAAATATAGCAAGGATGTAAAGAATGCTTGTTGAGTATTTGTGAGCACTTTCATAGGTCTTAACTGCTTGATTGAATCATCTATTTAGTGAAAATATATTGAACACTTAATCGTTTGGTGTTCCTTATATTATCGTGCCTGCAATATGCACAAAACAGATAAAATCCTTGGTTTCAAGGAGGTAGCTTTCTTGTGACGGCACTATTTTGGAAAACAGTTTGTTGTGTTAATCAAGAATCTTAACAATCCCTATATCTTTTGGCCCAATAATTACATTTCCAGATTGCTACACTAAGCAGATATTCTTAAATATGAAAAAAATTGTATATAATGATAAACATTGTGACTTTCTTTATAATGTTGAAAAATTGGAAACAAATACCAGTAGGGAAACAGAGTGAATTATAATACATTTCCACTTAGAATATTATGAGCTCATCAGTTTGTATTGAAAACAGTTGTCACAACTTTTAGTGACTATTTTTCCATGACATTTTAGCATCCTGCAATGAAATAAAGCAGGTAACATAATTCATTCTGGGCTTGGGATTGGCATGATGGTGAGGAATTGAAATTGTTAGAATTACATAGGAGAATTAGGTGTGCCTGAGTATGAATTTATGTACAGGGAGATTAAGAGGATGTAGGTCAACCAGAAGTTTGGAGTTCTAATAGGATATGAAGTCATTCAAGTGAACATATCCTGAAGGCAATTGGAAATACAGGATCAGGGATTAGCTGGGTATTAGGGCTAAAAATGGTCTTGTTATAGAAATGCTAGTTGAACTTGTGGAAGCAGGATGAGCTAAGAAGGAGTGAACTAAGAGGAAGGAGAATTTAGGCAGAGAATCGCAGCTATAACCAGGTAGAGAATTACCTCAATAACAATGATTAACTCACTGTTAATGTGATTTCTATAACTCAGCAAGCCAGATCCCTGGGATAAGTACCATTTGTGATGTGAGGGAAGAGAGAGGGAAGGAAATCTCCTAGGTATGGGACACTAAGTCTGTGACTCTAAGAAATATTCGGACCAGAGTCAGAGGGCCTGGGATTCAATTTTAACAGTTTCCAGCAGTGCTCAAAAAGCACCCTGTGCACAGGTGGTAGCCCTCCAATCATCTTTTTCTTTTCCCCTCACTGATTCAAGAGCAGAGAGTTGCTCCCTACAGCTGTTCCATATTAACAATAAATTAACAACTGTCTTTATTTCATCCTGTCCTATGATAGTATTTAATTCTATGTGTACTTTAAACATCAGTTTAAGGCAAAATGTTGATGTCAAATAAAACTACAAATTAATATGAATTCTTTTACAATAATATTATAGCATCTATTTTTATATATTAGTTTCATTATTTTTAATCTATTACTAATGGACTTTTTAAAAAACAAATCTATTTTCTCACAGTTCTGTAGACTACAAGGGTTGATTTCTTCTGAGGCCTTTCTTCTTGCTTTTTGGATAGACAACTTGTGTCTTCACATGGTCTCTCCTCTATATGTACACATGCCTGTTTCTAAATTTCCTCTATTTATAAGACACCTGTCATTTTGGATTAGGCCTACCCTAATACCTCTTTTAATCTTAATGACTTCTTTTTTTTGCCACTGGGCTTTCAAGGAGTTTGTTGAGAGATGGTGTTGATCCGGGGAAATTGAGATGAGTACATCTGTAAAGGTGGGGAGAAGGAATAAAGGATCATATACACAAAAAAAGAATGAAGGCAGTAAGTTTATAGGAGAAGAATACAGGGCAGGAGAATCTGAAGACACTGCCCAAAGAGGGAGGGGAAACAAGCTAAATGATTAGATGCTTTGAGTTCTCCAGGCCATAAAATGAAGTCAGCTACGAGCAGAAGTATTGTTAAGGTGTTAACAAAAGCTGAACTTGGCAGATATCACTTCTAATTGTTGTAGCAACTAACTGGCTCTCACCCATGATGATGACATTAGGGTGAGAGAAATCACATGCAAATTAAGTAATTAAAATTGTAGCAACTTGTGGTTTAGTTCTACCTCAGCCCAGGAGTTTGGTGCAGATAGAGGCCCAGGCAAATTAGGAGGTCTTTCATTCAGTCTATTTCTGAGTACTTACTATGTGTGAGGTACTGTTTTAGGTACTTAGGATTGGTTAATGAACAAAATGATATAGATCCCTGGTAGAGGTTACTTTCTTTATAATAAGAAGAGACAGATTAAAAAAAAATTTGTAAATTACATAGTATGTTAGGAGATAAAGGCTATAGAAATTATTGGTGTAAAGAAGATCAGGAGTGTTGGAGGAGAAGGTGGCGGTTGTTGTATTAGAGTAATAAGTTGGCTGTGCTTTGGAGATTTGTAGCAACCTGCTGTTGAGATTTCTTTCCCTTCCCTTATAACTCCAGAGAACTGAGATGGGTTTGCCCAGGGAGTTTAGTGGCAGAGAAAGAGGAAGTCAACAGGTGGACATTTTTCAAGGTATAGTAACATTCAATAATAAATAAAATACTTGTAATGAACTTTTGTTCTTTCTTTTATCTATTCAGCAGTAGAAAATAAAATATAGGAAAATAGGCAGCAAATTATCAGAGTTTAAAAATAGGGGTAGTTTGTTGGAAATAAATTTTATGAAAGATTCTGATAGCACTTAAGTCATATGCTTTATAGGAATTTTATGACACTTGTGTAGCTCTGGTTTGTTCAGGGAATTCTAAATTTTATCTACTTTCAAAACACCAGTATAAAACAATGTTTCTTTGGCAAAACTGTGCCTATCTTGACGGCTTTTAAAAATAATATTTAGTTCTGGCTTTCAATTTCAAATATGCAGAATGTGTCAAATTCTCTTACTAAATGTGACTTGTGTGTATATATATGTAGTCATGGTAGATTATACAAAATTGTTGCTGATAAGAACCTTATGGCAAGGCTCAAAATTAGACTATGAACCTGAATCTTGATTAATACATAAATATTACTAGAAAAAGATAAGTCAAAACTATTCCATCTATCACTAAGTAATGCAATATCTCCTAGCGGTATCTCCTTCCCTCAGCCCCACTGCCTGGTAGTGACCAGAATTGTTTTAATTCTGTATGGATAGAGACCATTAGTTTTCTATTTTCTGTGACCTGTATATTTTCTCTTATCTGCTGCTTAAGCCTTCCTTTTAAAAAGAGTGTTTATTGATTTCTTTCTTATGCTACTAATGATATGACCAGAAAAAATGTAGGATTTCTTTATTGACTCAGTAGCATTCAGTTCAGGCCTTTTGTTTTGATACTAAGGCATTTCAGTCACTGATTATTCTCTGCTAATTTGTGGCCTTTATGCACTTGGCCTGTTTGATATCTCTTCCTTTTAATACTAAATCAGTTTGCCTTTCCTGTTTTCTCCTTTCTTTCCTACTTTGTTCTCTTGTTTTTATCTTTTCTTCAATTAACTATTTTCCATCCTCTACCCTTTCAGCACTCTATGAAAAAGATCACCTAATTTGAGCTCTAAAAATTCTCTGAAAATGCCCACAGCATCTTAGAGGTGCTATTCCTATTCTCTTTACTTTCAAGTTTTATTGTGCCATCTTCACTGTGCTTCTTTTTTTCTTTCTTTACCATGACCAGTGTGGTTTGCTCCTTTGAAGGCTAAAGCAGCTTAAACTAATGTATATATGTATGTGTATATACATATGTGTATGTGTGTGTGTGTGTGTGTATGTATTTTTTTTCAATGTTCTTTCAGAAGACAGATGGAATAAATTGGTAGGAAGGAGGAGAGAGAGCAGGATGTTTTCTTAGCTGGGGAGATATCCCTCACTTCAGCTTACAGTGCTGATAGTGGCAAAATACTTGAGGAATTGTACTTTTTCGGTGCTCCAAGATTTTTCTGTCAGAATAATGTCCTGGAGTATGCTTAGGGATCTGTGAGAGCAGAACTCTTTTCTTATCAAGCAGCAGGATAGTTGTGAGAGGGAAATGGAGAGGGAGCATCTACTTGGGAAGTACTTTCTCACATAGATCAGTTTTAGGAAAGAGTTTATATGGAAATTCAAGATATGGAAATTGTTTCTTTTAAAAATACTGTGTGCCTTATTACCCCTCAGGAAAATCTTCATGTAGTTACAGGAGTCTAAGTACTCTAGTTTGAAGATCACTGCATTACACACTGTAGTTTCTGCCCCTGATTATTATTTGTCCCCTCTTACTTGTTTGTATTAGGTATGCACATTTTCGTCAGGCTTAACTGTGCCCTGTTGCTTATTTTGTGAGGATAAGATATATTAGACATATTAACTACAATACTGGATTTGATAGCTAAACATTTGATAAAGATATTGCAGTAGAAGCAATGATGATGGCGAGCAGGAAGAGAAGAGAAGGAAGAAAGAAAGTCACAAATAATTTTCAGAAATTCAATACTATTTATGAACTCTTAATAGTACCAGACACTCTTCTAGCAACTTTACAAATGTTATCATTTTTAATCATTTTTAGACCCCAAGAAGCAGGTACTATTATTATTCCCATTTTACAGATAAAGAAACTAGTGGTACAGAGAGGTTAAATAACTTGTCTAAGCTTGTGAGTGGTAGAACTGGAATTTGAACCAAGAGTCTCACTCTAAAGCCTTAACTACGGTACCATCTCTCTTGCATTTATGTTTATATCATATACATATACATATACACCAGCACATTAGCTGAGCTAGAATATAAATATATGTAGGTACCAACAGATATATGAATATGCAGGTTATTTTAAAACATAAGAGAAAGGGCATTATGGAATTAATGGAAAAAAAATTAAGTTCAAGAGATTGATAATAGAATACAGAAAAATAGTAATAAACTTAATTTCACCCAAATGTAAGGGAACTGATTTTTAAAAAAATGCTTCATTTGAAATTGACTCCAAGGCTAAAAATAGAAATTAAAGCTATACATTTAATATTGTATCATATATACAGAGAAACAATTAAAAAGTCTGTTTAAGCATTTCTTTTACCTCTTGAAATTAGGTGCTGTCAAGACACACATCTATATTCTTCACAGGTCAATTTTCACATCTACAATGCCATTTAAAATTTTTCCTTTTATAATGAATAGAAAATCAAATCACTCCCCTTTGAACTTGTCACACCTTTCCATTGTGGCTATATGGAAACAATTAAAAAATACACTAAGTTTTAGAATATTTACAGTGATCCTCACATTTAGAAATGGGGAGAATATGGTTATCAGCTGAACATACTTGAATTACTTGCAAGAGTTCTGAGGATTTAATAGTCTCAACCTTTTCAGTGTTGTATCAGAACATTTGGAAAATGGACTCTGAAAATCACTCTTATATACTTTGAGGAGAGTCGTGCGCAGCCTGGACTGAGGGAGAATGTAAAATAGCACACTAATATGTCCCCACATTCAGAACTGTTTGGAGGAGGCTTGATAAATGAATGTTTGAGCTCTATATGGTTAACTGCATGGGCCACTTCAAGTTTACCATGTTTCCTGGGAATTAAATTCCTTTGAAATCAAAGACCACATTTGTGTCCTCTGAATCCTTTACCAACTCAGTCAGGTTTCCTCTTCTGATACTGTCTTAAAGGTAGCATGGTACTTTGATAGACTCATCAAACCATTCATTCTGTTATATTTGAAAAATGGGCTGTTTTATGGGGCATAGGTATAAATAATAGAGGAATTTTGTCTAATATATTGTGTGGTATTGTGTGACTCACCCTTTCTGGGTTTCGGTTTCATTTTCTCATCTTTAAAATGGGTGGAATTGAATGCAATAATCTTTAGACCTCCATGTGAGCAGTCTGTGCTATTATGTATATATTTTACTGATTTAAAGCTTTTGTGGGATGTTCTGGAAAGAAAATATAATATTAAAAGTCTGAAGTATTTCCAAAGCAAATGTAAAATTGAGACATTCTTGATGTTTGTGTGAGGCTTGTTTCACTTTGATGTCATCCTGTCAACATATAAGTTTTTGTTCTGTTGTATTTAAATGGTAATTATAACTAGGTCCAAGCCTATTCAGTTTGGCTTTTCAATTCACAGGACTTGCTTGGTCACAGCAGTTAACTGTATGGGGAAATTTTATGTTAAAAACACTTATCCGCCTATGATTTACAAAGGGCTTCCTGGCATACAATTTTAGAAAATTCTATTATTATTTATATTTAGCATTGTAGTGTAATGTGCCTTATTAGCTGCATCCAGTCCTGGTTGATTTTCACCAAATTTTTTGTTGCTCTTGGTACTTGACAATCATTTGGGGTAGCTATACTAAGTATTGCAAGAACACGTGGGCCTTCTCATTAGCACAGGCTGTTACTGAAGGTTAGAGATGTACCTTATAGCCATCCTTAGTCTGATAGCTGGTTTCAGGGTTATTTCGTTCAATATCCTGGCATTGATGAAAGTTTATATTGGGGGCAGAGGGTCATTAAAGGGGTAAAATCCAGTATTCAGAAGGTCTAGAAAATCAGTCAACTGCAAATGATGAAGTTTTCAAATTTGTCTCTAAAGCTACTTCCAATGATTGAAAGTTTTGAGAAGGCAAAAACCTGAAATAGCTTTTGACTGTAACCTCCTGTGGAAAAATGTACAAAAGCTGTCTTGGGACTGATTTGTGGAACATGGTAGGGTGGTTCCCAAAAAGCAATCCTTACTCTGTAATAAACACTTAAATGTATGTCTTTGGGCATCCCCATGTTAAATAGCCCAGACCACATTAGCTGCAGAGTTCTCTCGTGTCTTCACACTGTCTTACTTTTAGTTAGTTGTGTACTTGCTTTCTCTGACATAATGTGCAGGCACAAATTTTCCCTCCCAAGATCATCAAGTCTGGGAGTACAGTTTTGAGAAAGTGTGAGAATACCTGAGGCAGAGAGAGTACCTGAGATGGGGACCCTAGGTTGTAGAGTGGAGATTGGAAGGGGTGATTAGGAAGAACCATCCCTGAGAAGCAGAGATGAGGGGATTAGCTGTGGGTTATGTGGCAAGATTAGGTAGGCAAGGAGATAAACTCCAGGGCGAAGCTGTTCCAGAAGAGGATTGGGTATTGAGGTGCAGACAGCATGTTTTGAAATGTGTCTGCTCTGCTCTAGGCCTAATAGCACTTGGTTCTAACTGCTGGGCCCCTCCATCATTTAGCATTGTGTCTGTGCTTGTTAGTTGCCAAGTAACATCCTCATATGCATGTGAAGCTCCTCTGGGCACGTGTAGTTTCCAGTCAGATTCTATCTTATTGGTGCTTAGCACATGGTAAACAAATAACAATTTGTTGATTTAATTCCTACCTGCCAAGTGGGGAATAGGGGTAGTAGTTTCTGGTGAGTGTCTGTGTGGCAGGTGCAGGAATGAGGTTACTGTTTCATAGCTTATGGTCTTACTGGTCAGTCTCTGGCTTATAGGAAGAAATGTGACTAATCCTACACTTTCTTTTCACATTGGCCTTTGTATGCTTTCTCTTAGCTATCAGCTTCATCCATATTGTACACAATAACTTAGAAGAGAAAGGTTTTATATGCATTATCTTTTCTTCTAGCCACATGGTTTTGTGTGACTGCGGAAAGTCACAAGTAAAGGGGAGACTGCTTATTTTGAATTAGATTTCTCAGTAAATAGTTCTATCCTTTCACTTTGATTAAAACTGGAATTTTCATTTTGTAAATGATTGTCAGATGTTATTATAAAAAACTATGTTTGGAACCAGTGAGTATGGGACTCCTTAATAATCATTTAAACTCAGAACCCCTTATCTTATGAAACAGAGATGGCAGTTTCTACCAAAAAAAGTAGTTCTATCATTTTTAATGTATAAATTCTCTTTATATATTTAAAAATCCAAAGGATTAGATTATAATATTTGTGTATATGTGTATTCTTTGAAACCATTAGAAAACTATCTTAAAAATAAGTGGTATGTACCTATTAGTTAACAGTTTAGTATTTTTAGGTTGAAAAATACTTAAAAAATTTACTGTTATCATGACTGATTTGCCTTTAATAGGGAACTCTGTCAGATTGGTCTCTGCCTTACGAATATCTTTTATAAATTTAATGAAATAACAAGGAAGAAATACACTCTCACATGAAATAGTGTGAAAGAAAATTTAGGAATTAAAAACTTTGAGGAATAGCCTTTTTTGGCATGCATGCCAACAGTGGGGTTGCATTACTACTAGAAACATAGCATTGTTAAGATCTCTGACCTTTTATGACGTGTGTGATAATTAATCCTTCATAGGCAGGCTCACCATATTCAGTTGTACAGCTAGTACATTGCATAACTGTAGTGATCCACTGTTTACATATGTAAAACCTACATGCTTGAATGTGGTGACTCTTGGGTAAATAGAAAACACCTCTTTACTCCAGAGGTCTATTTGCTAGTGGGCCAGATAGATAATAAACAAATAAAATAGATTTATATCAGATAAAAGTAAGTACTATACAAAAAATTAAAACAGTATGATATGATAGTGGCCTGGTGGCTAGTTTAGATTAGGTGGTCAGTAAGAAATAACAAATTAAAGAAGTGATAATTTAAAAATAAAATCTTTGGTAAGTTGCACACTTAAAATTATTTTGTATTTATCTTTCAAGACTGTCATCTTTATACTTCTGAGTCTGACACAGTTCTTTGTTTTCAGTCTGGATTTTTTTCAAACTGTTACAGCAGTGGGATGCCTTTATTTTTAAAGATCTATTCTGGCTGATTTTGTTTAAAAAAAAAGAGAGTAAGTGTAGTTTTGTGTAATGATTTAATGTTAAATTCTTTGATTTTTAACTCATGGCAAGCTTCCAAATGTAATAAAATAGAATTAAAAAAAATTTGAGTGAACTTTATTTGGATTTTTATACAATGAGAAAAGTTATTTTTTAAAGTATTCAGTGATGTGTATATCTAAGCATAAGAAGAAAATACCTGGAAGATAACTCAGACCTACCTTAGTTAAAAATGCATTCTTATTTAACTTCTATAGTTTCTTTATGAAATACCATGATGAGTCATTTTTTTGTGTTCTTACCTTATTTGGTTAAAACTGTTCCTTTTTAAGGGATAGTATATTTCTTTCCAACCTATTGCCTTTTTTTTTTTTAAACAAAGCATTTCTATGTTGCCCCTTGGTTTTATGTCCATCATTTTAAATGGCTTCAAAGTAGAAGGTTAAATTGGTATGCCACAATTAAAATTTTTGGTTATTTCTGAGTTTTGCTGTTGTAAGTAATTCTGTGATAGATATTCTATGACTTATGGGTTTTGTTTTTTTGTGTGTTTTGGAATATTATCTTAAGATAGCTTGTCCAAATCTGAGTCTCTTAAGTACTAATTTCTTTGTTACCCAAAGAGCATAAGCAGCTTTAATAAACATTAAGGAAGTTCTGATTTTATGATTATTTTAGATTATGATTAGATGTTTCTATGAAGGTTTTACCTAGTAAAAAACAAAGCAAAAAATACTTCTGAAAGAGAAACTATCATTCTTTGACTTTTCCATAAGGTTTAGAACTAGGTTTTTGGTAGAGTTTTGATATACTGATGGGGACAATTCTTAATTAAGAGGGTAATCAAAGTTTGGAACTACTTATATGTATCAAAAATAATTTTAAGATTTAACTGATCTATTTTATCTTCTCATATCTTAATTTTCATCTTTGAGATCCCCTGAAAACTTATGTCTAATGACACAGATAACTCCTATCCTCTTATTTGTTCTACCATATCTTATGAACATACCCACCCAAAGATCAGACTTAAAAAATCATAGAAATGAAGATTAAATAGACTGTAAAGAACTCCTGTGAACTTGCATTCTGCACATTATTTTTTGGCTGCCTATATGGGTAGGTTTTAGGATACCATGGTCTTTTCCTACAAAGAGTTTATAGATTAAAAACACTAATAAGTAAAATACTTTATTATATATATGAGATGACAGAGCCCCAGCAAGCAAAATGACTTGTTCATGAGTGTACAGTTTCCTTTCCATTAATATCTTGTGAAAATCCAAAGTGCATTAGTGATGGATATTATAATACTGTGAGTTGAATATCCTGATTTGTCTGGATTTTGTTACCTAACAAAAGTGTTGTAAATCCTGGCCATATACCATGGAAGAGCTGCATGTATAATAACTATTACTGAGTTGGAACACTCTTGTATTCAAGATAAAAAAAAGGGCACAGTGTATTTAAATATAATAGTGTTTATTGTCTCTTTAGTTCCTGGAGTAAAAAAGAAAACAATAAAAATGTTCATGAGCTGGTGAAGGTTCTTATTCTGTGCACCCAGCAGCCACGAAAACACTTGGTTATGTTACATAGATCTCTTAAAACAAGCATATTAAAAAAAATAGTTTAGAATAGTTATCCCACTACTTTTCTAAGTGATTAATTTTACTTGGCTTATTTGAGCAACGATTTTGGCTTGGGGTTGAAATACCTGGTAAATTTAGAAAGTTTTGGTATAAAATACAAGATTTTTATCTGCAGTTCTCTCTCCTATAGGCTAGCAGCAACAGAAACTCTCAGAACTACGAATCTGCTGTAAACCCAGATTAAAAAAAAAATGTTGGACCAGGTTAAAAGGCATACTTCATGACATCTTTATTCCCCCCAAATCTATAAGTTTATGTGCTTTTTAAAACATATTTTTCCCTCCCAGGAAAGAAAAGAAGAATACTATTTTATTGTGTGTTAATTTTACTTAAAATAGCAGTAGTTTTTGACATATGTCATTTAGCTGTTCAGGAGGCATGTTGCAGAAATTGTGAAAATATCAAGCACATTTTACCCAATTTGTTATTAATTTCCACTGTCCTTACCTTATATATTCTCCAATTCCACTTTTTTCCCCACTTATAATGTTCTAATCTTGGTCTCAAAAAGGGCTTTGCTGCTTATGAGATAAAGCCATACAGGTAAGAAATAGAGTGACTCAAGATTATAAAGAGTTCTCTTATGTTTGCTTTGCATACATGTGGCAGTAGCCACTGAAAGGCAACTTAGCAGAACGATCTGTCTCGTCCAGGAATTCCTGCCCCTCTGGTTAGTTTTAGAGCCAGGATCCTGTGCTGTGGTCTTCATCGGATGTGATTCTGGTCTGGCGCACTCCCCGCAATACTGTTACCTTCTCCTGCTGTGGATTTGATTCTTGGATCTGCATTTCTCAAAGTGTGGACTGATATGTCCAATAAAGAAACTTATAAAATTATTTGCCACCATGATAAATGTTTTTGAAGATAAAAGGGATCTCCTGGAAGGTGTCATTTCTCTAACGTTCTTTTGCCTTTGAAAGGCAAAATTCAGCTGTTGTAATCTAAATTTAATAAGCACAGACCATTTCCTCTGGGTTGGAGTTCAATTAGATATGAATCTTTAAATCCTTTACTTAATTCTTATAGGCTATTCTGAATGGGGTGATGTTTGATAAATATGAAATTAGGGAAGCTATGTTGACTTACAAAAAATTTTTTTAGCCAACATTCTGTGCTTTTGTTATGTGCTGGGTAGATATTATCCTGCTGCTCTCAATTTAGGAACCATGCCTAGCACCATCTGTGAGTATCGAAGTTTGCCTGGTCTATGTATGGAAAGTTTGCTTGTGCAAGCTGTCTGGCCAGCTTCTTTTCACTTCTTACAATAAGGCCTTGCTTCTGATGATAATAGGTGAAAGACTGACAAAGTTGACTTTAAAAAAATTGTTTTTGGGTATCAGAAACACACCTTCTTGTGTGTGTAGTCTAATAAAGACAGATATGGTTCTCTGCATCTGGATGTTATCTTCAGGCACCTTGTGGGAGCTCAGGCCATGCCATGGAGAATTTTCCCTGCACCAAGTCCTGAATGCTGAGAACTGAGAACTTTTGTGTCCTAACTTCACTCTTATTCAAAATAAGAGTTCTGTGGTTAATTGAGTACCCCGAGTTTGAGTGTGTCATTGTATTTTCTTGAAGTTCTTCCCATGGCTACCAAGTTTTGAGAAAAGTACCTAGTATTGCCCTACCATGTAATTAAACATGTTAAACACTTCACAGTAGCAGACTTTAACCTTCTTCTAGGTCATGATACCTTTAAGAAACTCTTAATCCCTGTACATGCATGAGTCTACACACACATTGTTCATACCCCCTCTCTCTGACACACACATTCACCTGCATAACCAGGTGAATGCATCCCCATCTTTTATAGCTCCTGGAGATTCATAAACTCTCTCCTGAAGCTCATCGACAGTCCCAAGGTTGAGAACTTCTGTAGGTATTACTACATGCAAAAAGAAAAAAAAATATTGTATGTTTTTTTTCTTTGATAGAAGGCAGGTTATTTATCCATTCACTGTCCTGAGCATCTCTTCGTCCATCTACCTGTGTACCCAACCCTCTACCTGTGTATCCACCGGTCCATCTATCTTTTATCAGATTCTTCCTATTTGTGAAAACACTTTGTGTTTTATTTTTCCATTTAAAATCAGTAACTATACTGCTTTCTAAATACTTGTAGAAAAGGAAAGATTGATTTGTGGCAACTGTGAAACTGTTCAAGTAGGGAATATATACATATTTGTTTGTGGTTGTATACTAATACACTTTTAAGCATTTAGAGATTTGAGGAAGTGGTATAGATAATCATTTCATCTGTGACTTGGCTTATTAAAGACTCTTTTTTGTAC
This sequence comes from Smutsia gigantea, assembly GCA_032199065.1. Classification (NCBI taxonomy): domain Eukaryota; kingdom Metazoa; phylum Chordata; class Mammalia; order Pholidota; family Manidae; genus Smutsia; species Smutsia gigantea. The sequence goes on from JAVSCE010021178.1 coordinate 212,160, forward strand.
TTTGGAAACTATTCTCTTGACTTGTACTACTCTAGTTTTAAAATAAAGTACATTGTCAGTAAAGCAGCATAGGGTTTTCCTGGGTAAATAAAATTGTTAGGCACCTGGCCATTTCTTTAGAAAGGACTCCATCAATAATTTATTTCACATAGTAATCATTTTGTAAAGCCTTATTAGGATTATATGGATTCACATATTTTTAGATGCTCACATTTTTTATACAAATTATTTTTCTCTTAGTCCTTATTACTTTAAAAATTACTATTGAGACCTTTATTTCTTTTGACATTTTCAGCATTCATTTTTCTAGTGCCTTATGTCCTTCTCATTTAAGGTAAGAAATGAAACGTCTATTTTTTTGTAGACAAGGAAAGCAGAGTGACTTATTTGCTAAATAAAGGCCCTTAATTGCCCTATCATTTTCTTTAAGATTAAAATACAAGATCAGAGAACTGTAAAGAAAATCACTTTCTTAGAATATTGCACATAAAAAAAGGCAACATGAAGATGCAATACACACAATCTGCTGACAGGACATAACCAATGAAGAGTTCAATGTGAATTCAGTTGCTGACAGCCTACACTTGTGTTAAAAGCATATTGGAAAGATGAAAAGTTGTAATCAGGACTAATAGCATTCAGCTTTTTAAGTTAATTAACATTACAACAAAGTAAGATTCATACCTATATCTTAAATTCAACATGTTTCATGAGAAGAAAATGCCAGTGTTATGGACTTGCCTAACAGAACTGAGCATTAGGCTCTGTAGTTGCTTATATAGCATTAAAGAAGATTGAACTGTTTTTAAATCTCTATAGTATGTTGGGCTAGATCTATAATTTAATAGCAAATATCAAGAATGTTTTTATTTTTCCCTTAGTAGAAGCATAACATGTAAAACAATAAACTAGTAAATAGTAAAGATCATTTTGCAAAGTTGTTCCCAAATTTACAGATTGTTCTGGCACTCTGCACAGAAATGTCCCTTTCTGTTTAAGATTTATTGACTGGATCACTTAACTGTATCTCGAAGTGCAGCCTCAAATTCTCACTTATTTCTGTTTCAAAGTGATAATGTAATTTTCTATTATAGAGTAACAGTCATTATTATATGTACTAGCAAATGAAATCAGGATTTCTATTTAATTTTGTTTATTGTAGACATATCTTTTCCCTGTCCCTGAATATTCTTCATCTTCTTTTATAATGTAGTGTTCAGTTCTTCAGAGCTCCTCTGTTATTACCTTTCCTAACTGACTTTCTCAAAGTCCCTCGGAACAAAACATCTCATTCAGTGTAGGAATCATTTGAAGGTACCTATAGAAAATGGTTTGAAACAAATTACAAAGCATCTTGAGTCTGAACCTCTGGCCCAACTCAGTCACCAGAAATTTTTTTAGAGGATTATCAAGGTCCAGTGATATTTCTGTTCTCAGCTACTAACAGATAAATGATAAAAGAATTCCAAGGTCTTTGCTAGTGAACTCAGTAAAGAGTGCCAGTCTTGGCTGAGCAGTGAAGCAAGGAGTTTGGATTTGAAAGGTAACAAATGAAAAACTATCATGACATTGAAGTAGTCAATAATGCATTGAGACTGAGAGTTAGGACTTTGTAACTAAATTCAAAAGATAAGATGAATTCTGGCTCTTTTTAGCTGGTGGTCCAGATAAAAAACATGTCTGTGCAATTGCATGAATATGTATATGAGTATTTTTTATTATGAATTACTATTTATTTAACACTAAACACTAACTGCTTTTCATTTTAGAAACATTTCCTTTAATTTTTACATGTAATATGCAGTGATATCCACATTTTACAGATGATAAGACATATATTTTTAATTGAAATATAGTTAACATATAATCTTTATTGGTTTCAAGTATACAGCACAGTGGTTCAACAGTTACCCATATTATTAAATCCTTAACCCCTCTAGTGCAGCTTCTAGATGATAAGATATATAGAAGTAAACAATTATGTACTAAAATTTTGTTTTTTAGAGAGGCAAAGTACTAATGAAAGGAAATGGGACCATCTACATGCCTCCAAAGGGAAGATAGGAAATATTTAAGATATCTAAGTAGGTTGTAGAAATGTAGACAGTACTCTGATATTCATCCTTTGTGCATTTTATATGAAGCTGAGTTGCTATGTGAGAGATTTGCATTTTTATTTGCAAACTTTTCTAATCCCTGAGTATTCTAGAAAACCTTTCTCATCCATGAGTGTTATTTACTGTTGGGATTTCAAGACAGAGCAGTGTTTCAAAATGTGAATTCCAGGTAAAACTTATTTTAGAAAAAATCCCTAATTAGTAATAAAAATCAAATGTGGACATACCTTTAATTATTAGGAAAGAAATACATGCAGCTTGGGATCAGTGGTTAAAAAAGAGACACCCAGATTGTATTGAAAAGATTGAAGAATCTTCCAAAAGCAGTATAGAAGATAGTAGAAGGAGGGATTTAATGCATGTACATTTATTTCACATGTTTTGATATATTCAAGAAGCAACCATCATAAATTTACTTTCAGGTATAAAATGAAGTTTCTGTATTATATGCTTACTTATCTAATTTTCCACTGTCTAGAATGAACTTTTTCCTCCTTGTATTCCATCTGAAAAAAATTTTGCTCATCCTTTATGTCCTGCTAGCCATATTCCTGTAACATTTAATATATATCACATTGTATTACAATTAAATTGTCTTTCTTCCTTAGCATTAGAGTACGTAAAATATATATGGTACATAGACGATGTTTAATAAGTATTTGGGGAATGAATGATGAAATGGATGAATAAGTTATACATTTAATTAATTTAACAAGATTTCCATCCATATTTAACTATTTGGTGCATTTTAATAAATACCTGAAATGATCAAGTAAGGGGGTAACTGTAAGATGATGGTTCGTAAGTCCTCGGGAAGGCATATTAATTCTTTTTTCTTTACTGGGTAAACTTTAAAGTGAAAAGGATTATGAAGAAATGATTTTTAAAACTTTAGAACATTTCCACATTGTAGAATTTTTAAACTGGTGGAATACCAGTATATCCACTACTCATATTTTAGCAAACATTTTTCTGTTATAGCTAACATTTAAACAAAGTACAGGTTCAGGGCACCAATCCCCTGTGTAGTCAAAAATCGGCATATAGCATTTGACTCCCCCAGCCCATACCTCTACCAAATTGAACTTCTAATAACCTACTGTTGACTGGAAGCCTTACCAATAATGTAAGCAATTGATTGACACATATTTTGTGTGTTACATGTCACAGTAAACTAAGCTAGGGAAGGAAAACATTTTTTTCATATTGTAAATCTCCAAAAAAAAAATCCAAAATATTTAATATCTTCATGTAAGAGGACATGTGCAGTTCAAACAGGTGTTGTTCAAGGGTCAACTGTATCTATCCATTCCTCTGTTCTGGATTGGTACATTTGATACATGTAACATCTATATTTATATAGCCACTTGTGTCTAATAGCTACCATATTGTGGGGGGAGGCCCATAGATTTCCATCACTGTAGAAAAAGTTCTTGTTGACAGAGGTGGACTTACCATAAATTTGCCTCGTGAAGCTTATTTGCAGATCATGACCCTTGAACATACAGATTTTTTCTATCCATCTATCCATCCCTTTGTTCATCCATCAGTCCATCCTATTTATTTATGATCCATTTTCAAGTAAATTGCACTTACCCCTAAATACTTCAGCATGCAGATCATTAACTTGAATTCAATAATAGTTCACAGTTTTTCTCTTGAGGTGAAACTTAAATACAATGGACATGCATAGATCTTTAATGAGTATTTGCTGACTTTTGACATATGCATATAATTGTGTAATCTAAACCTTTAGCAAGATAGAATATTGGTTACTACTATCACCCCAGAAAGTTTCCTCATGTCAATTACCAGTCAATCTTTGCTGTCAAACCCTAGAGGCAACCATTTTTCTGATTTTTTTCCCCTCAACTACCGGTTAGTTTTGCCAAAACATGACATCTTTAACTAATCAAAGCATGTAACTGTTTAAGTGAAAAACATAGAAAGGTGAAGATCTGCTGTGTGAAATCTTAGAAATGATAGCTAGAAAACCTGAGAGGGCAGTTGATGACGGAAAGCTAAAATGGCTTCATGAAATGAGTAATGACATTGTTTTAGGGGAGTGTCAGAAGCACACACTCCTGGCATTCCATTAAGTCTTGTAATTGCTTATAATGGCATCAGAGGATATAAACCTGAAAGTCACTTCACAGAGATTTTTGCCTGGAGGCCAGCAAAAGTGACACACTTTTGTGACCTAAGTAAGCATTTAATTTACAAAAGTTATAAAGTCATAATATGGTGATTGTTTAAAATGTCTTGCTTTTGTGATAGAATTGCTTAATATTTGGCTTTTAATATCTACTGTAAAATGTTGGTGAAGATACATGAAGAATTTTAATTATTGTACAGTAAAGAAAAATAATTTGGAATGTATAAAATTACTGTGTATTAAGAGTCTCTGTATTTTAAGTATAGTTTTTGATAGTATATTATATCATATATGGGTATATAGATGTAATGAATCTAGGTGTTGTTTAGGTAGTTTGTATGTATCGCTAATATGCTAATATATTTAAATTATGAACTTTAGGTGATAGAGAAAGAAGTCACCAAGAAAATTTGCAAAGTAGCATGGTTTAATCTGGACACTGGCCCTCCCGTCTATTAACTACTTCTGCTCTTTAATATCTCTGTCTGTCTGTCCCTCTCTCTCTGCATCATACAATCAAATGCTGAGAACTAACTGATGGGCTGTCTACAAAACCCACTCTCCCACCTTCCCTCCTTTTCTTCTCTTTCATTTTCCCTTTCCCTCTTCCTTGCCTTTTCTACTAATTAAACAGATATTTATTGTCTACCTACTATGTAACACTGTGCTAGACGCTAGAGATACTGTGATGAGTACCTTATTATAAATCAGGTTCTATAGATGCTACTTAGACTTGTAAATATTAATTTCTAATGAATCAAAACTCATTTTAAAAAAATTGTATATCCTAGAACTCATGATGGGTTTTGTAGAAGACAGAACATGTTGGTATATGTGATTAGATTCTTCAAAGTTGATTGAATATTTATACTGTTTACTTAATTCCTTTCTTTTCACAGTTAAAACAACTGGCCTTGCTTTGCTATTGATGCCTGCTCACTTCATCAACTATTTATGCTCAGTGCACTCATGGGTATATTTAGCTATCTTTTTCTTTAAAGAAGTTTCACTTATACCTGTAGTTCTACAGGTAGCTTTTTACTTGTTTTAATAATGATTTTTGATCAGAGAGGTTTGGAATTTCTTATGTGCTCTTTCATTTTGTATAGAAGCAGAGAAAAATGTACACTGATCCTGAAGTCAGGAAACTGAATTTCTTTTCTCCATTTTATTAGCTGTGACTTTGAATGAACAACTTTTAGTTTCCATTATTTATAATGAAGTACTTTTCAATTCAAGCTGTATCCCCGAAAAGAGAAAACAAGTAAGTATGATTACTTTAGAACCATTAAATATATATTTTTTTACTGTGGTAAAATGTATGTGACATAAAATGTGTCCTTTTAGCCATTTTTAAGTGTATAGTTCTGTGGCATTAGGTATATCCTCATTGTTTTGCAATCATCACCACCATACATCCCAGAACTTTTTCGTTTTCCCAACTGAAAGTCTGTATCCATTAAGCAATAATCCAATAACTCCTTATTCTTCCCTGCCTGCACCCCTGTCAACCACCCATTCCACCCACTATCTCTATGAAGGGAACAAATTTTTTTGAGTAAGGGTAGTAAGTTATCTCTTTACTTCTAATCTTTTTAGTAATTTTTTAATATTTAGCAAATATATCAGGCAGGGTTAATTAGTGAAACAGAACTATTAAAATATGTATATTCCAAGTCTAAATTTAGTTCTCTATTTTTTAATATAACCTCTAATTTTCTTATTCAATTGAAATCTTTTTGTCTTGACTGTCAATATATTGTTTATATATTAGAGTAACTTTCTACATCTATAGTAGGTAGCAACAAATATATCTCTGAATAAGTGTGTCTAGGCAATTATATAAATGCAGCCCATTTAAAAGTCTGGCCATTTAAAACTGAAGGAAGAAAACAGCAGCAGACTCACAAACTCCAAGAAGGGACTAGTTACCAAAGGGGATGGGTGGGGGAGGGCAGGTGGGGAGGGAGAGAGAAGGGGATTGAGGGGTATTATGATTAGTACAGATGGTGTGGGGGGATCATGGGGAAGACAATGTAGCACAGAAAAGGCAAGTAGTGACTCTGTGACATCTTACTACACTGATGGACAGTGACTGCAGCAGGGTATGGGGGGGACTCGATAATATGGATAAATGTAGTAACCACATTGTTTTTCATGTAAAACCTTCATAAGAGTGTATATCAATAATGCCTTAATAAAAAAATTGTTTTAAAACAATTAAACACAATGGAAATTCAAAGAAAAAGTTTGGCCATTTATGTGAGATCAGGCAGTTCATTTGATTTCAACCTTTGGCTATGGCTTTCAGAAATTTGATTTACAATTTATTTACACTTTTAGGCTGAGCATATTTTTACAATACAATAATGAGAAATTGGGTTATTTGAAGTATGGCTTAATGAAGTGTAAAGGGTATAAAATGAAATATAAATAGAATATAATGGGGTTTTTGTATAAATGGGCATTTTTATATTTATATTGTAAGTGCATTTTCATAATACATAAAGGTGGTTTTATAAATGTTGGTATCATTTAGAACATTTTCTAAATGTGATTGGATGACTGAAATTTCTTAAATGAATTGGTATTGTCAGGCCAGCATTTGGTTCAATACATTGTTTAGTCAAAGAAAAGTCTTGTTCATTTGAATAGCCTTAACTGTAATTGTATTAAGAACTTCATTGGAATTAGCAGTACAAAGCTCAAAGGCACTCAATGTAACCTAATTACCAGGAATGACATTTATATTAGTGCCAGTGAGATGTGAGCCTTTTTTTGTACTGAAGGGTTAGAGATACATCAGATAAGGTACAGAATAAGTGGAAGGGATATTGTTCAAATTAATCCTTTAAAATCCTGGGATTCAATGACAGTGATGTGACTGAGTTATTAAATGTAATTTATGTGGGAATGAAGAAACAGAAATGTAGAGATTGATGATTGGTAAGTATATATTTTAATCAAGACATAATTTCCTAGCATCAGGGGCAGATCAAGGTTTTTTAGGGATCTGAAATGTAGACCTTTTGGGAAGCATCCTCTTTAAGAAAAAAATACAAAATTACAAATACATGTTTACATGCAAAAATCAATATTTACCTAGAATGAAAAAAAAATCCCAACAGATTAAATTTCAAAAAAGGTGGCCAATGACATAATCATCACAATATTCAGAAAAAGACATTTTAAACCTGCTGATCATACTTTGAAACTACTTTTTTCTGCAACTATAGGATTTATAATCTCTGATTGCCTTTCCCTCTGACAATGCTTTTATAGTATTATTTCCTATGAAGAGATCAGGAAGCTGTTAGACTTTCCTGTAGCCTGGATAATAAAATTTTATTATTATTACTGATAGTTGAAGTGTATAAAACATGCAGCTTCACTCACAGACATACCCAGTGTTTGTAGAACTGTTAACAGATTTGTGCTCTACAAAAACAGATTTTCTTAGAAATTCTCTTTCATGTGAGACCTGTCAAAAAGAAACAAGCAATGTACGTTGTATTTATAATTTTGTATGCATTACCAACTATATTCCTAATAAGAGGAAACTTCTGATTCGACTAGGCATTGATTAAAAACTGAATTATCTGCTTACACTATTCTCATGATGGGAAATCTAGCTGTGTACATTTCAGACTTTGTTTTCATTTACCATATAACTGAAGTTTAGTTGTCATGGGTCACAGTCATGTCTCTGACTCTGCACCTTCATTGCATGATTCAGGATGAGTTCATGCAGAGGAAAAAAGGTGTATTCCTAGAAGCCATTCCTACAGTGGATGGCTGTAATTCCTATGGATGGCAATAATTAATTGCACATTTAGATGACTGAGAACCAGATGCATATATCCCACTAAACCCAAGCTGAATGTATCACCAATTTATCTTCTTTGCTGGACCCCCAAGTTACCCATGATGACCCACAGCATCTGACACAAGAGAACAGATGCTAGGGGGACCCTGGATTGGAAAAAGGAAGATATTTCTAAGGTCAAAACATCTTAACTTTGCAAAATTTATAAAAAATGAATAATCATGACAACACATTGGTAAGGCCTCCTCCAGGTCCCTAAAAGGCCCTTTTCAAGTAAGAAGCCCCAAAACTTAAGCTTCATCAGGCAAATTTATGGTAAACCCACTTCTGAAAACAAGTACTCTTTCTTTAGTGATAGAGATCTGTGCCCCCAATATGGTAGCTGCTAGAAACATGTGGCTATTGAATATGTAAAATGTGATTAGTACAACTGAATAAATGAATCTTTTATGCAATTTTAATTAAATTTAAATAGATATATGTGGTTAATGGCTAGTGTATTGGACAATGCAGGTCTACCTTCTACTTTATTACTATTTATATGCAAAATTAGTGCTCATTTAATTCTACTGAAGATACTATGTATCATTCTGGGGAAAAGATGGCAGTGTAGGAATCAAGACAGAAACCTCCTCCCAAAAATCACACTAAACACAAAAATACAGCAAATACAACTAAAACTGAAAATGACCTGAAGACTGCAGAACAGATTGCCTACATCTGGGAAAGAAGAGAAGACCTCACAGAAAAGGGTAAAGTGGCAAAACTGTGATCTGGCTGTACCTAAATCATACTCCAACCCCAGCCCACTGGTGGGAGGAAGAGAAGTGGAGCTAGGAGGGAGTAAAAGCCCAGGACCACTGAACACCTGGCGCTGGAGATCTGCCCTGGGAACACGAACCCACATTACATGATACTCTGGAGATTAATGCAGCTGGAAAGCAAAGATGCGTGGAACACTCAGAGAGGCTGAGATTACAGTTGCTTGTGGAGAACAGGTACTGGCCCCTGAGATAAAAGAAAACTGGGCAGTTTGAAGGACTTTCCATCAGTGAGAGAGGCACTACAGGGGAAAAGATTACACAGAGCTAGCTGCTCAGGAGAAAGGGCAGGTGGATATACCTTCCCAGCCCGCTCAGCCCAGCAGGTTGGGAACTCTCAGGAGTTTCAGACACTCCATCCCCCTGGCTATCAGTTGAGCACTGAGGATTCCCCTCGCAGTGCACAGCCTGCTGCTCCTTCCTACCAGCAGGCACCAGTCCCACTTGTCTGCTGCTCCCACCATTGTGGCAGGCAGGAGGGAGGGTGGCTCCACCCACGGCAGCTCCAGGGGTGCAGCCCTGAGTATTCTGCCTGACTGCTTAATCAGAGGATGGGCCACACAGCCCACCTGAAATCAGTTCACTACAAGCAAGACAGAAAGGTGCCACACTCACTGCTTGCCAACAGCTGGGCTCCCGCACGGGAAATTGAGCTTCTGAGTACTAAAGGTTGACTTCTACACAAAGATATTATTCAATAGGAAATACCAAAAAAAAAAAAAAGAGGCAGAGGAATTTGGTCCAAACAAAATTACAAGAAAAAACACCAGAGGGCTGAGTGAAACAGAGATCACCAGTCTCCTTATAACGATTTCAAAATAAACATCATAAACATACTCACAGATTTACAGAAAAGTATTCAAGTTCTCAGGTAGGACTAAAACAAAGAGATACAAATGTGGAAAAGAGCCACCCAGAGCTGAACAATACAGCATCTGAAATGAAATACACAGTGGAGGGATTTAAAAGTAGATTTGATGATACAGAGGAGATGGTAAATGAAACAGTATTTAGAGAATAGGAAAAAAAAAAGCTGAGGAACAAAGAGAATCTCTAGAAATGAAAGAATAATAAGAGATCTGTGTGAACAATCCAATCCAAAGAGAACAATATTCACATTATAGGGGTACCAGAAGAAGAGGGAGACAAAGGGATAGAAAGGCTCTTTGAGGAAATAATTGCTTCCCAAAAAACTTCCCCAATCTGGGGAAGGAAATAGACACTCAGGCTATGGAAGCCCAAAGGTCCTCCAAAAAAAGGAACCCTTGGAAGACAACACCAAGGCATATATATAAAAGTTAAAATTGCAAAAATCAATGACAAGGAGACAATATTGAAAGAAGCCAAAGAGAGAAAAAATATCACTTATAAAGGAAACCCTATCAGGCTATCAGCAGACTTCTTAGCAGACACCTTACAGGCCAGAAGGGAGTGGCATGATATATTTAATGTAATGAAACAGAAGGGTATCCAACTAAGAATACTCTACTTGGCAAGATTATCATTTAAATTTGAAGCAGAGAGTAAACAGTTTCAAGATAAGCAAAAGTTGAGGGAATTAATCACCACTAAACCATCCCTAAGGAAATGTTAAAGGAACTACTTAGGAGATGGAAATGCTCCTAAGGCTAAATAGCTGTCACCAGAGAAAATAAATACAAAGTAAAGATAGTAGACCAATTAATTACTAAGCAAATACAAAATTAAATCAACTACTCACAAAGTTAGTAAAGGGATACACAAAGAGTGCAGAACATGACAACTAATATATAAAGTGAGGTGGAGGAAGAAGAAAGGGATGAAACAAAAAATTACCTTTAGATTGTGTTTGAACTAGAGTAATTAAGGATTTAAGATAGACTATTAGATAGTAAGGAAGCTTCCCTTGAACATTTGATAACAACAAATCTAAAGCCTACAATGGCAATAAGTCCCTATCTATTGATAATCACTTTAAATGTAAATGGACTGAATGCACCAATCAAAAGACACAGACTTACAGAATGGATAAAAAAAGACCTATCTATATGCTGCCTTCAAGAGGCTCATTTCAAACCTAAAGATACTCACAGACTAAAAGTGAAGAAATGGAAAAAGATATTTTATGCAAATAATAGGGAGAAAAAAGCAGTAGTAGCAGTACTTACTTATATCAGACAAAATCAACTTCAAACCAAAGAAAGTAACAAGAGACAAAGAATGACATTACATAATGATAACAGGGTCAGTCCAACAAGAGGATATAACCATTATAAGTTTCTATGCACCCAATCTAGAAGCACCTACATATGTGAAACAAATACTAACAGAATTAAAGGAGGAAATAAAATGCAACACATTCATTTCAGGAGACTTCAACACACCACTCACACCAAAAAACAGGTCAACCAGAGAGAAAATAAGTAAGGAGACAGAGGCACTGAACAACACATTAGAACAGATGGACCTAACAGACATCTACAGAACAGTCCACCCAAAAGCAGCAGGATACACATTCTTTTCAAGTGTACATGGAATGTTTTTCAGAATAGATCATATACTAGGCCACAAAAAGATCCTCAGCAAATTCAAAAGATTGAAATTGTACCAACCAGCTTCTCAGACCTCAAAGGTATGAAACTAGAAATAAATTATGCAAAGAAAAGAAAAAAGCCCACATACACATGGAGGCTTAACAACATGCTCCTAAATAATCAATGGATCAATGACCAAATAAAAACAGAGATCAAGCAATATATGGAGACAAATGAAAACAACAACTCAACTGCCCAAAACCTGTGGGATACAGCAAAAGCAGTACTGAGAGGAAAGTACATGGCAATACAGGCTTACCTCAAGAAACATGAACAATTCCAAATGAACATTCTAAACTCACAATTAAGGAAATTAGAAAAAGAAGACCAAATGAGGCCCAAAGGCAGTCGGAGGAGAAACATAATAAAGATAAGAGCAGAAATAAATCAAATTGAGAAGAATAAAACAATAGAAATAATCAATGAAACCAGGAGCTTGCTCTTTTAGCAAATTAACAAAACAGATAACCCCCTAGTGAGACTTACCAAGAATAAAAGAGAGTGTACACACTTAAACAGAATCAGAAACAAAAAAAGGAATAATCACAACAGACACCATAGAAATACAAAAAATTATTAGAGAATACTATGAAAAATTATATGCTAACAAATTGGATAACCTAGAAGAAATGGACAACTTTCTAAAAAAATACAACCTTCCAAGACTGACCCAGGAAGAAACAGAAAATCTGAACAGACCAGTTACCAGGAATGAAATTGAATCAGTAACCAAAACATTACCTAAGAACAAAATCCCTGGATCAGATGTCTTCACAGCTGAATTTTAGCAAACATTGAAAGAAAATCTAATACACATCCTTCTTAAAGTATTCCAAAAAGTAGAAGAGGAGGGAATAATTCCAAACCCATTCTATGAAGCCAGCATACTCGAATACCAAAACCAGACAAAGACAACACAAAAAAAGAAAATTACAGACCATAATCCTTGAACATAGATGCAAAAATACACAAAAAAATATTAGAAAATCAAATTCAAAAATACATCAAAAAAACCATTCATCATGACCAAGTGAGATTTATTCTAGGGATGCAAGGATGGTACAATATTTGAAAATCCATCAACATCAAACACCACATCAACAAAAAGAAGAACAAAAATCACATAATCATCTCCATAGATGCCAAAAAAGCATTTGACAAAATTCAACATCCATTCATTATAAAAACTCTCAACAGAATGGGTATAGAGGGAAAATACCTCAACATAATAAAGGCCATATATGACAAACCCATAGCCAATATCATACTTAACAGTGAAAAGGTGAAAGCTTTTCCTTTAAGATTGGGAACAAGACAAGGATGCCCACTCTCACTACTTTTATTTAAGATAGTGCTGGAAGTCCTAGCCATGGCAATCAGACAACACAAATAGATAAAAGTCATTCGGATTATTAAGGAAGAAGTTAAACTGTCACTATTTGCAGATGAAATGGTATTATACATAGAAAACCCTAAGGAATGCACCAAAAAACTATTAGAAATAATAAGTGAATTCAGCAAATTTTCCGGATACAAAATTAACAAACAGAAATCTGTTTCATTCGTATATACTAACAATGAACTAGCAGAAGTAGAAATGAGGAAAACAACTCCATTTCCAATTGCCTCAATAAGAATAAAATACCTAGGAGTAAACCTAACACAGAAGGTGAAACACCTATTCTCTGAAAACTACAAGACACCCATGAGAGAAAGAAGACACCAATAAATGGAAATATATCCTATGCTCATGGATAGAAAGAATTAATATTTTCAAAATGGCCATCCTGCCTAAGGCAATCTACAGATTCAATGCAATCCCTAGCAATATACCAACAGCATTCTTCAATGAACTGAAACAGATAGTTCCAAAATTTGTATGGAACCACACAAGACTCTAAATAGCTAAAGCAATCCTGAGAATGCTCCCTGACTTCAAGCTGTACTGCAAAGCCACAGTAATCAAAACAATTTGGTACTGGCACAAGAATAGAGCAATGGAACTGAATAGGAGCCCAGATATAAATCCATACATATATGGTCAATTAATATACGATAATGGAACCATGAATACACAATGGGGAAAAGACAGCCTCTTCAACAACTAGAGTTGGCAAAACTGAACAGCTACACATAAGAGAATGAAATTGGATTATTGTCTAACTCCATACACAAAAGTGAACTCAAAATGGATCAAAACCCTGGATTACATTCATGAAACCATGAAACTCTTAAAAAAAAACATAGGCTTTTTCCTGAATGCATCATCTTGGGCAGAGGAAACAAAATGAAAAATGAACAAGTGAGACTACATCAAACTAAAAAGCTTCTGTAAAGCAGAAGATACCATCAGCAGAATGAAACAGCATCCTACAGTTTATAAGAATATATTCATAAATGAATTATCCAATAAGGGGTTAACATCCAAAATGTATAAAGAACTTACATGCCTGAACACCATAAAAAAAAGAATATACTATGTATCACATATTCTGCTTCAGATGTCATTTCAGTATAAATCCTCTATTGTAATCTAAATTCTGTATTACATATGATGTATTTATTGCATAATGAACAAAGTAGACAATTCTCATAATTATGGACAAGATTTATGCATGCTATAAATCATCTATGCCATAATTATGTAAATTAAAGTGCCAAAACACTTCTTAAGTGTTTCTTCTGGAAGGAATATTTTGATTGGTTGAAGATTATTTTCTAGCAAGACAGTCGGAAAAATCTTAAATTATGTGTTAAAATGTGTGTTTTCAAAGCAGAGATTAAAAGCTTTTGCATGAAGCATTATCTTTTCTTTCTCTGGAAATTTACTAAAGCATTTCCAAAGACAAAGGAAAGTGGATTATTTGGTTGACATTTTTCATATTTTATTTGAATGTTTAGTTCACTAATCTTATGGTCCAAACCAAATTCCATAATTTGGGCTAAATCTTGTCCTGTTATGACAAACTTTGACAGTATTTCATGAATATTTAATTAGAAAAACTATGCATATTACTTGTACGGTTATGTGAGTACCTCTCTGACATATTGTTACATATAATTTTCTGAGAAACTTGGCAAATTTTATTCATTTTATGCCTGACACAGGATATAACATTTTCATTATTGTTAATTCAGTGAGCGGGTGACCTTTTAAGCATCATGTATAAAGTTGCAATATATAGCTAATGGGATAATTATTTTCTGCTCATGTGCTAGTGATTTTTGTCTGCACAGTTGAGTGTTGACAGAAATTGGGAAGAGATGTTCTCTGTACATCTACATCTAATAATTGTAATTAATATTTAGACTGACCAGATTAAGTTTTTTAGGTTGAGGTAAAATTTGTATAATATAAAATTATTTTAAAGTATATAATTCATTGGCATGCACAATGTTGTGTCACCTCCATTTTGTTATATAAGACATTTTTATCACCCCTAAAGCAGTTTCCTATACCAGAATGGATTTGTCTACTCTGAATATTTCATATAAATTAAATAGTAAAACACATGACCTTTTGTTTCTGACTTCTTTCATTTAGCATGTTTTCAAGGCTTATCTACATTGTAGCATGTATTAGTACTTCATTCCTTTTTAAGGTTGAATAATATTTCATTGAATGGATAGTCCACATTTTTTAAATACATCCATCCATTACAATAACTTGTAAATTATGCAGTTGAAACTGTATCCTTCAGTAATTTTTCTTAACCAGTTCTAAGCTTTGATTGATCATAAACATTTCTGTATATAGTTACTCAATTTTCCTTAGGTTTAGCTTACTGAAATATTACCAATATTTCATTTTGCCTCTCATTCCCACTCCTATTCATTAATTTTTAAATAATTTTTTGCTAACATTATGTATGAACTTCTGTTTAAAGTATTTTTTCATGTTAATAAGAGAATATAATATAAATGCTATAAATTTGATGATTCATAGAATGATAAGGCTGGAAGGAAAAGAAAGCTGGATATGCATAAGACTGAGATCATTATTTTTAAACTATAATTTGATAAAAAAACAGAAAAATCAAATACATTTTACCTATCTGTCATGAAAAGAAATGTCCTAAAAATTTCCAGATCTTAGTTTTTAAGTATTTTTTTCCATATCATCAAATATACATCTCACCAGAATTTTAAATTTAAGTTTAAATTTTAAATTCTGTGATACAAGATGTGGTATATCATGGTAAGGGCTTTCTGTTTTTCTCTCTTGTTTCAGCAGTCTGAGCCTCACTCTTTTCTATTCTAGAGACTGGCACATAAAAAAGCATGAATATTGACTGAGTTTTTGAAATTTATATAAAATCTCTATTCAGAAATCTAGGATGCTTGGCATATTTTATTTGCAGATTGAAAAATTTTTATCCCTGCAGTTTTTTGTGGTCAGAACCTCTCTGTATGTTTGTTTGTTTTTTGTAAATGATTTATCTCTTGGTAACAATTTACAAAATCCCAAGTAGCATGTTAAAAACTTTCTCTTGATTTGTTCATGCATTTTATGTTGGTCGTGCTTTTTTTTTTAATAGGCTTTGGTTGCGTCATATATGCTAGTTTTAATTTGGCTTCTCAGAAAGTCAAATGCCAGCTACATGCAAAATCATCTACGTTTTTATGACTATGAAATTTAGTTCATTTTTCTGAATAAAAAATAACTCCAAATGATTTCTTTTAGCATAAATTCTTGACTTTGGTGGTTTGTCAGTTTGAGGGTAATAATAGACTATATTTAGTTTTCTATTGCCACATTACAAATAACCACAAATTTAGTGGCTTAAAACAACATAAATTAATCATCTCACAGTTTTGTGGGTCAAGAGTCTGGTTAGGACCTCATAGGCTAAAGTGTAGAGTCAACTTGGCTTGGCTGTGATCTCATGGGGTCCTCTTCCATGCTCATGTGGTTGTTGGCATAATTCTGTTTTGGGGTTGTATGACTGAGGCCCCTTTTGTCTCATTTCTTCATTACATAGTTGATAGAATTTACCTGTGAATCCATCTAGCCTTGGAATTTTCTTTTTGAGAAGACTTTTAGTTATAAATTCAATTATTGAGATTGGTGATGGGCTTTTTTTTTTCCAGCCAGTTTGTAATTTGTATCTTTCATGCAGTTTAATGCATTTAATCAAAGTTACCAAGGGTATTGGTATTCAAAATTTCATGTTTCCTTATATAATATCTGAAGTGTCTACAGAATGTCCTCTCTTTTATTTCTGGTATTGATAATGTGTGTCTTCTCTATTTTATTCCCTTGGTCATTCTAGCTAGAAGTTTATCATTTAAAAAATATTTTCAAAGAAGTGGTTTTTGCTTTGTTTTGATTTCTTTGATTATTTACTCTTATTTTTATTATTTCCTCTTTCCTATGTACTTTGGTTTTAATTTGCTTTTTCTACTTCATTGAGGTAGAAATTTATGTTTCTTAAAGCTTCAAGATTTCCTCTAAATTGACAGTGGCTTCCAGATTTTGTTGCAAATTGAAGTTATCTATGAGTCTTCAAAAAATACTGAAAACTGTGCCCAACCCCAGATATTTTGATTTAATTGTTTCAATTGATATAGAACATAATGGAATATTTAAAAACTCTAGGGGATTCTAATGTGTAGTACATTTTGTGAAGTACTGCTCTGAGAACTTAGGTTTTTCCCACAAATTTTGATACTTTGTGTTTTCATTTTCATTTATTTCAAGATATTTAAAATTTTCTCTTCTGATTTCTTTCTTTTCTTCATTGGTTCTTCAGAACTATTTTGTTTGAAATATTTTGGGGCTTTTCCCCTTTTCAATTTATATTTTAATTCCTTTGTGATCAAGGAAAGTATTATGAATAACTCCATTCCTTTTACATTTATTGAGTTTTTTTTTCCTCAAGATATATCATTTGGTCTACTTTGGCTAACTTTTCAGGTGCACTAGAAAATTATGTGTATTCTGTGCTTGTTGGGTGGAGCATTTCAGAAACTTCAATTAGTTAAAATATATTAATGGTGTTACTGAAGTATTGTATATACCTACTGACTTATTTTTTTGTCTCTTTGTTCTATTACTGAAAAAAGTGTTCACATTTCAACTTTTATTGTAGGTTTATCTATTTCTCCACTCAGTTCTATTAATTTTTGCTTCATGTGTTCTGCAACTTTGTTATTAGGTGCATGTATATTTAGGATTGGAATTGACTCCTTTATCATAATAAAATGACCTTTATCCTTGGTAATATTTCTTGTTCTGAAATCTACTTTGATATTAGTGTAGCTTACTCAAGCTTTTTTATGTGTTTGCATAATGTATCTTTTAAAATCATTTTACTTTTAACATCTCTGTCTTCATATTTAATTTGGATTTAATTTATGTAGCATACACTTGCCTTATTTGCAACCTGACAATATATATCTTTAAATTGGATATGTACTGGACTCACTCAGCTAGGCTTCTGCAATTAAGCCCTACAGAAAAGGACTTGGATGAATGTTTTCCCAATTTTCCTGGGGATAGGACAAAGCAAATCCCAATCCAGGTAAATAGAGGAGAAGTTATTTATTGCATACTATAAATGTATTAGGGCATTAGGGCTTATTTCTTTCTGGGAGCCCTCGTACTGAGATTGGTTAGATTATTTACGAATGATGTAATTATCTGTATGCTTGGGTTTAAATCTGCTATCTTGTCTGTTTTTTCTTCATTCCTTTTGTTTATTTGTTTCTATTTCTTTTCTTGCCTTTTTTGAAAATCAAATGTATTTTATATGCCACATTATCTCTACTTTGGCTGTACCTCTTTTATTTTGTACTGTTTACTGTAGAGTTTACAATATGTATTAATAACTCATAAGTGTGCCTTCAAATAATTTGATGTCATTTCACTTATTATATAATCATCTTGTATACTTCCAGTTGCCCTTCCCATCTTTTGTGCTATTGTGGTCATACATTTTACTTATAATATTTATAAGTTACAAAGAATATTAGTTTTGCTATACAATGTCAGTTATTTTAAAAGAGATTCAAAATTAAGAAAAAGCCTTTTGTGTATTGTATATATGTCTGTCCAGTAGTCATTATGCCTTTATATAGATGCAAGTTTCCATCTTGGTGTTATTTTCCTTTTACTTGAAGAACTTCAACATTTCTCATAATGCAGGTGTCCTGGCAACAAGAATCCCTGTGTTCAGTTTTGAAAGATATTTGGACTGGATATTGAATTTTAGTTTTACTTTTCCTTTCAGCACTTAAAAATGTTATACCATTTCCTTCTGGCTTGTGTAGCTTCTGATGAGATGTCTGTACAATTCTTATCTTTGTTCCTGTGTGTGCCTTTCCCCCTGCCTGTTGCTTTTAAGATTTTATTATTGTTTTTTTAGAAATTGCTTATAACATGTCTTGTCATTTTGCTTTATCATTATTCTGCCTGGGCTTTGTTGAGCTGCTTGAATTTGTAGGTATATAGTTTTTATTCAGAAAAATTGGGGGCATGGTTTTTTGACTTTTTTTTTTGACACTCTTGTTTTCCCTCTCCTTTTAGGACTCTTATTACACAAATGTTAGATTATTTAGTATTGCCCCACATGTTCATTTTTCTGTCTTTTTTTCCTCTCTGTACTTTGGTTAAGATAGTTTATATCGCTATGTTTTCAGTTTCACTGATAATTTTTTTCTGCAGTGTCTAATCTGAAAACTTTATCCAGTGAAAAAATTTTTTTTGTTTTCATTAATATACAATTACATGAGCAACATTATGGTTACTAGACTTCCCCCATTATCAAGTCCCCACCACATACCCCATTACAGTCACTGTCCATCAGCATAGTAAGATGCTGTAGAATCACTTCTTGTCTTCTCTGTGCTATACTCCCTTCCCTGGGCCCCTCTCTATATTATGTGTGCCAATCATAATGCTCCTTAGTCCCCTTATCCCTCTCATTCCTCCCCCACCCCCCACTCCTCCAGTCCCTTTCACTTTGGTAACTGTTAGTCCATTCCTGGGTTCTGTGAGTCTGTTGCTGTTTTTGTTCCTTCAGTTTTTGCTTTGTTCTTATAATCCACAGATGAGTGAAATCATTTGATATTTGTCTTTCTCCACCTGGCTTATTTCACTGAGCATAATATCCTTTAGCTCCATCCACATTGTTGCAAATGGTAGGATTTGTTTTCTTCTTATGGCTGAATAATATTCCACTATGTATATGTACCACATCTTCTTTATCCATTCATCTACTGAAGGACACTTAGGTTACTTCCATTTCTTGGCTATTGTAAATAGTGCTGCGATAAACATAGGGGTGCATATACCTTTTTCAAACTGGGTTCCTGCATTCTTAGGGTAAATTGCTAGGAATTTCTGGGTCAAATGGTATTTCTATTTTGAGTTTTTTGAGGAACCTCCATACTGCTTTCCACAATGGTTGAACTAATTTACATTCCCACCAGCAGTGTGGGAGGGTTCCCCTTTCTCCACATCCTTGCTAACATTCGTTGTTTGTCTTTTGGGTGGTGGCCATCCCAACAGGTGTGAGGTGATATCTCATTGTGGTTTTAGTATGCATTTCTCTGATGATTAGCGACGTGGAGCATCTTTTCATGTGCCTGTTGGCCATCTGAATTTCTTCTTTGGAGAAGTGTCTGTTCAGATCCTCTGCCCATTTTTTAATTGGCTTATTTGCTTTTTGTTGAGGTGTATGAGCTCTTTATATATTTTGGATGTCAACCCTTTATCAGATATGTTATTTATGAATATATTTTCCCATACTGTAGGATGCATTTTTATTCTACTTTTGCTGTTCTTTGCTGTACAGAAGCTTTTCAGTTTGATATAGTCCCACTTGTTCATTTTTGCTTCTGTTTCCCTTGCCCAGGGAGATATGTTCATGAAGAAGTTGCTCATGTTTATGTCCAAGAGAGTTTTGCCTATGTTTTCTTCTAAGAGTTTTATGGTTTCATGACTTACATTCAGGTCTTTGATCCATTTCAAGTTTACTTTGGTGTATGGAGTTAGGCAGTAATCCAGTTTAATTCTGTTACATGTAGCTGTCCAGTTTTGCCAATACCAGTTGTTGAAGAGGTTGTCATTTCCCCATTGTATATCCATGACTCCTTTATCATATATTAATTGGCCATATATGTGTGGGTTTATAGCTGGACTCTCTATTCTATTAATCTATGGGTCTGTTCTTGTGCCAGTACCAAAGTGTCTTGATTACCATGGCTTTGTAGTAGAGGTTGAAGTTGGGGAGCATATTCCCCCCTGCTTTATTCTTCCTTCTCAGGATTGCTTTGGCTATTTGGGGTCTTTTGTGGTTCCATATGAATTTTAGAACTATTTGTTCCAGTTCATTGAAGAATGCTGTCAGTATTTTGATAGGCATTGCATTGAATCTGTCGATTGCTTTCGGTTGGGTGGCCATTTGACAAATAATCCAGTAAAATTTTTATGTAAAATATTATATATGTATTTTTATCTTAGAAATTTAATTTGGTTCTCTTCAATATCTTCCCTTTCTTTTCTTATTATGTTCATATTTTCCACTAAGTCTTTACTCTTAATAAGCCCATTTTCATAGCTTTTAAAAAGTTCTTTTATGTTGTTTACCTTGTTAGAGATAATTTTTATTGACTGATTTTTGTTTTCCTGATTACAGGCAACATTTTCCTGCATTTATTTATTTATTTTTGCCTGTTTCATTTTCTTTTCTTTTTTTAACTAGGTAATGAACATTACCTACTTTGTTAGGTTAGATTTTAGTTCATTAATTAAGTTTTACATAGATCAGTCTTATGGTTTCCTTTAAATAGCGTTTGACCTCTTTTTCTTTTTTTCTATTCAGTCTACTTATTGCAGAGTAGTCTGATCATTTCAGTGCTCGTTTTTGTGCTTTTACAGGATGATCTAGGGTAGCATTTACTCTGGAGCTAGTTGAGCCTCTCTGTTAAGGCATGACCATTCTGGAGTCTCTGCAGCATGCCCAGGCTGTTCAGCAAGGTCTCTGCATTCTGGAAATTGTTCACTTTACAATTCCTCTGAAATTGATCTTTCCCTTTCCTACTTCATTCCTCTTTTGGCCTCTTGGGGTTTCACCCTATACAACAGTGATTGATATTCAAAGCTTTAAGGGAATTCCTGTGCCAATTACTGCAGCCTTTTCTCTGCATGGTTCACTTTTCAGCAGCACAGTGTTCCACAATTTCTGGTCATCACTGCTTCCTCAGTCATCCTGTAGCTCACCTTATTCAGTCTGTGAGGCTCTGTTTGGTTCCCTATCTCCATACCACAATCTGTATTTTGTCTCTAGGAAGAAATATGGGCAGTCTTAAGAGCACCTGATTTATTTTTTGTCTCTTAACAATCACAGGCCTGTCTTGCCCTTTATCCAATATCTGAAATGGCTTTATATAATTATATACTTTATATAACTTTTCTAGTTATATACGGGATTGGGAGGGCAATCCTGGAGCAGTTCAGCATAGTTTTTTTTTTTTTACTTAAATTCATTGTAGTGAATGTAGTTGTTCCAAACTTGAATACTGAATCTGGTTACTCATAGAAGCAAGCTTTATGCTATGCTGTATTTTTATTATCTGGGATTTCAAAGAATTGTTTTATATAGAGACCAAAAGATGATTTAATTAAAGTTACATGAATATCCTAAAAAAAAACCTGATACATTTTTCCCAGAGGTTAATATACCCTTTAAGGTCATCTCTTTTTTGTGCAAGCTGATTTCATTCATTATGTTAACATCTACAGGTTTTTAAAAAATGATTGGGACTCAAAATGAACATGTGCTGTTGTAATGGTTCTTACTGTAGTATGTATTGAATTATGAGAGTTACTCATGGTTATATGTTACCCAGGAGGACTGTTCAATGTGCTTGGTTATATAGATTTGCAAATTTTTTTGCTATGGGCTTATATCCATATTGAATCATAAATTTACTGTTGATGCATTGCTTTGTAGGCAGACATGCTCTAAGAGAATTAAGGATAGGAATTAATTTTCTGTTGTGGAATGATTTCTTCAACTATATGAATGCCTTAAATATACACATTACTAGTTTGTATAACAAGCACCCTAAAAGCTTGTGTAATTATTAGTTTGGAACATAAATTAATTACAAAGTTTCCTAATAAAAATACTAAGGAAACATTTAGGGATAAATATTTCTACATAAAAGCAATTTAACTGACATAAGCTTGTCAGCACTTAGAGACATTTATTCCAAGTTATAAATGGCACATTTTTTAACACCATTTTTATTCTAGCTTTCTATCGATATATCATTTAGACAGAAAGTACTAATGTGGGTTTTTCAGTTTTAGACTGCAAAGGTATTGAAGGTGAAATGTGGTTTTAGTTATACACCCTGTTTCCCTCCACAGTCTGGGTATTGTATTTTATTAGACACTTAAAATGCATTGTTGTCAAATATATAGGTTTGCTGATTACTTATATGAGGTGGCTTAGTTTATAAAAAGAATATTAATTACGTACAGGGTGGTTCATTTATCAGCTCTCTTATCTAGAGCTGTCTTAAAGTTTGAGAGTGTTTTATTGGAAGGTACACCACAAGTTAGTGTCCCCACGTTTTCCATTCATATTTGTTTACTATGTGAAATTTGTAACTAAACTTTCATATGAAAAAGATAAAGCACAGTGTCATCTCATCTTGCCCCATTGTACTTTTCAGTTATAAGAGCAATGATATGCCTTCACTTTTGCAGCTTTGCACTAGAAAAATATTTTTTATACAGCATATGTGTGTGTGTGTGTATATATTTATGCATGACTTTGCAGAATAAAGTTGTGTTTATATATACCATAGTGATACTTTTATAGCTGCATCAACACATTGATTCAGTAGACTAGATCATTGGTATTATTTGTATTTGTTTATAATAATCACGTCTCTCAGTGAATATGTACCAGTTACTGACCAAACTGTCTTATAATGAACATATATGTATGACTAGTTTCATTTGCTAGTAGAGATAATTTAAGTGTTGCAAACTAGTACAGATAATGTGTTGCAGAGATGGTTATTAGACCATCTTAAATATGTTTACCATGTTGATACAACACATGATGATATCTTTTGGTTTTGCTGGTAGTGCAGGCAAATGTTGTTACTTGGTGTTTCAAAGTAGAATGATTTCTTTTTATGAGTATAAACTAATTAATAGGTGCTTAGTATATTTACTTCTATTATCTTGAGCATGTTATTTAATTTTCCTGTGCCTCAGTTATTTCATTTCTAAAACGGGGATGAAATAGGTCCTGTTTCATGAGATTATGGAGAAAATTAAATAAGTTAATGCATGTAAAGCTCTTAGAATAATTCTTGACCCCTAGCAACTCATTGAGTATTAACTATCATCATCATTACTATTACTTTAGATAATTAAAGAATCAGCCAATGATCTTTCTTATTCTTTTCCTTTTTACATCTTTATTAATATATAATTTACATCCCAGAAAATTCACCTATGCCAAGTGTAGAAATGAATGATATATGGTGAATTTACAGGTTGTGTAGTCATAACCAGGATTCAATTTTAGAAATTTCCATCATTCCAAAATACTTCTGGTGCGTATTTGCAGCCACTCCTCTTTCCTACTCCCAGCCCCACACAACCAACAATTTATTTTCTATCTCTGTAGATTTTCCCTTTCTAGACATTTCATTTAAATGGCATAAAAAAATAAAGGGCCTCTTGTGTCTAACCCCTTTCAGTGAGCTTAATATGTCTGAGGTTCATCGATGTTGTAGTGCCTATCGGTATTTCATTCCTTTTTATTGTTGAATAGTATTCTTTGTATGTATGTACTCCACTTAAAAAATCTATTCACCATTTGATGGCCTTTGGGTTGCTTGCAATTTTAGGTACTATGAATAATGCTGCTATAAATACTCTTTTACAAGTGTTTCTGTAAACATGTTTTCATTCATCTAGGAGTAGATTCCTAGATGAAGAATTGCTGGTTTGTATGTTAAATTTATTAACTTTTTAAGAAACTACAAAGCTTTTTTCCCAAGGCAGCTGTGTGTACCATTTTACATTGACATCAGCAATGTATGAGGATTCTAGTTTTTCCACATCCTTGCTAACGTTTGTTATTTTCTGTCCTTTGATGTTAGCTATTCCAGTGTGTAAAGTAGAGTCTCATTGTGGTTTTAATTTGCACTTCCCTAATTCCCTTACAGCACATTTTCGTGTGTCTTACCCAAGATTATGCCCCCTCTTGTGGCCGAGGTTTGGGTACCCTGTGTCTCATAACGCATCAATGTGTGGTCTCAGAGACTCAGCCTTTTGCCTCAGTTGGCGTAATTCTGAAGGTCCATTCTCACTCAAGGTTAGTGTGGCATTGGCTGAAGCTTCTATTACAACTGCATTGCAGTTCAGCTTCTCCACCTCACTCTTTTGCTTCCTTTACTTCTTTCTAAATGTTGTTCCTGAGAGCACCCCCCCCAAATGCATACAGATCTCAGCATTTCTCAGGGAATCCAACTATGGCAAAGATAGAGAGTTGACAGGAGTCACCAATTTCAGCAGTGGATTCCCTGATCATTTTGGATGTGCTTTGAAAATAGAATGTTAAGGGGCCATGAGAAGAAATAGGGAACCAGTAAGGAAACTCCTACAGTAGTCCAGGTGAGAAATGGTTGTGGCTTGAGTTAAAGTGGTAGCATTGGAATGTGTAAGAAGTGGACAGATTCTGGATATATTTTGAGGATATAATTTTTTGATGATTGGTACCTGGAATGTGATAGAAAGGACTTGATGATTCTAAAGTTTTTGGTTAATGCAGTTGGATGAAGAATAGAAATGTGTGTGCTGAGACATGAAAGGTGTAAAATGTGGGATTGAATGGAAATCAAATGTTCAGTTCAGATGTGTTAAATCTGCATGCCTATTAAAAACCCAAGAGTGGATGTGGCCTAAGGAGTTGGAATGCAAGTCTGGATCCAGACTGAAGATAAAATTTGGGGTCTTGTCAGGGATTGTCAAACCTTTCCTACAAAGGGTCAGATACATCCTGTTGCCTTTGTTGCAGTTTATTCAATTGTGCCTTTGTATCACGAAACATTGTAACAACAGTTAGACAACTATGTATGGCTGTGTTCTGAAGAATCTCAATTTATAAAAATAGGTGGTAGACTGCACTTGGGCAACAGGAATAGTTTGTCAAACTCTGATGTAGACAATGAGTACAGAGAAGAGATCTTAGGCCTGAACCCTAGTTGGGTCCCTGGGTAAAGCCAGGGGCATGAAAAGGAATTTTTAACATAGGAAGGAAACTCAGAGAATGTGTTTAGGTTACAATTTATATTTATTTTTAATTCGCTTATATTTGTAATTAGACAAGTAATTCATATAAAAATCTAAATACATAATACTCTAACCTCCTTTGGTCTTAGACATACTATTTACATACTATTTATCTGATACTATACTTATTCAGCCATTCTCTAGACTTTATGTGTACTGCCATATAAAATGCTCAGAATTCTTTAAATATTTGAATGTCAAGTTCTAGTAAAAATTTTTTAGGGTATTGTTCCAAATATACTTTTATTTATTTATTTTTGTATAATCTAATGTGTGGAGTTATTTGTTAAGATAATGTAGTTGGAGTTTTCTGTTCCTGAGTTTTCAGCTGGTCTCTGTGTTGGGCATATCTACATACTCAGGAACAGTGCAAATAGAAGAAGAGAGTTCCCAGATAATGGATAAATCTTTAAATTCAAGCATTTTCATTTCTCAAGACCTTTGAAATCTTAGTTGAAGACAGTTATGGCACACTTCCTATTAAATAATTTAAAAATGAACTGTGTAAGCACATGCGAACCCAGTAAACCATAGTTGACAAATTTCAGAGACCTTTAGTGTCTTAGATGACTGATTAGACATTACTAGAAATTTTGGTTAAAGTTTTATTTAATTTGTATAATTGTAATTCAAACAAACTGTACCTGGTGTAATTTTTCTTTTTCTGATATTGTTATAAGCAACAGATGCAAAGTGAAGTAAGAATTAAGGAATTACTTTTGATATATTTTTTCAGTTGCTTTCTGGAGTTCAGACTCCAGAAGTGATTCTGAAATTTTTGTATTGCTTACTGACAGACATTATATATAATGAACTCACATTATTGTAGGTCACTGAATTTCTTTAAAGAAGTACCAATTGATATCATTCCTTTAAGGATCTGAGGGCTGCTGTTTTATATTATTTTCTTTGTCATATATGAATGTTTAGAATGAATTTTATTTTTAGTGTGCAGGGACTTTAAGAATGTAGTGATGTCCTATCCAAATTTAAATTTTTTCAAATGGATCAGAAATGGAGTTTATAGGCTTTCTACCCTACCTCTTTTCACTAAGATAGTAAATGGCTTGAGATTTTCACAAGCTGTTATGTGTAGTTGATTATTCCTGAATGGAAAAAGAGAGTTCCAAAAGCATTAAAAACACTTCAGAGTTGTGCTCAAAAGTCACTTTTTTATTGTAGGAGAGGGTGGTCATAATTGGTATTCCTTATGTGCCTATTACATTTGAATGCATTAAGTATAATGTGTTCCAGATGAGATCATTAAGAAATAAAAATTTTCACTGTCATTACAGTAGCAGTTGGGCAAACCCATTTTTTGCTGAAAGGTTGTCAGTAATTCGTAACACTCCTAGTATTTCAGTTCTTTGTGGTAACCAATTTTAATTGCATCACACTGAACCTGATTTCTTGGTATATTAGTTATCTTCTCCGAAAATATTTTAGAAAATAGACTAGTATAAATTTATGTGGCCATTTATTTTCTAGCCATGTAGATAAAGTACTATGAGCTAGGGCAGTGTTAAATGTGATGGAGAGGTTTTGCCTTCACCATAAAAACTACTTGTATGTTATACTGTCAGTTGATATTAATTAGTAGTGTATGTGTTTGGGGTTCCATGTATGGCCCTTAGAATAATATGTCAGTTAAAAAAAAACTTTGATAAGGCTTCAGAATAGCATGGCTGATTTTGCCCAAATATTACTTTACACTTAACTAGGATGGTAACTTCACATTCAGAATTCAAGGCACTTTTTAAATCATAATATCCCAACTTTAACAGTGTTATGTGGGAAAGAATCCTTGTTCCCACCTTTTCAGGACACTGCGGGATACATTACCATCTGAGGACTACAGAGTTTTGGGTTTTGGACTTGTCCTAAACTACCTGTGATTTTGGAATAGTTATTTAACTTTTTGTTCTGTTTCTTCATATGTAAAAAGAAAGACATTAGACTAGATTATTTTATTGACCATCTCTAAACTGCACATATATTTTCGATAGCTACATTCACTAAGTGATATACTAAACATCCAAGGAAGTTCAAAATAAGAGATAAGCCATCTAACTTTAAAAATTTTGATGAAGTTGGTATGAAAATAGCTGATAGTAATTTAAAAGAGCATAAGATTAATTTCCAGAATGAACATCATATATAATAAGAAAGTGATGTGGATTTGGATGATCTAAGAGGACTTTTTGGAGGAAATGTTTCTTGACTTGAGCTGGAAAAGGTTTGGATAGAAGGGAGAGGATTTGCTGTGTGAGGTTGGCTGTAGAAAGAACACATGTAAACAGACATAAGTAAACAATGTGTTTGTGGAACTATGAGGGCAGCTGGGACAAGATTCTTTTTGGGAAAGTAATAAGAAACAGGTTCAATATGTAGATACAGAGGGTCATAAATGCCCCCTTGAAGAATTTCACTTTGATTTTGTAGTATAGTGGTCCTTCTTATCTGTGGTTTCACTTTCCATGGTTTTAGTTACCTGTGTTCAGCTACAGTGCAGAAGCAGGTGATCATGCCTCTGGTGTACTGTCAGAAGGTCAACAGTAGTCTTGCCATTCACCTCACTTCATCCTCATTACATAAGCATTTTATCATCTTACATCATGACAAGAAGATATTTTGAGAGAGGGTGAGAAAACATTCACAAAACTTTTATTACAGTGCATTGTTATAATTCTATTTTATTATTGGTTATTATTGTTAATCTCTTATTGTGCCTAGTTTATAATTTAAACTTTATCATAGGTATGCATGTATAGGAAAACATAGTGTATGTTTCAATACCCTCTGTGATTTCAGGCATCCACTAGAGGTCTTGAAATGTATCCCCTATGGGTAAGAGGGACTATTGTAAATGGAAGCTTTTATGTTTTTTGAGCAAATAAAGTGATAAAAGCAACATCTTAAGGAAAAGAGTGATTCTATTTCATTATACAGTTAATCTATAGATATAAGAACTTCATCTCAGGGACTAGGAATACCAGCTGAGGTGTTTTATATAAAGGTAGTTCAGAACAGAAGGCTTTTTATTTTGTTTTGTATAGGACATATACAAGGGGAATGAATGAAGGATTGGTCTCTGATTTTATTATTTTTTAAACCATAAATGTATAACATGAGAGACAATCTCCCAAAGAACATTTTTCCTGGATTTTATCAATAACCTAGCCTTTCACACTACATTTGGAATATTGGAGGCTATAAATAAATGTTGGTTTAATAATAAGCCTGTAGTCTTCCTAATTCTATTGCTTAGTAGCATCTCATGTTATTCTTTCTACCTGACCTTGTAGGTAAATATCTAGTCTTTTGTTTACCAATTAAATTGCTCTCTATAACCATGCCTTGGCTGACATTTTTCTCCTTTCGTCTTCAAGAATACTAGCGAAATCTGAACAGCAAGCAGTAGTCTACCAGTTAGAGCCCATTTTTACAGAAGTGGAAGCATAATCTACAGTGGGTCTTTGGAAAAGACATGGATGGGTAAATCGCCCTTTATTAATTGCTCAAAGAAGAACATTGACATTTGGAAGGGTATTAGTACAGTTTTAATCCTATTATCTATATATTCTTTTAAAACTAAATGCCGTTTCTTCCACTACAGAATTTGTTTTCTATTTTATTCTACCTTGTATTATTGTTAATTGAGCATAGTTCTCTCCATCTTACCCAAATGCATGTTCCTTGGAGGGAAGAAATTGGTTTTAATCGCTGTTGCTCCCCTGTAACACTTAGTACATGTAGGAAGTCAGAAAATATTTGTTGAGTTAAAATACTATCTTTAATATTTATATATAAATATTCACTAGCAAATTGGACTCTTATTTTATAGACTTCAACTCATGTTTATAATTTGGTGGATTACATTTAGAACAACATGCTAAATTTTAAAGGCATCTCAAAAAGATACACAATCTCACCATATGTCATCAAATCCTTAAAAAAGCAAAAACAAATCTGTTCAGTCCAAAGTGAAATTACTCTGAAAATTTATGGAAATATTTGAAAAATCTAAATTAGAGCAAGAAAAGCAGAAAACACAAAAACAAACAAAAAACTTTACTTAGCAGAGTATATTTGAGTAAGGTTTATCAGTCTGATTCTTTTTTTTGCATGTGTGTGACTGAAAGATCATGTGTTATTCCTGTTGGTGATCAATGGTAATAAGACTTGTCAAACTATAAAATTATATTAATAACCTTTATTACTGTGACATTTTATATCAGAGTGGAAATGTAGTCATGCCTCATGACGTATGCTTTTCCAAAGCTGTAAGTAAGATAGGCCGAGAGATCCTTTCCAGACTCCTTCCTGAATGCCCCATATCACTAATATCTTCCCATTAAGCCATGCAGGGCTCACAAATGTAAATTTAGCATGCAGAAGTTACATGAAAAGGTATTATCATTCAGACCGCAGACATTGGTAGTTGATCACAAAGAAAAGCTTTAAGGAGAACAGGGAAGTGCTCTTCATATGGACAGTAGGGTAGGGTGGAGAAAGTCAAGAAAGTTTGTGAGGGTCAAACTGTTGGGGACAAGGGAATACCTATGCCAAAGAGGAGGTATAGCTGCAGTGACTGTAATATTGGATTCTGGAAATAAAGGTCATTTCATCATAGAAGTTTGAACTAGAACAGACTTGATAGACAATCTTGTTAAGAAATTATCCATTTATGAATTGGACATCGTAGCTTATAAAGGTTAAATGACTTACTATTGCAGTCATTAGTACCTGACAGACCTGAAACAGACTAGAAGGCTTGTAATCTTGCACCCATTCATTCATTTAATAAATTTTGCAGTCTGTTTACTATTAGCTAGGTGATAGGGATGAAATGATGTCTGAGATTCAGCTCTTAACTTCTGAGGCTCTGATGATTTAGTGGAGAGACTCACTGGGAACTCAGGAAGCAAAATACAAGATGTGATAGGTGGTATGTTCAGGTGGCTCTGAAATTCCACAGGACAGGTACCTCATTCAGCTGGAGAGTGGGGTCGGGGTGAGAGGGCTAGGAAAGCCTTCTGGGGCAAGCTGACATTTAATCACAGCTCAGTCTATACTGTGTTAGTATACTGGAGAGAGTGCAAGCATTTCAATGATAGTTTAAAATGGGACTTATGTAAGTTCATCCTTTGCTTTTATTTTGAAATCTTTTTCAATAGCTGTAGGAGTTCAATCTCCTTTTTAAAGTAATACATTATAGATGTAGTTGGTGTGTTCTACATTGAAACAAAACACTACATTTTTTTTATAATGTAGGATGTTCTATTGATTGCTTCATAAGAAGCAAGGAATGTAGGATAATCTAGATTCTCTACTCTGGAAAGAAGCCAAAAAATAAGATGTGCTGGTACATATTTATACCCTAGATTTAAAAAAAAAGAAAAATAAGTTTTGTAAGGAAAGGATGATTAATAATTCATTTTACCTAAAAAGTGTGATTTTTCTTCTTATAATTTAAAAATATTTCTAGTTTCTATAGTAAATATTTTCTATATTTATAATTAATATTTAATAATTATATAATATAGAGTATTATAATACTCTATATTATAACATAATAGTTATATGTACTGATTAATATTAATATATAATTTTCTATGTTAATATTTAATATTTATAATATATAATGGAGTATTGTAATACCCTATTATAACACATAATAGTTATATGTACTGATATTAATATTAATAATTATATAATTTTCTATGTTAAATATTTTTCAATTTCATGTTTTCTACAGCCTCACATTTTAGTGAGAAAAAATAAAAAATTTCAAGCTAGCAATATATATGGAGTTGTACTGCATTTATTCAAAAAATTTCCCAACTATATTTCTCTATTAGGACAATATGATGCATCAAAATTCAGTAATTAGGATTATAGCTTAAGTAAATTTGTTGAATAACACTTTATTAGGCAAGGGTCCAAACTGAATCAGTATCTAATAGTTTTCACTTGGTGTTATCGAATGTTACTATAGTTGTCTATTTTTAGTATACAAGAGATGAAATTATGCTATGCTTTCAATTAAGTTATTTTAAATAGGGGAAAGGCAAAAACCATCAAAAGCAAAAGAAAAATAATTTCACATATAAAAATACCAAAAAGCCATAGTGTTTGCATTATTTTCTCACTTTTAGAAATATTGTAGCTGTACTATATATTTTTCATTATAATGAGGATATTTCCTATAGTAGCACATTCAATGACAAGAAGTAAAATATTTCTGCTAAAATAACTGTATGCTACAGTATAAAGTAAAACAGCATGAGAAACAATGTGTGGCTAGGCAAACAAAATTGGGCTATGGTTTTTTTAACTACGTTGATCACTTTCTAATTGAAGCAGAAACACATTTCAGGTTACTGTTTATGGAAAGAAAAAATGGAAGAAGGTAGAAGAATGATGTGGAAGAAATATAGCTTGCATCATTTGAAAATATGATTTGGTACTTACAGTTAGGAAAAAGATAATTGATTAGAGCTATTTTCAAAGACCGTTCACTATGGAATCATCTTACAGTCTATTTTCCAATGAGATCCCTGGTTTTTTGATTTGAGGGATAGTGAAAGTCTCTATGTTTAAAGTCCTCAGATATGAAAAGATCCTAACCTGTTGGTCTGGAACATTCAAAAGTCATTTAGCACTACATTAAGCAACTCCATTAGATATTTTTATTCTTCTCTCACATGGCGACAAATATGAAGTTTAGAAAATTAGAACAGAAACAAATAAAAGGCCCTCAGAGAAAAAATAGACTAAGGAGATTGCATCTGAACTCTTAATTTATGCTTACTTCTGAAACATCTGATATTTGTTTAGAGACATGATGATAGCTATGATGTTGACATGTGGCAAATAATATTTATCGGGCATTTTACTGTGTGCCGCATCCAATGCTAAGGGCTTTACATGGATTATCTCTGGTGGCCAACTAGAAGCCCCTGGGAGAGGAACTTACATTTTATCAAATCTAAGATGCATCCTTATTTTTGTTCACCACTAAGAAAGAAAAAAATAATGTCACTTAAACTGTTATTCTTGACTGTAAGATATATCCCAAAATGACAAAATTTATTTTAAAATTGTATCTTAAATACATTGGTTGTCTGAGGCTGGGCTTGAGATGGTCAAAGAGAAAATACAGTTTATAATTGTAATATGCTGGGTGCAAGTGAAATCAGGTTGGTAAGGAGGAATATGTACGTCCAAAGCAAAGGGAGGACAGTGAAGCAGCAGGGATGAACACTTGCTAAGCCTTCATTGCCAACCAGGAATGATTAGCCTGAGACTGAGGCAGTATCTATCACAAGTCTAGGATACGGGAGCATGCTCAGTGCTGTCCTTAAGAACCGAGGACAGGAATCCCACATAGAGAGTGGAGGCAAATGAAAGAGAGGTGTGGTTATAATGCTGTGTATTCAAGAATCCTGTCTAGGCTTCCTTGAACTCACACTCTTGTCTGTTTGCCATTTATTGTTGAAAGGCTGAAAGTTTTTCCTTTAAAAAGTTTGGAGTTTTGCATAGGCATTCTTTTATAAAACAAAGATACAATGCATTGGTACCATTTACAGTTTTATTAAAAATAGCAAAAATTTAAGACAAAGCAATCTGAGTGTAAAATCCTTCTTGGTTTCCATAGTTGTTTCCCTGATTGTCCACAGTCTACCTTTGTTCATACCCAATTTGTTCATATTTTTAATAATTCATCTTTATCAGATCTTTGCAGTGTACTTACTTTTCTTCCAAAAAATCTTCCCTTTTGCACTTATTTCATCAGCTTGTGAACAACTGAATTAAATGATACAATTAAAGCACAGGAATAACTGGTAATGAGAGTGGGAACAAAACAATGCCTCTAGGTGAATGTACAACTCAGGGGGTGGGGGGAGAAGATCACGTGCATAGTCGAGAGTGGTCTACAAAGCATGCTACCCAAGGGCATCAGCCTGCACGTTCCACAGGGCAACAGGGAACACTGGCTAACTGGGTATCAGACAAGAGATATGCCACTGTATTTGTGCTGCTCACAAACACTTTAGTTCTTCTATTCCTATACTTCCTGGAGATTCTGTAGTCCTTTGAGAATTTTTCATTTGTATATTAAACATAATATGTATTTGTAGTTATTAGTAAAAATGTACATATAATGGGATATATTAGTAATTGGAACTGATGTAGTAGATCATAGACTTCCAAGTAAGAGTTGTGAAAATTGTCAAGTAAATTTTTTAATGATAGTTGAATATATGTTGGTAGTAACAGTAGTGAGTGATATTACAAATTAATTATTGAGATGTTTGTTAAGCTTATCCTATAATTAGATTTTTATCCTTCATACTTCTGCATTGGTCTGTGTTTTCTTTGTTTTAAAATGTGATACTAAAAATACACACACAATAATTGAAATTTAGTCCCACTGCTGTCCAAAATCTCTTCTTGTTTTGTTTGGTTGCTAAGTCAGAATTCACAGGATCTAGATTATTATCTATTGCCATGGAAATCTTTTTGTTATATTTCAGTTTCACTACAGGAAAAAGCAGCAGGAGCTAATGGACCATAAAAGGGAAATTTGTTGTTTAAATAATGATTATCTTTTATATTTGGCTAACATGAGAAGGGGAAAATACAATTCTGTCACACAGCATGAGAAGGTAAATGGATGAGATCCAGAGGCAGAATTCACCTGAAGAAAATTTACAACTGTCTCTTGAGTCAGAAGTAACATTCCGACTCAAGCCAAAATTATAAAAGGTATCTATATCAAGCTACGTTTAATACAATAACAAAGGAGGGCCTTGTTGTAGTTTGGGTTCCAGAGAAGTAAACACTGAGGTGGAGTTTGGGGTGAGATATGTGTCAGGGATCAGCTGCTGTGAAAGGAAGGGGAAGATACAGGACTGGGCGGAGAAGGAAGTCATGCTGCCTGCCGGGGAGGCCTGACAGAGCCCCAGTGATCCTGGTGGAGCTGTGGGGGATAGAGGGAATATTGCCCTCAGTGTGTGTTATGTCATCCCTGGTCTGTCTCAGGATGTGGAATTCCCCAAAGTGGGACTGCTGTCTGCAGCTGAAGCTGATGCTGAATTCTACTGATTTGGAGGCTGTCTACTGACCACGTCCCCACCTGACCACGCTGGGTCCATCCTCCCTTGAAGGGGAATCTGAGACACATCTCTGTCTTCATAGCTCTTTTATGAATATGAGGGATTTTCTGCAATTTTATCCTCATAGTATTTATAATTCTCAATATATATATATATATATATACTTTTATCAGGCAAGCACTCACATTATTAGACATACTGATGATAGAAGCTATTTTAACATCCTTATTTGGTTTAAGTGCTTTTAGAATTATGTAGATGGTATTTGCCTCTAGCCACAACACACCTATTTTTTTCTTAATTCATAGCAGGTTGGGATTAAGTTGAAGCTTTCCTTAATAGTGTATAAGCATTTGTGACCAAACATTTCTTTCTTTTTTAAACTTTTAATTTTACAATGATTTCAAAGTTACAGAAACATTTAAGGAATTGGACAAAGAACTCATGTATGTTTTTCTCTCAGATCCTCCCCCCATTATTAACATTTTATTATAGTTGCCGTATCATCTCTCTTTTTCTTCTTCCTCTCTCTTCTCCCTCTACCTTTACTCTCACACATTATCATTATTTTGAAGGGTTTTTTTTTGTTTGAGAGTAAAAGTTTCAGACATGATGCCTCAATATCCCTTAGTACTTAAGAGACAATTTCCTAAAAATAAGGATGTTCTCCCACATAACCCCAAATATTACTATCAAAATAGGAAATTAATATTGGTATAGTATTACCATCCAATCCACAGATCCTGTGCATACCACAGTTGTCTCTGATGTCCTTTATAGGTCCTAAGTCCAGGATGGTGTGTTGGCTTAGCTGACCTGGCTCTTAGGTCTCCTTCAATCTGGAACTGCTCCTTAGTCTTGCCTTGTCTTTTATGATCTTGACATTTTTGAAGAGTATAGCCAAATAATGCTTCTCTATTTGGGGTTATCTGATGTTTCCTCACAAACAGGTTCAGGTGATGTATTTTGGGCAGAATTATCACAGAAGTGATGCTGTGTTCTCAGTTCTTCATGTTAAAAGGTGGCTCAGGCTTTTCTTAGAATTTTATTCCAGGCTTGAAATTACTAAGGACTCCTGGCTCTGTTTAGAGGAGAATAACATTTAGAAACCAAGATCTGGGTTCTAAAGGGGCTCATTCCTATGGTGGTATCTTTGCTTTTAGGTCTTCTCAGTGAATGAATCTAGTAAGTACAGGTTTGTATGTGCATAAATATATACTCCATATTCACACATACATCTCTATCCATGTATGCATGTATGTATGTATCTATAGATGGATCTATCTAAAAAATATGTTCACACTGGTACCAACAATTCTAATCCAAAACATTGGGATTTATTCTTCCTTCCTTTTTATGCTAGCCATTTCCTTCTCACACTGGAAGACCTGGCTCTCATTAACCTCAATATGTTTACTTGTTTGCTCAATCCCCCTGTATGTAACCAACCACTCAGCTTTGTGGGTCGCCAGTTGGCTTGGCCTCCCTATCCCCAACCAGCCTGTTGAGTATTTAGCCTTGGCCTTGTGGGCCATGCCAGCAAGGGGAAGAGACGCAGATGCTTCTTAGGTTTCCTAGTCCTGTGATTTTTTTCTGTGGCTATGAAGTAGGGACTCCAAAATGATTCAGCTGAGCAGGTAGCATCTCGTATGGGTTATATCATAAATGAAATTCCTAAGTTAAAAATGGAATTCTATAGTAGTTTAGTTTTTTTTAAAAAAACATTATTATAAGATGTGAGTGACAGGATTTTAGTGCTTACGGTTCTGTTATGGATGATAATAATAATTCTGCAATGTGTGCTAGCCATTTCTGATATTAAAGTGTCTCTGAATAAGAAACTATCAATATTGTCAAAGCAGATGTTTCTTTGGTTTCTTTTGGGTTTATTTCTTGGCAGTTCAATAAGTGATAACTATTAGCAAAAACAAGTTTTGTTGGGCTCTGTTTATTGGTTTGCAATAATGAGAACAGTTATTGAGTTCAATAATTTTGTGATTTATTTTCAAGTAACAAAGTGTTCTTATTTTTTGATACCAAGGAAAGGAAGTTTAAAAGCTAGTTTTAAAGAATCTGTAGCTTTGAGAGGTTATAATTTAGAATGGAGACATGGTGGTCAGAGGAAATGAGCCAAAGTTAAAAGCCTTTTCTGTGCCATTGCATCTGTAACCATCCTCAAAGTGCTCTGCACTTTATGTCACAAAAAAGCTTCAAATCCTGTGGGTAAATGTTATCTGCAGGAACCTCATCATTTCTGAAAACAGTTCTTTTATTCTTATAGTGTTTGAACAAGAAAATACAAATATTTCTTGAGAAAAAATAGTATTTTCTCCTCTTTTTGTAGGACAACATATGGATATAGGGGTTGTTTTGCTATTTTTGTGTAAGTTCATTGTGGTATAAAATACAAAATCAAATTTAAAATGAAAGGGTGAGAGATAGAAACTTATGTTATCTCAGTTAAATCTCTTTTGCCTCTTGTGTAAAGCAGGGTATCAATTCTTGTCTTTTGTTGTGGGGTTGTTTCATTCCTAATTTTCCTTTGGAAAATAAAATATAATTGTCAGCTCAAAGTTTATGGTATAGATATTTTTGCAAATAGCTTTTAAGGTAAGTCTTGATTATGTGTAACTGTAAGGGACACAGGGAGAACACAGGATACAGGCAAAGCAGTGCCGTAATGTTATCGTGCAGGGAAGACAAGGGAGTGAAGGCTCATGCCATTCTTTTTCTTTAAATACTTTTGTATTTCTCATGAGTCTTTTATGATTTCTCCTGTTCTTATCTAATGTAACTTTACTTCTTATCCCATTCCCCCCCCTTTCTCTCTGATATGAGCTCATTTACACACAAATATACACACACTTACACTTGAATTTAAATAGTTGGCTGGCATGCTTAGACATAGTCCCAAATGGAGGCCACACAGGGCCAGTGTGTATATAATTGTTTTGTGGCTTTGTGCATATATATGTGTACACACACCCCATTTTCCTATAGTTAACCACCCAGATACTTGGCTTATTTTAGATATTCAGCTTATATTTGTTATGTGCATGAATGTATGAGTCCAGAAAAAGAAGGGATCTTAAGGACTGGAGCAAATTACGGAAAGGAAAGGCGGTCTCATGGAGACATCATTTAGGTACTGAAGATTTATTTTATTGTAGAGATGGCCACTTCAGATTATTTAATGATCATATGAAACAATTGATCAGCTGAGTTTGCTTCTTTACCCCACCTTTTGGACCAAATTTTACATCTTATTGATAGGGGGTAATTAATTGATCTACAAATACTTCACTGGAAAAAAGCAAATCGTGCCTTAGATGAAGACAGTGACCTGGGTATAGGACCAGATATTTGTACTTTTCCCTTCTCTTAATAAGCTCTTATTACAGCTCATTTCTGTCTTGTAACAGCCAAGTAACTCAGAGTACAGTGAAACGACTTTTGTGTGATAGAAACCAGAACAAAGTACCCCAGACATTTGCCTTTAAAAACAACAATTATAAGATCAAACATTCTGCAGTTACAACTTTAACATTTTACTACTTGGCATGGTACTGCTAGTCCTATAAATGAAAATGACTGCTTGGCATCTTTTTGGAGTATCTAAATGTGTTAGTCGGAGACCCACTTGTACATAGGTTAGTGCTCTGGGTCCTGTTCAGGATTTTCTGAACTACTGTCCTAATATGCCCGAAATGCTGAGAACAGGGCATTGCTTTCCCTGCTACTTGCCTGAATGTCGGGGCCTTCCTCTTTTTGAGGCTAATTGCTGTGTTTGAAACAGCATAACCAGTGGACATCCAAGCTGTAGTTCAGAATGGGAAACCAACCACTTGGCTCTCTTCTTCCCCATTCTGCCCATATGTCATCTTGTCATCGAGGCCATCTCTGACAATCTTATTCAATTTATTCCCTTATTCATTATATCCTGCCCAACGTGCCTTATTTTCCGGTTAGCACCACTTGACCTATACATTTTATTTATTTATTGTTTTTATTACCTGTCCCATAGGAAAAAGCTCCACAAGCGTGGAATGCTTCAATCCCTTTGCATTGCATGTAGAAGGCATTTATTTAATATTTGTTGATGGATGAGATCTTAACAGAACTCACCCAATTTATCTAAGACTTTGCTTCTTCAAATATAAAATGGGAGTATTGGAAAGTACTTTGTGTGTATAATGTACTTTATAAAGTGTTTTGCTAGATTTGAAATTCAGTATTTATTAAATACAATCTACTTCTTAACTGACTTTAGCTAGTTTAAAAATACACTTGTAATTACTCTTTCTGAAATGCAGATGGACTGCTTCACATGCTGGCTGTATTTTGGCCTCAATCCCATTGACTGTTTCATGACTCATTTTCACTGTCTGTGGATCTTCCTTCCAGCCTGATGATTTGAGTTCCCATAGCTCCAGGCCAAATGGAGCAGGGATGGGCTGATGAATCAAAAGGTTGTTCCATGAGTTCTGGTCTGAGTAGCCAGATCGGTTCGGATTGTTTACCGGTGGTACAAAATCCTTCTGGGTCTCTTCCTTCCTTTCATTCTTCCTAACAAAGGAGGGTGCTGATGGAGCGCTGCCGAGCCCTGTTGCCAACCCACAAGGTGCTGGGGGAGGAGCGATGAACTGTGATTTAGAGTAGGCACCAACCTTGCCAATATGCTCAAAGGCGAATTCAGCAATCTCCATCTGATTTACTAGGAGAGATATAATTAACTAATTCTAACAGAGTACTTAACAGAGATAGAAATAAGGCCTATGAGAGTGTAGATGAGGCAGTGATACTTAAATCTAACTGGACAGATCATGGATGACTTCCTTGAAAAGATGACATATGAATGAGATATTCATAGACTTGAATATGTGAAAGTAGGAGAGAAGATTTCAGGAGGGTCGGACTGAGGAGAAGATAAGTGAAAAGTAAAGACAGAGGCAGAAAAACTTAGTGGAAATTTTATTTTGTTGCTAAGGGCTTTTGAATAATGGAGTTTCAAGGTGGGATTTTGATGTTTTAATTTTCTACTTTTCCCCTTCATGCCTTCTGGCGTTCTGGACTAAAGAATGATTTATACAAAAGTATGGAAGCCAGCAGGGAAAAACAGTGCTGTTTCGTAGCTGGATGAATGCTTGGTGTAACCCTCAATATCTGTGTTTTCCAATGAGGGAATTTGAATGATAAGGCATGGGTTTGGAGGCTTAACTGTTTCCTACTCTTATGAGGTTCAATCCCACTTTTCTCCCCAGTTGTAGGAGAAGAAATAGAGCCAAGAGGAGATGAGGAAGGCCAGGTCTCTGATTTTTTTTAATCACACAAAGTGATCATAACTACTCTGCCTGGAGGACCAGAACTTGCCTGGGCATGCACACTCACTACTCCAACACCAGAAACAGAAAGAACAGAGGTAGAGGAAATCTGGGTTTTTGCCTTTAAAGCCCAGTAACTCCACCCATAAGGTTTAAACTGTGGTTCAGTGTGATAGCACTGAGCACTTGAGCATATTGGCAAGGTCGGTGCCTACTCTAAATCACAGTTCATCTCTCCTTCCCCAGCACCTATAGGAAGAAGCTTGTGAGGACTTGTGGTGAGAGGAGGGAAACGCTCTTCTATACCCTCCATGCCAGATGTACTCAAGTGGAAATCCAAGAGGGACAGAAGGTCCCCTGTCCTCAGGACACAGTAGCCCACATTTTCTCCCTCTATTCCTCCGTGACAATCACTTTTCAAAGGTTTTTTGTATTAGAGTGTAGTAAGTCACTGGCCATGGAATAGACTAAAGTTGACTTGCCCTTACTGTGATGAATCTGTGCCCTTGGCTCTAGAACATTTGCTGTACTTCAGTGTTAATCAGATACTTGGAACTGTGGAACCTCATTTGAACTTACCCTTAACCAAAGGAGTCCAGTGATTACTGTAAAAATTGAGTAATATTTTAATACAGAAACTAGAGCTTTTACCTGCATCTGAGTCGTCATCTCTTCAGTCACCTTCTCTTCCAATTTTAGAGGAATAAATATTCTTTCTCCTGTTCAAAGTTTCCTGTCCACCTGTGTTCTAGGTTTTCCCCTTCTCTACCTCCTCAGGCCTTGCCCCATTACTTATTCCCTTTCTTGCCTTTTTAACCAGGCTCTTTGCCCTACTGCTTTTCTGAGCTTTTGAGCACGTTCAAGTCTCACTCATATCAAAAAACAAAGATGAAAGCACCCCAAACCCTCCCTTGATTCTGTGCTCATTACTTTATCATTCCTTTATTCATGAGTAGAGTTTTAGAAACAGTTACCTCTGGTTGGCCTCTCTTTTTCCTGGTCTCCCCTGTGCTCTTCAGTCTTCTGCAGTCTCGTTTGTTCCCACCACTCTGCTGGAATCACCTTCATTCAGGGCATCAGTGATCTCTGACTTGCCAGAGATTCAGTGATTCTTTGAAATTATTCTTCTTATTTGATACTACCAAATATTACTTCCTTTAAGCATTCTCTCTTGGTTTCTGTGACTCTACTCTTACGAATTTTTCTTCTTCATATCTAGCTACCTACGGTTAGGGGACTTGTTCTCTCCCCTTTCTATCCTTTTTGGTGTCCTTAGTGGTGAGCTTCCTTGGACTCTTGGCCCTTATCACTCTACAGTTTCTCCCTGAGCAATCATAACCCCTCCTAAGGACCAGCTGCCAATTATTAACACCCAACTCTCTAGCTTTAGCTTAGCTCCTTCTCTTGCACTTCAGACCCTGACATCCAATTGCTTCCGAGACATTTCCACTTAAATGTCCTAAAAGTGTCTCATTCTTGATACATTTGATCATAACAGAACTATTCCCCCTCCTTCATTAGCTATTTCAGGGGACGGTAACAACCTCCACTTAGTTTCCCAGCCCAGAATGTTGATAAACATTTCAGACTTCTATTTAGTTTACTGTAGTACAACCAGCATGTACCTGCAGTATCCTAGGCATGCAAATAATATGATGGATGGATGAATGAATGGACTAATGACTTCTCCCTCATCCCTCATGTCCAGTCAAGCACCAAGTTCTGTCTCTTACTTCCTTGAACTTTTGTCTCCTATTCCTTCCCATTCTTACTCTCCTGGATCAGGCTGTCTTCTCTCACCTTGGTCACTCAATAGCCTCACTTTGGCTTCATCACTGTTAGTGAATTTTCCTCCCTCCAATCCATCATCTATACTATTACTGAAATTTGTATGTTAGATATATATATATAGTTTTACATATTCTAGTAGCCATATTAAAAAATAAAGAGGTAATATTTATTTTAATAATATTTTTTATTTGACCCAGTATATCCAAAATATTATTTCAATATGTGGCCCTAATCACATTTCAGTGTGCTCAATCTGTACATGCTCTATCCTCTTTTTCATACAGTGTCGGCCTGAATGCTATTTCCTTCATGAAGCCTGCCTTGACTTATTCATGAGAATTTCTCTACTCATGGCATTGGAAGTGTTTTGACCATATCTTATATGAAGTATATTTTACATTGTTTCATTGATATATGTATGTACACACACATATAGAGATATACTCCTGTACATTTGTCTGTAGCTATCCTGAAATCTATGTCTGTGTCTGTATCTGTATCTAAATCTATACTTATGTAAAACTAGAACAAAAGGTCAAAAAAGTTTATTTCATGGGGTACATTTTAGTGTTTTCTGTAATGTTAAAAAAAATTGGGGGGAGGAGAAAAGATGGTGGCATGAGAAGTGTGGTGGAAATCTCCTCCCAAAAGCACATATATTTTGAAAATACAGCAAATACAACTATTCCTAAAAGAGTGTCCAAAAGTAAGAGTACACCAGCCAGTCTACATCTGGGAGAAGCAAACATCTCATGGAAAAGGGTAAAGCAAAAATTCACGACCTGGCGGGATCCAAGCACTTTCCACTCCCCAGCTCATTGGCAGGGAGGAAAAGAATCAGAGCGGGAGGGAGTGGAAGCACAGGACTCCTAAATAACCAGTGGCAGGAATCTACCCCGGGAACACAGACCCACATTGCATGGTGCTCTGGAGATTAGAAGGGCTGAAAACCAAAGCCAGATACTAAGACTGGGAACAGGTTCCCACAACTGGCAGCTCTGGGACAAAAGAAAACAGGTGCTTTAAAAGACTTCTCAACAGTCAGAGGGCTGCTAAAGGGGCAAGGACTTAGGAGAAGGAATAGGTGGACAAAATCGTCCCGGCACCCTCAGCCCAGCAGGTTGGGGACTTTCAGGAGCTTCAGGTGTCTTATTACCTTGGTTGGCAGTGCAGCTCTGAGGTCCCTTACGATAAGCAGCCTGGTGCTCGTTCCTCCCTGCAGGCACCTGTGTGCAAACCTGCTGTACTTGCCATTGCTTGAGACCAGCCGGAGGGCAGCCCTGCCTACAGCAACAGCACAGCTTAATGCAGAGGCTTCTCACTGCATGCAGCTAACCAGTAGAGACAGACACAGTAACTGGGAAGCATGAAAGGGCATTTCCCTCTCTGCAAATACCTGTGCTGATTGCCTGTGACCCCTGCGATCGCCTAGGCCAGCAGGAGGGCAGCCTCACCCATGGCAGCTTAGGGGATTAACACAGAGGACACTCCCTGCGCGCAGTTGACTGGCATACAGCAGGGACAGGCACTGCAACCAGGAAACATGAAAGGGCTTTGTAATCGTGGCAGAACCCACGCTGCTCGCCTGTGACCATTCCCATCACTCCAGAACTATGAAAAGGAAAAAGAACTTTGTTCAATCCAAAATGGATATAGAGGGCAAGTACCCCAACATAATAAAGGCTATATATGATAAACCCACAGCCAACATTATACTTAACAGTGAAAAGCTGAAAGTTTTTCCTCTAAGATAGGGAACAAGACAATGATGCCCACTCTTCCCATTTTTATTAACCATAGTTCTGGAGGTCCTAGCCACGGCAATCAGACAACACAAAGAAATAAAAGGAATCCAGATTGGTTAGAAAAAAGTTAAACTGTCACTGTTTGCACATGACATGATATTGTACATAAAAAATCCTAAAGAATCCACTCCAAAATTCCTAGAATATCTGAATTCAACAAAGTGGCAGGATACTAAATTAGTACACAGAAATTTGTTGCATTCCTATACACTAACAATGAACTAACAGAAAGAGAAATCAGAAAAACAATTCCATTCACAACCGTATCAAAAAGAATAAAATACCTAGGAATAAACCTAACCAAGGAAGTGAAAGACC
Organism: Smutsia gigantea; assembly: GCA_032199065.1. NCBI lineage: Eukaryota > Metazoa > Chordata > Mammalia > Pholidota > Manidae > Smutsia > Smutsia gigantea. The sequence goes on from JAVSCE010021178.1 coordinate 256,338, forward strand.
TATACCCTGAAAACTAGAAGACACTCGAGAGAAATTTAAGAGTAAACTAATAAATGGAAATTCATCCCATTCTCTTTGGTAGGAAGAATTAATATTGTCAAAATGGCCATCCTGCCTTAAGCAATCTACAGATTCAATGCAATCCCTATCAAAATATCGACAGCATTCTTCAATGAACTGGAACAAATAGTTCTAAAATTCATATGGAATGACAAAAGACCCCAAATAGCCAAAGCAATGCTGAGAAGGAAGAATAAAGCAGGGGGGATTACACTCCCCTACTTCAAGCTCTACTACAAAGCCACAGTAATCAAGACAATTTGGTACTAGCACAAGATCAGACCCATAGATTAATGGAACAGAATTGAGAGCCCAGATATTAATCCACACATATATGGCCAATTAATATAAAAGAGCCATGGACATACAATGGGGAAATGACAGCCTCTTCAACAGCTGGTGTTGGCAAAACTGGACCGCTAAATGTAAGAGAATGAAACTGGATTATTGTTGAACTCTATACACAAAAGTAAACTCGAAATGGATCAAAGACCTGAATGTAAGTCATGAAATCATAAAACTCTTAGAAGAAAACATAAGCAAATCTCTCTTGAATATAAACACGGGCAACTTTTTCATGAACATATCTCCTCAGGCAATGGAAACAAAAGAAAAAATGAACAAGTGGGACTATACCAAACTAAAAAGCTTCTGTACAGCAAAGGACACCATCAGTAGAACAAACAGTATGAGAGAATATATTCATAAATGACATATCCGATAAGGGGTTGACATCTAAAATATATAAAGTGCTTACATGCTCAACAACCAAAAAGCAAATAACCTGATTAAAAAAAGGGCAGAGAATCTGAACAGACAGTTCTCCAAAGAAGAAATTCAGATGGCCAACAGGCACATGAAAAGATGCTCCACATCACTAATCATCAGAGATGCAAATTAAAACCACAATGAGATATCACCTCACACCTGTTGGGATGGCCACCATCCAAAAGACAAACAACAAATGCTGGCGAGGATGCGGAGAAAAGGGAACCCTCCTACACTGCTGGTGGGAATGCAAATTAGTTAAACCATTGTGGAAAGCAATATGGTGGTTCCTCAAAAAACTCATAATAGAAATACCATTTGACCCAGGAATCCCACTCCTAGGAATTTACCCTAAGAATGCAGCAGTGCAGTTTGAAAAAGACATATGCACCCCTATGTTTATTGCAGCACTATTTACAATAGCCAAGAAATGGAAGCAGCCTAAGTGTCCATCAGTAGATGAATGGATAAAGAAGAAGTGGTACATATACACAATGGAATATTATTCAGCCATAAGAAGAAAACAAATCCTACCATTTGCAAGAACATGGATGGAGCTAGAGGGTATTATGCTCAGTGAAATAAGCCTGGCAGAGAAAGACAAGTATCAAATGATTTCACTCATCTGTGGAGTATAAGAACAAAGGAAAAACTGAAGGAACAAAACAGCAGCAGACACACAGAACCCAAGAATGAACTAACAGTTACCAAAGGGAAAGGGACTGTGGAGGGTGGGTGGGATGGGAGGGATAAGGGTTAAGGGGCATTATGATTAGTACACATAATATATGATGGTCCCGGGGAAGGAAGTATAGCACAGAGAAGATAAGTAGTGACTCTGTAGCATCTTACTATGCTGATGGACAGTGACTGTAGTGGGGTTTGAGTTTGGAACTTGATAATAGGAGGAATGTAGTAACCAAAATGTTGCCCATGTGAAACCTGAGCATAAGACTGTATATCAATATACCTTAATAAAAAAAAAATTGGTTGTGACTGACTTATATTGGTTCCATGGCTCACAAATAAGTTAGAATCCATAGTTAGAAAAACAGATCTACATTGGCAGCAATCTTGTACATAATTTTATTGCATTTACCAGGTTGCACTAAATTTTTTTTTCCTTATCTATCTCTTTATCAGACTCTAAACCTTTTTTTTTTAAACCTTTGTGTTTCTATGGACAGCTTCAGTGCCTGGTGCCATGTGTATGCTGAGTATAGATTTACTGAAGGACTCAAGTCCGAAGAGCTGTTCCCATGGATTCAAAGGCAACATTTTAACCATCCCTATTAATCAATTACACAGTTTGTGCAGTGTTGTGGCAGCACTGGCTGACTGAAATACAAGCACATTGGTGATGACATGGTTTTCTTTGTTCCCAGGTCTACTTATATCTGAATAAGAGCTCAGATTTGTGTTCTCATTCTGTCAATATGGAAAATGGATAGTAGTAAGAACAATTTAATATTTTTTAGTTAGAATCAACTCAATTACTTAAGGAGAAACAGGTTTTATTACTTTATGTGAAGGGAACTGAAGTTAAGTTTGTATTCTGTGGTTAGCAAATTATGCCTGGCATTTTTGAAATGTCTGATGATATACAATCTCAGAGTATATCAGAGATAACCCAGATGGCTCATTTCTAGACTAGTTTTACTGCTAATTAAAAGGCTAATTTTTCTCTTACAAACTCAAGAGTGTGAATATATTTATTGTTAAAATACTCAATACCTGGACAAGCTAAATTGGGCCAGGGAAACCTAATTGATATTTTCCATCTTGCATAATTCTGGTGCTTATATTTAAAAGAGCCTGGGGAATAGCTGTTAGTAAAGGTATTGATTATGAGTGCTGCTTTTTAATAGCTGTGTATTAACTGAAGAAGCTGAATTTCAAGGAACTAAAATTTTGAAGAAAAATATCTAAACAGAACTAGTCCTTTCACTCCCACTTAGGTGAATAATTTTGCTTTTATTACATTCTGAATGTTGCTGTCAGTCTGTGTGAAGAGAACCCATGACTAGATTGCTCTTATTTTGACAAAAGATCATTATCTGGCTGGAGCATGTTCTGGAGTTAATAAATATATAATGTGCTATTTCAGAATCTTTGAAGATATTAAGTATAATCTCATTTTGAATATAGAAGATGTTTCATAATAAATGTTTAAAAACTCTTGACAGAGCCTTAATATGATAACTAATAAATACATAATTGGATAATTGTTAACAAAGAGACATATTACTGTGAAGTGCCTTCAAATTATTTAGATATGATAACAAAGTATCATTTTTATTCCCTGAAAAATGACAAATAAATTAGCAATTATTTAATTAATTCATGTTATTTATGATGAAGAATACACACTGAAAATTTTTTGATGGAGCTATTTTTACTGTCTTCTAGTAATTCACTTTTGATTTTTATTCAGATAATTCATAATACTAAATTATCTGTAGAGAACAGTTGCCACTTGCAGTGTACGTATGTATGGATTTTACTTTTTACCTAGCTTACTGTGTATGTATGAGAACTGTTATTAATGTTAGGAAAAACTTAACCAAGATCATCCTGGCTTAGAAAGTTGTTTATGAAAGTTGCTATTTCATCTGTAAATCCAGACTTAGACTTTCAAATCCAAATTGCTACTTTTCTTACTTAATCTTAAAATGAGTTTCCGTTTATTTGATGAACAAATACTTTGCAACTACATGTTAAACAATTTTGTTTATGTGGTATTTGATAAGATGTACCATTTTTAATACCTCTGGAATTTTCTGTTCTTGAGGTTGAAAGCCTTCAGGTATATACTGTTGTTACTATTATCATTACTATGAGAAAATGGCATTTCCACTTGCATTTCAGCATGGCTCCTTTCCACCATATTCACATGATAGGGGAACTCTTTTTGGCTCAGTGAAATATCCACTTTGTTTATCTGAGCTGCAGCCATCTAATGTGTGATTGTTTTAAGGTGTAGTGTTATGAAATCTTATTTCACCATATTTCATCATGGCCTATTTTTCAATTTTAAAAATGACTTGTGTTTAAATACCTGTAACAACAGTATTCCTGGTAAATGGATATATACTTTATATGCTCTCATTAGATAATTTCTTTGACTAGAATATAAACTTTCACTTTCCTATCAATTTAAGTGGGAAACTGGCATTGTACATGGTCTTTCTTATCTCTAGTAGGACTTTTTACTGTAAGGTTTATGAGAAGCTTTCAGTGATGTATTTTTTCAAGTCTGGTGGTTCTCTGCGTACAGATATCACGTCTCGTTCTTCAGTTAATAAATAGTTCATATTTTACTGTCTCATTAGCCTTTCAGTAAATGGATTTCAAAATGGTCTCATTAGCCTTTTGATAAATATCATTTTAATTAAATATGCATAAATATGGAAAGATCTACAGTGTAACAATGTAGTAATTACTATGTACTTTGTATTATTTTGCATTCTTACAGAATTATGTACCTATTTCTGATGCAGAATAATTACACCATTGGGAGTCTATACTAACCTGTTATTTTGTGTTTATAAAGATCACAAGTCTATCAAGTAGGTGGCTTGAATTAATTTGATTTCACCTTTATCATAGTGCTTATAGAATTGATATTGTAACTTCTTTTATGCCAAGAAGTAAAGAATAACTTTATTCTTTAATAATGAACTCAGGTTTAACAACTTTTTGTGCTGATTCAGAAAACTCATTTGTTGCCTGCAGGATTTTTGTAAAGATAGGTGTTTTAATGCAGTTGAATATTATAAAAACTGTTCATTTCAATTCTTCAGCTAGTTATTAATATTTTTATGATATGACAGAGGTATTGCTAGAGAAAGGAACTTTAGTGATAGAAAAACTTGACTTCAGATGGATCTCAGATTTGCCAGTTACTACCATAAGGCCCTTGGGAGATTATAATAACACTTGCCTCAAAGGACTGTTTTGAGAAGTAATTGAGATAATGAGATTTAGTAAGCACTAAAAAACATACACTAGTATTATCATAATATGTCATGGACTTTTTAGTTTTAAATATATTTAATTTTGCTGGAAATTTTGTTGATCACTTTTGTATTTGTGACAATTAAAAATGTTGATTAAATGTATATGAACATCAAGCTGTAAACTTGTTTTTGGACACCTTGAAAGCCATTGTAATCAGCACATTGGAAAACATTACATAGTTGACATTTAATAAAATTGAATTGAATTTGCATGGCTTCAACTCATATAAGATGATTGTCATGCAATTTTGCTTATTTCCTGACATATAATTGTTTTGTAATTGTTCTGTATTATCTGTGAAACTAAATTGTAAATAAAAAGGTGATTAGAAATTATTTTTCAGGTTCCTCTCATACCTAAAAGTATTTTAAAAAATATTTTAAATCACCAAGTCTATTCAGTTTGTTGGATTTTAACATGATATACTTTTGATGGATATTCCCTACTGCCCTTGATTTTAGAAGAAAAAATGGATAAATAAAACTGAAATATTTATAGAACAATAACATCAATTATGGTGCAGTTGTATTATGCTATTAAGACACATTTATATTTATGGATATGTAACTATATGCCTAGAAAAGGTTGTGTTAGGGCTCATAGCAAATTGCTTCTAGAATTACTTCTAGAAAAGGAATTGGAATGGTTTAGAGTGTATATCAAAGAGTTTTGTGATTGTAGGCAACCTAAATTGAGAGTTAATTTAACAAAAAAGAGGAGAGATTATTGAATAAAGTTTGGGTGTAGCACAGTATTGAAAAGAGAGTAGGAGAAGTAGGCCTTAGGAAGCATAGTAGAAACGCTCAGAGTTAAATGGCAGAAATTCGTAGGCAATTTCTGTGGCAGTTGTTGAGGCCTTGTAACCAAGAGCCCTACCAGCATGATAGAGAATGGGGGGAATGGCAGTGCACCAAAGGGAAGGGCGGCATGAAGAGCATCACAGAGTTTATACTGTAGAGGGATGTTTTCTTCTTCTTTTTTTTTTAAAGATACATATAAAAATAACAGCTCATAACACTTTCTATGTTGACAGATAGTAACTGCAGTAGTGAGGGGTGAGGATTTAATAATATGGGTAACTGTTAAACCACTATGTTATATATTTGAAACCAATGTAAGATTGTATATCGATGATATTTCAATAAAGAGGAAAAAAATTAAAAGAAACTAGTATTTCAGAAGATAAACACCACAAAACACCAAAGTTCAGTCCTTCTGCTGTCTTTGATGACAACCAGTATTGATTGTGGATTTAAGTTGTTATATAGGAAAAAAAAAAACAGCTTTCTGGACTTTAATCCATACACCAAATGATTCACCCATTTGAAGAATATAATTTGAGTTGTGCGCTTATTAGCACAGTCGATATCGTAAACATTACCCCCCAGAAAACCCCCATATCCCTTAGTCATTGGCTTGTAAATAGCTGCCCTCTTGCTGACTCCTCAAATAGTCTTTCCTTTGTGGGTACACAACTCTGGTTTTTTTGTGCATCCAAATTTTCTCTTTTAGGGATACCAGTCAGATTGGATTAGGGCCCACTCTAACAGCTCTATTTTAATTTTTTAAATTTATTTATTTTTATTAAACTATCATTGATATACAGTCTTATGATGGTTTCACATAAACGGCACAGTGGTTTGAATATTCACCCATATTATCAAGTCCTCACCCCCCCAACCTTGCATCACTGTCTATCAGTGTAGTAAGATGCTATAGAGTCATTACTTGTCTTCTCCATGCTGTACTGCCTTCCCAGTGACCTACCTATATGATGATTACAAATTATAGTGCCCCTTAATCAACCCTTCTCTCTCCCCACTCACCCTCCCCAACCCCTCCCCTTTGGTAACCTAGTCCCTTCTTGTAGTCTGTGAGTCTGCTGCTATTTTGCTCCTTCAGTTTTGCTTTGTTTTTATACTCCACAAATGAGTGAAGTCATTTGGTATTTGTCTTTCTCTGCCTGGCTTATTTCACAGAGCATAATACCCTCTAGCTCCATCCATGTTCTTGCAAATGGTAGGATTTCTTTTATTTTTATGAACAACCACATTTTAATTTAACACCTCTTTAAATTCCCTCTCCAAATATGGTCACATTCTGAAGTACTGAGAGTTAAGGCTTTAATGTATGAATTTTGAGGGAACATAATTCAGTCCATAACACTTCCTAAATATCCTTCTTTCCCTGAATAAGTATTGACTCTGCTAGGTCATGGGTACAGAGCTTATGTTCCAAGCCCATCAAGGCAGTATGGGGTCAAATTTTGCAACTTTGATTATCCCAGCCATCTCCATACCTTCATCCCCTAGCAAAGACTCATCTGCTGTCTGTCCCTATAGACTTTCCTATTCTGAACATCTCACTTAATGGAATTATATGATACATGGTCCTTTGTGACTGGATTCTTTCACTTAGCGCAGTATTTTCAAGGTTCATCATGTTATAGTATGTATAAGTACTTTTATTCTTTTTTCTGGCTGAATAATATTCCATTGTGTTTGTATATATACATTTTATTCACTCATCAGTTGGTGGAAATTTGGATAGTTTCCACCTTTTGGCTCTTATGAATAATGCTGCTATGAACATTCAGGTACAAACTTTGTTTAAATACCTGTGCTCAATTCCTTTAGGTATATAGTTAGGAGTGGAATTGCTAGATCATATGGTAACTCTATGTTTAAGCATTTGAGGAACTGCCGAACTTTTTCAAAAGTGGCTGCACCATTTTATGTTCTCAGAAAAAGTAGGGAAGTTTCAGTTTCTTCACATTCTCATTAACATGTTAAATTTATTTTTGATCATAGTCATCCAGATAGGTCTTAAGTGGTATTTTATTTTAATTTTGATTTACATTAACCTGATAGGTAATGATATTATCGTATTATATGCTTATTGGCTATATATATATATATATATAAATTAAAAATTGGCTATTTATATGTATATAAATTAAAAGTGAGATAATATGTATTTTTTTACTTTCACTATTTGTATTTTTTAAAACCATGTCAGATTTGTTCATTTTTTTTCTTACCATAGTCTTCATTCTTCATAATTTTGGGTGACTGTTTAACACAAAGTTAGTTACTATTCATAGTTTCTCTGTGAGCCTGAGTGTTATGCTCACAAAAATAACTGGGGCTTAGAGAAGGTAAGTAATTTGTCACAGAGCTAGTAAGTGGACTCAGGCCATCTTAAATCCAGAGTCTGGTTTCTTAAACATGACACTATCATGTGTCTTAAGTTATATATGTTCTCAAGTTTATTATTGCTGCTCTTGCCACTGCTGCTGTTTTATCTGCCCTCATTATCTCATAGAAATAAAGACTTAAATTTCAAAGGGACCTCATAGTTTATCAAATATCACTTTTACCAAAAGTAGGAAATCTGTGTTCAAGTTTGCTAAGGCCCAGTTGTTTAGCTAGGATTGTATGTTGTTTTCCACCAACATCTGAACAATTAGGTTACTAGTTAAAGTTGCATATTTCCAGGCATATCTCCCAATTTCACAAATGGGTACTGGGCCCAGGAGACAAATTTTAAACAAGTGGATTGAGAACCACTTCTTCCGCGGTAGATATCTCACTGTCTTGCAAGACCGTTGTTTTGTTTGTTGCTTTTCCACCTGTTACCTGGAAGCTTTTATCATTTGATCTGTCTACACTCTCTGTAGCAACACTCAACAGGCCTATTCCCTTTGATGCTCAGCAGATACAGCTCTAGGGTACAGAGAGAGAGAACTTGCAGTGCAGCTTCCATTATAGGAATTCCGTTGAGTTAATCATTCAGTTAAGACTCTCTTGCTCAGCACCTCCTGAGCAGATGGGAGGCAGGATCACCTCTGATATAAAGAGGAAAAATCTAGTAGGAATTTTAAGCATTAACCAAAAATGCTCAAGTCTTTTTGGTAGATCACAATACCCTTTGAATACATTTGATATGAAAGTTTTATATTTTCTCTGAAGATAGAGCTCTAGTCTTAGTGATAACAGTTTTACTTGATTTCATGTCAGAAGTTTTCTGAACAATATGATAGCTACAGGTAATATCGGACGCAGCATCCAGTGTCTTTGCACAGGTGGTAACTCCTACACTTTGTTTTCTCTCTTGGTCTGCCAAGCTAGGAGAGAATACTATGAAAGGGTCAGACTCATGCGTTCAGGTCCCATTAGCTTTTGATTTATCACCAAAGCCATTTTGCTTACATCTTTACCTATTTGACTCTCAGGATTTGACTGTCCTTTGGTTTTAACTTGATAAGAACTGTATGGATGGCTTTCTTTCCTTAGTACTGTGACAAATTCAAGGAGCCTAATGGTAATTGTGCATCAGATGAGTTGTGATTGTTAGATAGAAGGACAATAATAATGTGTGGATAGCATGGACTTGGAAAAGCTCATTTTGTAGAATTGTTAAGTCCTGTCATTTTTTCTTTAATGTTGTCTTATTTTTTCCCCTGAGAACTAGCTTCTTATCACCAAGTTCTATAGCTTTTTCTTAGTCATTCTTCTAGGAGGCTGTTCTATCCTTTCCATTTTTATTTTTACTCTCATCAGTCTAATCCAGGACCTTATCAGCTACAGAGTAATCAATACTAGGAAAGGTTAAATAGGTCAGACGTGAATTTATTACATGAGTGTTCACTTGATTTATGGAAATGTATTGTCAACAGGTTACCAATTTACATTATTCAGTATTCATTTATAGGCACTTATAACACTGTCAAATGCTAGCATGTGAGCAATTTTTAAAGACCCGCTTTGTGCTTGGATAGTTCAAAGCAGCTCCCATTAAATAATTAAGTGACTATGAGGAGGGTTTGCCTTCTTTTCAGGAACTGAATTGGGTCTTTCCTGAAGACTAAGTAGGAAGGGTCAGAACAAGTCTGGAATCAGAAAGAGGTATTTGGTATCTTTTTCTCCATGATTTAAAAAGCAAGAAAAAGGAAGCATTTTGTACTTTGATTTGATTCCACACAGTGTTTTCTGAAGCATACGCCATTCTTGTCATATATGAATTCCTTAACATAAAAAGGGTTCATTTAAATCCCTGATGTATTTCCCCATGTTCTCCATTCATGCTTAGGAGGCAGGTGGTTTATGAGCTACTGAACTTAGCAGAAGAGAAATAATTTGGCACAAAATATATAGACTCAAATCTTAGCATAACCCTCACCACCCCATCCTTGAAGGCATTTTCCTTTAGTTCATAATCTTCACTAACCAATTTATCTCCTGTAGGAACATAAGCATTAGCAAAGGTTATGACCAAATTTGTCAAGGAAAATGGGCAAAGTAAAATCAACACCCTACAGCAGCATTACAAATAGCAGTACCTGGAGCCCAGGGAACCAGGAAAGGGGTCCTAACTGCAGTGCCTCTTCTCTGCTTCCCTTAATTTCTCAGCATTGAAAGGCAGTTTTCTCTTCTTTATATAGTGTTTTTCTCAGTTTTAATATTTTTACAATCTAACATTGCCAAGTATATTTACAAACATTATCTCACCTAGTTCTCAAAGCAGTGCTGCTGGGTAGGTGGTACCAGCCTTTAGTCCAGCAAGTCACATGCCTGTCCTCCATTATAGTAACTTTTTTGACCATCTCTAATATTTTTGCACTTTCATTGAAAATTTGTTTTTTTCCTTTCCCTGATATATATTTTCAGCTAGATTTAAGAAACATTCATTTAATAACCACTTGGTAGAAGGCATGTGTGTGGTCTCTCTTTTCCTCTATACTGTTTTTTTTTTTTTTGCATCATGTATGCCATTTTTAAGTGTTTTGGGCTAAGTCACTTAATCCTCTGTAAGAAAAACTGGATAGTTTTGTAGGCCCTTTCCCCCATAAGTAACAGAACAGATGAAATAAACACTTAGATTTTCACTTTTACCCTATCTGTTCACAGAACTGTTTAGACTTACGAGCATTTGTGAGAAAAGGACCCATGATCTCACAGGACTTGAAACAAGAAAATGACACTGATCAGGAATTCTACCTGCTCATGCTAGTCTTTCTCTATTTTGTTTTAGTAATGTAAGACTAAAGTCCTATCATCCTTGCTCATGCATTGTGTCCACAACCTGAGAGAAGGAGATGGCCAGTTTATACTTCCTTCTCTATCTGCTGCCCTGTCCTACTCTTGCCATTTTCTTCCTATGAAATCAAATTTGCTTATTAGAAAAAAGGAATAGAACTTATCAAAACAAAAGAGATGGCATTATCAGTGGTCATTTGAAAGCCCTTAAGCAGTCTGTTTATACCTTCATTAAGTTTTTAATTAATAGACTACTTTTTGGGCTGTTTTAAGTTTACAGAAAAATTGAGCAGAAAGTACAGGGAATTCCCATATACCTACCTCCATGTCTCTAGCACACAAAATTTTTCCTACTACTAACAACTTGTATTAATGTGAATGATGTTATAAAATTAGTCAACAGATATCGATACATTATTATCAACCAAAGTCCATAGTTTACATTCATTGTGTTGTACAGGTCTGTAGATTTTAACAGATGCGTAATGTCTTGAACCCACCATTATGGTATCACACTGCACTGCCCTAAAAATCCCCTGTGCTCTATCTATTCATCCCTCCCTCCTTCCCATTGCATTCCACCACCTCCCAAACCCCTAGCAATCATTGATCTTTTTGCTGCGCCCATAGTTTTTCCTTTTCTAGAATGTCATGTAGTTGGAATCGTATATCATGTAACCTTTTCAGACTGGCTTCTTTGACTTAGTAATAAGCATTTAATGCTCTTCCATGTCTTTCATGTCTTGATAGCTCATCTCTTTTTATCATTAAGTAATATTCCATTGTATAGATGTACCATGGTTTATCATCTATTATTAAAGAACATCTGGTTGCTTCCAAGTCTTGGCAGTTATGAATAAAACTAATATAAACATTTGTGTGCAGGTTTTGTATGGACATATGTTTTCAACTCATTAGGTAAATACAGAGTGTTTATACCTTTTTAACACTTCAGCAAATTAGAATGCCTGTGAATATTTTAAGATTTAAAATACTCCATAAAAAGATAGAAAACATGTTCATTAAAGTGATTATGTGTGTTTCATTCCAAAAAACATGTTGTGAACAATGGAAACTGAAAATGACTAGGAAAACAGGTTTTGAAAATTATTGACTTAAGAATATGTTTATATTTCATATGAAAAATTATAGAAGTAAAAAATAAGAAAATAGCATAGTTTTTGATAATGTTTGTATATATGGAATATATTAATTCCTTACTTCTGACTCTAAGCCCTCCCTCACTCCCAAATGACTGAAACCTATTAAGTCTTGAACAAAAAAACTTTTCTCTCACCCTAGTATTTTTTAAACAGCTCTTTTGGATATTCCATCACTAAATAAATACTGCGTGTTCTCATTGTGCTGGGGATAGAGCAGTTAACAAAAGAGGCAAAAGTCTGTGCCCTCATGGAACTTACATTGTAATGGAAGAGGCAAACAGATAAACTGAATTCATAGTGCATCAGATATTTACAAGCAGTCCTGGAAGGAGTAAAGCAGATACGGAAGATGGGCAGTTCCTGGTGACTTTGGAGTTGCCTCAATGCACACAGAACTGTGTGGGAATTAGAGATGACCTGAGGGCCCTGGGCTTCTCTGAGAGCTGAGGAAGGGGCAATAAAAGCCATAATAAAATAGCTCTGATAACCTGTAGCATGATAAACATGGTAATGGTGAGTGTGCTTACAGAGGAGGGATAGCCTCTCAGTTTTCACTCCTTTTAATGGCTGTGTGGATGCTGAGGAGGAGTGGTCTATCTGGAGCTCTTGGGCTCTCCTTTTGGTTTGTGACAATGGAGGCCCAGGAGTCAGGGGAGGTGATGTACTTATTCAAAGTATCAAGGCCCTAGGACCTTTTTTGCCAGATATAAGTGAAAATATCAGAGTTGGGGCAGGCTCTAGGGGGGCTTGATCAGTGTCTCAGCCATGTCATCGGAGCCTCATTTCCACAGCCCTTCTCTGCCTTTGTCGGTGTCTGCTTTATCATGAGGTGACTCGTTTAATCCCACACGTGCTTTCTCCTGCCCACCACCAGGAGAGAGGAGACATGAGTGTCTTTTTCTTTCAGTGTTATATAGAAGATTATAATAGAAGTATTCACTGTATTCTCCAGTGTTACACAGAAGTTTTCACCACAAAGCAAGTTAAACTCCAAGTTTTCTTTGTTGTGTTTTGCTTTGTTGTTGCTTATAGCTTTTACTCATGAGGCCAAGATGAAGCCTCAGGCTAACAATTGTGTAGTGCTGGCTGCCCATTCCTGATAAAGATGGGATGTGAAGCTTTGGAAAATACTTGCCAGGGTGATTGCTGTCTCACCCAGAATCATGGACATTTGTTAATGTATTCTGAGTTTCACAGCTTGGAGACTATCAATTATGGTTGACTAACTGAAATTTAAGGCATACCACTTTGCAGTGCAAATTTGATGCCGACTGGAGAAATTTAAAAAAGAAATGATTTTACAGCATGTTTCATTTATATGTAAGTTTGTTTTGTTTGAAAGACTTGTTTCCCAAGCTGAGCTTGTTTATTTTAAAACACATACACACATGCCCACAGCTTCACACCATTTAAAATTTCTAGTACATGCTATGTATACTTGCTTCCTGTGTCTAAAAGGAATGTCCTGACTTTGTGGGCATGGTTTGTGAGCTCAGTTTCTGTATGTAGTCTCAATGGTGAGAGTCTTTTTAGGGACTGAATAGTCCATGAAAAGTGCCTGACAGTTATGGTGTACCTTCCTTAGAAGACTTCTGGTGCCTGCAATGCCATAGTCCTATTTTGAAGGGTGCCTTGTGCGTACCCTGCTAAGGTTTGTTTGTCTTAAAAATCATATGACTCCATTGTCACAATCCTGGTTATAAGAGGGCAGGCAAATGCACACATTCACTGAAGGGGAGAGACATGAGAACTCTGACCACAGAGGAGTTCTGTACAGGAAAGTGGCCATAACCTCATTAAGATCTTCTCCCCTAAGGAGAGGGATGCAATTCATAGAATGATGCAGAAATGTGCAGACTTTGGAGAGAAGGCAAGCAGCAGAATCCAGGAGGCTGTAGCAGCCATGCAGATGACATTGCCGTGAGATAATGGGAAAGAGCATGCAGAGAAATTAGGTTAGTGAAGGAGAGAAGTAGACTGAGAAGAGGAGTCCAGGCAAGGAAGACTGAAATACCATGTGATTCCTCATCAGTGTGTGTTCTGACACTGGTGGTTTCATTTTTCCTTACCTCATCTTGTACCCTTTCAACAATCCTTGTATTCTGATATACTCTGAGTGAGTTTCTATTCTGGAACTGCATAAAATTGCTGATGTCTCACAATTGCTTATTGAATAATAAATCAGTTTTTGAAAAGTGGTAATAATGTGACTATCAAATGAAGACCTTGTATAATATAATAGTCAAGGCTGAAAAATACCAGATAAGGAAATGGAATATCTGAAGTGAGATGATAGGTTTTTGTGTTTATATTTTCTTACCATGTATAGATTTTATTTATCTTTAAATGAAACTCATCTGGTTATATCATAGCTCTCAAGAAACTATGTAACAGTTTAAATGAAGAAGAGAAGATGGCTATACACTAGATCCGTTTAAGAGAGCTCCTTAACATGCTGCCTGTTTTTGTCCTGTTGCTGAGGCTCACTGATTTAGTGTGAATTTAGAGAAACGTGTCATCTTGATGTCAGTATTATCAACTATACTTCATCTAAATTTCTCCTTGCATTCTAATGTTTATAGTTATTTCAAATTTCCCAGTATTAACTATTTAAAATATGTATGTAAACCTCACAGGTAAATGATGTATGAACAACAAGAGGCAACAACCATTTAAAAGTTTCTCAAAATTTCCTGTGTAATTTCCATGAGATTTTGGTTTGTTTTGTTCATTGATATATCCCATGTTCCCAGAACAATACCTGATACCTAGTGGTATTCTATAAATATACTCTAATTGAAGACTTCCAACAGAGATAGGAATATCTATACCTCGATATAAAATATAGATTTATGTTAGAATCAGAAGGGAAATGGGAGATTTTTAGAGCATGACTCCATGACTCCCTTCATAGATTGGGAAATTGGGGCCTAGAGAGGTGAAGTGAATTGCCTAAGATCACAACTAATGAATGTGACGGAACAAGGGCTACCTTTTAGGTTTCCAGGCCACCTGCTCAGTTTACATGACCAGCGGTGGCTAAACTGGGTTTAAACTCAGATAGGACTGCCTGTAAAGTCACCTATCTAGATAAGAGTTTTAGTATTCATATTTTTGATATTTTTAGAAAGGTTTAATGTCACTTTTTCTCTGTAGCTTTTTCTTTGCCCCCAAACAGAATTAATTGCTTCCTTGTTAGCACTAGATGTCATTTCTTTTCTAGCATGTATCACATTATATCGAGTCAGTTTTCATGGCTGTGTGTACCTTATAAGGCCAGAGACCAATTCTTTTGCCTCTTTGCTGTGGTGGAATTAAGCATAGTGATTTACGTGACAGATGGAGTTCCCCATATTTTGAATTGTACTGAGAGTTAGTAACACATAGTATACCCAAGGTTAGGTCTGGGGAGATAAAACTTCCATGAAAGGAACAAAATCTCATAACCTTTCAAATACAGTTAATGCTTGATAAACGTTAATAGTAAATAACCATTATTCTTGGAGACATAATGATTATTAGTCTTCTTGCTTTGAATGGCTTTTTGAGAATGGCTTCACTTCTTAATTTTTAAAGAACTCATAGTAGTACTCTTCTATGAATGTATTGGTTTCAATACAAAAACTCTTGATCACTGGTATTTAGATTCTCACCAATCCATGGTTAATGCCAGTTTAAAAATTTTTGGCTGGTTTTGACACTAGAATTTTACATCTCTAGAAAAATTGTATTGCTAGTACTGTTACGAATATATTCCTTAATAAGTGCACCAATTGATTTTATACACACTTAGCAAAACATGTCTATCAAATCATCAGTGAATTTTAAAAGGAATTATTTTCTTGAACTTGAAATTTTTATGTAAGACTGGTGTTTTTACAGCATTTGGAAGTAGGAGGAAAGCACTTTTCAGGAGAATATTGTGATATTAGAAAATGTAAAAATCTATAGAAGGTGCATTGCTTTGCCTGTGTATTGTATGAATATAATGGTATTTACTGAATAATAATATTTCAAACTTATTTATTTCTTACGGTGAAATCTTAGGCATATGGTATTATTCCTGTAGGGCAATAGTCTAAAAGTATTTAACTCCTGTTTGTCATGTTAGAAACTACTATATCATCTTATTTGTATGAAAAATAATTTTATTTAAAAAATGGGAAATACTAAATTCAGTAATCACCCATGGGCTAATTTCTTGAGAGAAAGTTTATTAACATTGGCATTAAAACTGTGTTCTTTTCTATTAAAAATATTATTTTATGAATTCAAGAACACCTGCAGTTCAAACCACCTTCATTCATAGATGAGAAAAAAAAATCAAGAACAAGAATGAATTTACACTTCAGATGTTAAAGCCAGCTTATGGATGGAAAGCCTGGAGTAGATTCTAGATCTTTAAATCCTTTAGCCAGTATTTTTTCCAATATACCAAATCAATGGAAAAGAGTCACCCGAAGCAATGCAAAATTAAATTAGATAATTTTGTCCCCTTATGTTTGTATATTTTATTCTGTACATTTATCACCTTTGTTGTCATCATTGCCAGCAAAGGAAACATACTCAAAAAAGGAATTTATTAGAAGTGTCTAGAATGGGAGAAGCTCTGCAGAATTATGCTTGGAACACAGAGGAACCAGGCGGAACCAAAGGTCTTGGTAGCAGATACACTCATTCGAAATGCCTAGGCTGTTTCTGACATAAATCAACCCTAACCACATCTTTAGTATGTGCATTGACTCTGCTTAGTATGCTGAAGTCCCAAGGGATTGTGTATGACTTGCTAAGCTGGGTTACGTGCTCACCAACCTACTCCAGGGAGTGAGCAGTTCTGTGGAAGTAGCCTCCAAAGGATGCCTTTGGTTTCCATAGTTGTAGAGCATGAATTTGGATTCATGCTTCCACCAGGACTAAAAAGGAGAGTATAAAATTCCCCCAAAGGGAGTGGAGGTGATGTCATGAAGCAGGCTGGATGCTGGGCTGCCACAAATAACATATGTCCACTTAATCTGTCAGTGACCATACTACACTGGAAACCTTTTTCCATGTCCAATAATCAGCCTTTTCTGAGTAGCATCCTAAGTATTTATAAGATGTAGGTTATCTAGGGTTATTTTGAGACCATGCAAATATCCTGCTTCTAATCAAGATTTCTCCTCTTGATTTAACCTCTGTTGATTATTCTTGTCTGAACCAGGCTTTATAAACCAGGCTTTTTACTGCAGTGTTTGCAACTGATGATATTCCAGTGCCAGCAACTCCTTCATTTTTACCTGACAGTCCTCAGCATTCTAGTCTATGAACCTTCCCTTTTCCCCCATTGCTTTCTATATTTTTACTTTCCTGTTTTTCTCTGCAGTAGTTTGTAATTCTGAGTCTTTGTGGCATGTCTTTTAATTCCTTCAGCATTTCCTTACTTTCTGACATAACAAGATGTTCCTGGGTCATTGTGTACCTTCTCTGCCAACCTTGGAACCAGCCATTTCTCCAAGGAGAGACATGGTTCATTTCTCCAAGGAGACAGAGAATGGCATTAAAAACCAAGATGTGGGTGCAAGGTTTACTGGCTCTGTAAGTTGATTAAATTGTGACTTTGAACCAGTTGGTTATTGTTTCTTTTTTTCATCCTCAGGCAAACTGGTTACTTATTGAGTATCTCTGATTTAGGGTGCATCCTTCATAACCTATGACTTTTTAATTCTCTTTGCCTTAGTTATAGTTATATTTATGATACTATTCCTTCTGAGTGTCAGGATTGGCTGCCATGTTGTAGGACATCCAATAACTGCTCTGGTGTGGTGTGAAATGAGCAGCTGGATGGGATTAGTAATATCTGTCACAGGCATGTGAAATAAAGCATTATGGATTGTTGAAAAGGATAAATATTTTCAATAAATGAAATATTCATGATAACATTGTGTTTTAGAAGCTGAGCAGTTTAAAATGATCACTTATTTTTCTACATCTTTCTTAAAGTACTGGAAACTAAGGAAACAGAGAACTGTGCAAGACTGATCCAGGATATTAATATTATGCTGAATTAAATTTTAAAAGTTCAACAGCAGAAAGGTTAGGACCCTCTCATTTAAAGTCTATCTTATTTCTTAAGGTATTCCCTGTTGGCTTAAAGTTCTAACCACTAGATTTTTTGCAGTATTGGATATGATTTTAATAAAAATAACTACTATGTGTATAATGTTTGTAGTTTATATAAAATATTTCACATGCCTCCCTAATTTGATACTACCAACCTAACATGATCCTGTAATTAGTATTTAATTAATATAAAGAAACTGACTGAGAGAGATTATGTAATTTCAGCAAAGTTCCATAGCATGCTCTATATATGTATTTATTTATACCTTGCCTAATTGCAAAAAAGAATTGAGGTAGGTTATTAAAACAAAATAAAATAAAACCAAACATAAAAACTGTAAGATGACATAAAAACACCAAAAGCATAAGAGTAGGGAAGAAGCAAAATGCTAATTGCAAGAGCTAATATAGTTCTTATGATTAAGAATTAAATTTAATTTTATTTAATTTGACTCAATATTCATCACCTGCTTTATGCTGTTTACTTTGCTAGACCCTGGAGGAGGTTACTGTAAATTTAGGGAGACAGGGATGTAAAGAAATTATTTGACTATAAAATGATAAGTATTGTGGGAGTGCAGAGAAAATAAGCTTTACCCATTGTTTGTATATGTTTGTAGGGTGGGGGTCATGGCATACATGAAAGCTTCCTGGAAGAGAAGATGCCTGAGCTGGGCCTTGAAGGGCAGGTAGGAATTAGCCAGATAATAAATAGGGCAAGGGTATTCTGGAAAGGGACAGTATGATGGACAGTTAGTAGAGACATGAAATCTTAAAGTGTGTACAGGGAACTGAAAGGGTAATAATAGTAGGAAAAGGACAGTTGTGAGATGAGGCTAGAGTGGCAAATAGGGGCCAGGTGATCAGATTCTCTTATGCTTTCATTTTGTAGTTGGAGACACCTCGAAGGGTTTTAAAAAGGAGAATGTCATGATCAGATTTGTTATATAAATTCTATTCTTGCAGCTGTGGAGAGAATGTATTAAAGGAATGAAGGGTTTCAGGTGGATAGGACAGCTAAAACAATTCCAGAAGTCCAGGGTAATGAGGAAGAACAATATAATTTTTTGTTTGAAACTTATGGCCTTAGAAAATAAGCTGGCTGGTGGTAGCAAGGTGACCAAAATGGGAATATGAGAGTTACCTAATTTAAAGGAAGAATCACTATTTATTCAAGAGACAAATGTTTCCTATGTATTATTTTTCAAAAGTATTTTTTTCCTTCTTTGGTCAGTGCTTATATTCTTTTCTGCATTTGAATCACCTGGGCATTTTGTTAAAAATCATATTCTGATTTGGTAGGTTTGGGATAGGGCCCCAAACTCTGCATTCTAACAAGATCACAGATGATACCAATTCTGTTGTTCTGAGGACCATTCAAGTAGCAGGTATTTAAAGCTTATTTAGTGTTGTGATGATCATGCCACCATCAAGTTTTACAATAAATACAAGGGTGGTCTTCATGTGATAGCTTTCTGTAAATGGGCTTTGGTTGCTTGTGTATAAGAGACATTAAGAGGGAGAGGAAGAGAGAGAGTGTTTAAGTTATTGACAGGAGAGAAAGGATAGTGTGTCCCTTGGACCTGAGGTCTTCAACTGGAATGTGATTACTTTGCAAGAACAGAGTTGATTTTGAAGGAATCTATTTCTAAGTTGTCAATTTCCATAGTCTTTACTAAAATTGATTCACTTGAGGAAACATTTCTCAAGCAGTTTTCCTTTTCTTCCCTTCCTTTCACAGTTGGTCTTCTCTCCTGTTAAAAGGAGGAAGACAGAAGAGCCTGTCACCTCATCTTATTATGGGTGCAGTTCTCCAGGGTGGAAATTATCCCTTGCATCCATAGGGGATCATTTAGAAATATTGATATTGGCTATTGAAAAAGTGAATGACACTAGCTAACAAATCCAAATCCATCTGTAACTCAGACTGTTTTCAATTCTTTGCTTTCAACAAACTTGTAGGAAGATGTAACTGAGTTATCAGCTAATAGATTATTAAATCTGTTATTAAATAGATGTATAACTGTGACTTTAAAGAATTGAGTAATATTGCCATAACAACTCTCACTTCTCATTTACTTAAGTGAGTAACATTTTTCAATCCTCTTATAAAAAGAAAAAATTAGGAATACAAAGAAAATTGATGTGAAACCTTATCTCACACTATTGATATGTAATATTCAGAAGCCTATGAATCATTTTAAAAAGAAAAAAACTAGCCCCACCCATTTAATTAAGAAATGCAATTCCAGTTATTTTTTTAATATAATTTATTTTATTATCATTAATTTACAATTACATGTGCAATATTACGATTATTAAACTACCCCTTCATCAGGTCCCCCCCACCAACCCCATTACAGTCACTGTCCTTCAGCGTAGTGAGATGCTATAGAATCACTACTTGTCTTCTCTGAGTTGTACTGCCCTCCCCGTGCCCCCCCAACATTACATCTGCTAATCGTAATGCCCCTTTTTCCCTCTTATCCCTCCCTTCCCGCCCATTTTCCCCAGTCCCTTTCCCTTTGGTAACTATTAGTCCGTTCTTGGGTTCTGTGAGTCTGCTGCTGTTTTGTTCCTTCAGTTTTTTTCTTTGTTCTTATACTCCACATATGAGTGAAATCATTTGATACTTGTCTTTTTCGGCTTGGCTTATTTCACTGAGCATAATACCCTCTAGCTCCATCCATGTTGTTGCAAATGGTAGATTTGTTTTCTTCTTATGGCTGAATAATATTCCATTGTGTATATGTACCACATCTTCTTTATCCATTCATCTACTGATGGACACGTAGGTTGCTTCCTTTTCTTGGCTATTGTAAATAGTGCTGCAATAAACATAGGGGTGCATCTGTACTTTTCAAATTGGGCTGCTGCACTCTTAGGGTAAATTCCTAGGAGTGGAATTCCTGGGTCAAATGGTATTTCTATTTTGAGTTTTTTGAGGAACCTCCATACTGCTTTCCACAATGGTTGAACTAATTTACAGTCCCACCAGCAGTGTAGGAGGGTTCCCTTTTCTCCACATCCTCACCAACATTTGTTGTTGTTTGTGTTTTGGACGTTGGCCATCCTTACTGGTGTGAGGTGATATCTCATTGTGGTTTTAATCTGCATTTCTCTGATGATTAGCGATGTGGAGCATCTTTTCATGTGCCTGTTGGCCATCTGAATTTCTTCTTTGGAGAAGTGTCTATTCATGTCCTCTGCCCATTTCTTAATTGGATTATTTGCTTTCTGTTTGTTAAGGTGCATGAGTTCTTTATATATTTTGGATGTCAACCCTTTCTCAGATACGTTTTTTATGAATATATTCTCCCATACTGTAGGATGTCTTTTTGTTCTACTGATGGTGTCCTTTGCTGTACAGAAGCTTTTCAGCTTGATATAGTCCCACTTGTTCATTTTTGCTTTTGTTTCCCTTGCCCGGGAGATATGTTCATGAAGAAGTTGCTCATGTTTATGTCCAAGAGATTTTTGCCTATGTTTTTTTCTAAGAGTTTTATGGTTTCATGACTTACATTCAGGTCTTTGATCCACCTTGAGTTTACCTTTGTGTATGGGGCTAGACAGTAGTCCAGTTTCATTCTCTTACATGTAGCTGTCCAGTTTTTCCAACACCAGCTGCTGAAGAGGCTGTCATCTCCCCATTGTATATCCAAGGCACTTTATCAAATATTAATTGACTGTATATGTTTGGGTTAATGTTTGGATTTTCTATTCTGTTCCACTGGTCTGTGGGTCTGTTTTTGTGCCAATACCAAATTGTCTTGATTACTGTGGCTTTGTAGTAGAGCTTGAAGTCAGGGAGTGTAATTCCCCCTGTTTTATTCCTCCTTCTCAGGATTGCTTTGGCTATTCGGGGTCTTTTGTGGTTCCATATGAATTTTAGAATTATTTGTTCCAGTTCATTGAAGAAAGCTGTTGGTAGTTTGATAGGGATTGCATTGAATCTGTAGATTGCTTTAGGTAGTATAGCCATTCTGACAATATTTATTCTTCCTAGCCAAGAGCATGGGATGCATTTCCATTTGTTAGTGTCCTCTTTAATTTCTCTTAGGAGTGTCTTGTAGTTTTCAGAGTACAGGTCTTTCACTTCCTTCGTTAGGTTTATTCCTAGGTATTTTATTCTTTTTGATGCAATTGTGAATGGAATTGTTTTTCTGATTTCTCTTTCTGTTAGTTCATCATTAGTGTATAGGAAAGCAACAGATTTCTGTGTGTTAATTTTGTATCCTGCAACTTTGCTGAATTCAGATATTAGTTCTAGTAGTTTTGGAATGGAATCTTTAGGGTTTTTTATGTACAGTATCATGTCATCTGCAAATAGTGACAATTTGACTTCTTCTTTACCAATCTGGATGCCTTGTATGTCTTTGTTTTGTCTGATTGCTGTGGCTAGGACCTCCAGTACTATGTTGAATAACAGTGGAGAGAGTGGGCATCCCTGTCTTGTTCCCGATCTTAGATGAAAAGCTTTCAGCGTCTCGCCGTTAAGTATGATGTTAGCTGTGGGTTTGTCATATATAGCCTTTATGATGTTGAGGTACTTGCCCTCTATACCCATTTTGTTGAGAGTTTTAATCAGGAATGGATGCTGAATTTTGTGAAATGCTTTTTCAGCATCTATGGAGATGATCATGTGGTTTTTGTTCTTCTTTTGTTGATGTGGTGGATGATGTTGATGGATTTTCGAATGTTGTACCATCCTTGCATCCCTGGGATGAATCCCACTTGATCATGGTGTATGATCCTCTTGTTGTATTTTTGAATTCGGTTTGCTAATATTTTGTTGAGTATTTTTGCATCTACGTTCATCAGGGATATTGGTCTGTAATTTTCTTTTTTGGTGAGGTCTTTGCCCGGTTTTGGTATTAGACTGGTGCTGCCTTCATAGAATGAGTTTGGAAGTATTCCCTCCTCTTCTATTTTTTGGAAAACTTTAAGGAGAATCGGTGTTATTTCTTCTCTGTATGTCTGGTAGAATTCAGAGGTGAATCCATCAGGCCCAGGGGTTTTGTTCTTGGCAGTTTTTTGATTACCACCTGAGCATTGGCCACTGGTGATTGGTCTGTTTAGTTTTTCTGTTTCTTGCTTGGTCAGTCTTGGAAGGTTGTATTTTTCTAAGAAGTTGTCCATTTCTTCTATGTTTTCCAGCTTGTTAGCATATAGATTCTCATAATATCTCTTCTATGATTTCAGCTTCTGTGGGGTCCACTGTGATTTTTCCTTTCTCATTTCTGATTGTGTTTATGTGTAGATTCTCTTTTCTCTTAATGAGTCTGGCTAGGGGTTTATCTATTTTGTTTATTTTTTCAAAGAACCAGCTCTTGGTTTTATTGATTTTTTCATTGTTTTATTCTTCAATTTATTTCTTCTCTAATCTTTATTATGTCCCTCCTTCTGGTGACTTTGGGCCTCATTTGTTCTTCTTTTTCCAATTTCAGTAATTGTGTCTTTAGACTATTCATTTGGGAATGTTCTTCCTTCTTTAAATAGGCCTGGATTGCAATATACTTTCCTCTTAGAACTGCCTTTGCTGCGTCCCACAGAAGTTGTGGCTTTGTGTTGTTGTTCTCATTAGTCTCCATATATTCTTTGATTTCTGTTTTCATTTGGTCATTAACCCATTGATTAATTAGGGGAGTGTTGTTAAGTCTCCATGTATTTGTGAGCCTTTTTGATTTCTTTCTAAAATTTATTTCTAGTTTTATACCTTGGTGATCTGAGAAGTTGGTTGGTAGGATTTCAATATTTTTGAAACTACTGAGGTTCTTTTTGTGGCCTAGTATGTGGTCTATTCTGGAACATGTTCCATGTGCACTTGAGAAGAATGTGTATCCTGTTGCTTTTGGGTGTAGAGTTCTGTAGATGTCTGTTAGGTCCATCTGTTCTAGTGTGTTGTTCAGTACCTCTGTGTCTTTACTTATTTTCTGTCTGGTTGATCTGTCCTCTGGAGTGAGTGGTGTATTGAAGTCTCCTAAGATGAATGCATTGCTGTCTATTTCCTCCTTTAATTCTGTTAGTATTTGTCTCACATATGCTGGCGCTCCTGTGTTGGGTGCATATATATTTATAATGGTTATATCTTCTTGTTGGACTGACCCCTTTATCATTAGGTAATGTCCTTCTTTATCTTTTGCTACTTTCTTCGTTTTGAAGTCTATTTTGTCTGATGCAAGTACTGCAACACCTGCTTTTTTCTCTTTGTTGTTTGCATGAAATATCTTTTTCTATCCCTTCACTTTTAGTCTGTGTATATCTTTGGATTTGAGGTGAGTTTCTTGTAGGCAGCATATAGATGGGTCTTGCTTTTTTATCCATTCTGTTACTCTGTGTCTTTTGATTTGTGCATTCAGTCCATTTACATTTAGCGTGATTATTGATAGGTATGTACTTACTGCCATTGCTGGCTTTAGATTTGTGGTTACCAAGGGTTCAAGGGTTGCTTCTTTACTATCTAACAATCTAACTTAACTTTCTTGTTAAGTTATTGTAAACACAGTCTGATGTTTCTTTCTCTCCCTTCTTATTCCTCCTCCTCCATTCTTTCTATAATAGGTGTTTATTCTTTGCCTTTAGTTAGTATTTGGATGGTCTGCTTTCTTTGCTATGATTTTTTTTTTCTCTGGTGACATCTTTTTAGCCTTAGGGGTGCTTCCATCTAGAGCAGTCCATTTAAGATATCCTGTAGTGGTGGTTTATGAGAGGCAAACTCTCTCAACTTTTGTTTATCTGGAAATTGTTTAATCCCTCCATCATATTTAAATGATAGTCGTGCTGGATACAATATTCTTGGTTCGAGGCCCTTCTGTTTCATAACGTTAAATATATCATGCCATTCTCTTCTGGCCTGTAAGGTTTCTGTTGAGAAGTCTGATGATAGTGTGATGGATTTTCCTTTGTAGGTGATCTTTTTTCTCTCTCTAGCTGCCTTTAATACCCTGTCTTTATCTTTGATCTTTGCCATCTTAATTATTATGTGTCTTGGTGTTGTCTTCTTTGGGTCCCTTGTGTTGGGAGATCTATGAGCTTCGGTGGACTGCGAGACTACTTCCTTCCCCAGCGAGGAAAGTTTTCAGCAATTATTTCTTCAAAGACACTTTCTATCCCTTTTTCTCTCTCTTCTTCCTCAGGTACTCCTATAATGCGAATATTGTTCCGTTTGGATTGGTCACACAGTTCTCTTAATATTCTTTCATTTCTAGAAATCCTTTTATCTCTCTCTGCCTCAGCTGCTCTGTACTCCTGTTCTCTGTTTTCTATTCCATTAACAGTCTCTCGCATCTCACCCATTCTGCTGTTAAGCCCGTCGATCGCTTGTCTGCTTTCTGTATTGTCTTTCCTCAGTTCTCTCACTTCCTCCCTCAGCTCTTGCACATTTCTCTGTAGGTCCATCAGCATGGTTATGACTTTTATTCTGAATTCTTTTCAGGAAGACTGTGCATTTCCATCCCTTCAGACTCCCTCTCTGGGGTTGTCTGGTTGATTTTGGTCTGAACCATATTCCTCTGTCTTTTCATGGCTTTATAATTGGTCACTGATAGTTGCCACGTATGTCAGCTGGGCTCTTTAAGACTTTAAAAAGAGAAGAAAAAAAAAGAGAAAAAAAAGAAAGAAAGAAAAAAAAAGAAAAAATAAAGAAAAAAAACAAAAACAAAACAAAAAAAACAAAAAAATGCCCATCGGACGTAGATTCTGTGGTAATGCTCTAGGTGGCGCTATTGCCCCACTATTCCACAGCTGTGACCGTGCCGCTCTGCAGGGCCCTTTATCGCTCTGGCAGGGGTGGGAACGAATAGGAGGCTGTTGATCTCAGTGAGAAGTGTAAGTATGGCTACGCTTCCTCAGTCACCAGCTAAGGCGTCTGAAACTCCCCAGGACTCCCAGCCTGCTGGGCTGAGTGTGCTGGGCGATCCGGCTCCTCCGCTGGGCTCCTGTCTCTTTAAGACCGCTGAAGAAAGTGCGCGCTTTTATTTTTTTCCTTCCCGGGAGCCGGCTGCAAGCACCCTGGCGCGTTCCCCGCTCAGATCCTGCCCCTCTGTCTCTCCAAGCTCCGCTGCACTGCACAATGTGGGTCAGCGCTCCCCGCGCAGATCACCGGGGCTGGCTACTTCGCGGGGTGCACTTCCACTCCCTTCCGGCTCTGAATCCTCTCCTCCCGCCGGTGCGCTGGGGTGGGGGAGGGCTCGGGTCCCGCCGGGTCGCGGCTCCGTATCTTACCCGCCTCTTGGGGTGCCGAGTCCTCTCGGGTGTAGCTGCACGCTGTGCGCTTTCCTGTGTATTCTCGTCTCTCTTTTAGTAATAGATGTATTTTCTGTGTTTTCGTAGATAAATATAGTGTTGGGAGGAGATTTCTGCCACCCTGCTCAAACCGCCATCTTCCCGGAAGTCTTCTGCCTCCAGTTATTTTTTAGTTTGAACTTTATAGTCTTAAGAAGTAAAACTAAATTTAAAAGTTAATTTGTGAGGTTTTAAGATAAATATTTTTATTGTAGAGAAGTATGATAGGGTGATAAATAAAAACTTTCAGAAATGAAAAATGTGTTAAAGTAAGTTCTTTGGGAAAATAAGTGAAAATGATTTCCAGCAATGAAGTAAAACATGTAAAGTTTCTTTCTCTTAAAGAGTGCATTTTAAAAGTGTATGAAAGTATGCATCAAATGACTGTGGGATTTAGATATTGGTACCCCTAAAAGAATGGTGTAACAGTTTTGTTTAAAAATGACAATATTTACAACATACTGGAAATTACATCCTATGTAGCCCTTTAAACTTGTGATGAAAAGTTTTAAATATTTTGATATCAGCTGACAAAATGTATTGCAATGTGTTAGAAAATTCTTTTGGGAGTATGGGATGAAAAAAAATGAGGGCTGTTGCTGTAGAGCACCTGTCTCAGAGCCTAACTTTCCTCAACAAGACTTTTTGTAAAATTTAGATGATAAAAAGAATTGAGATCGTGCTCATTGAGAGCTCACTATATTGTTGGTAATAGAGAGTAGATTCCTGGGATTTGCATGCCTGACAAAAAGGTTACGAGAACGTTAAAATGCTGTCAAAGGTAGTGTCTGAGACAGCTCTCTTAGATGAACGCTTCGTCGCTGACAGGCAGGAGTATCCGTAGGGAAAATCCCAAGATTTTTCTGAGGAAGAAATCTTCAGATCAGTGCAGGCACTTGAACAAGTATTTTGTTGAGACTTCGTAGAGCAAGACAGATAGGATTCAAGTGAGGAAAAATTTGTGATGGCCTCAGCTGTACTCTGCTATGTCACAACTGCTACTATAGAATATATAATACTGACTAGTGAGTTAGCTGGGAAATACACTCCCAGAAAATTGAATTAGCTCATGTATATAATTATATAAAAATTATAATCCTGGGTAATTAAATGTTCAAGAATGCTTGCAAAATGCAGTGATTTTAGTTTTGATAAGCTTACTGTTGAGTTTGTCGTATTGGTAAAAGTGAGAATAATAGGGACCAGATGCACTCAGCTAATAAGTTGTGAAACTGGTATTTAAACCCATGTATTCAATCCTATGTTCTTTCTACTACAGCAATTAGAAAGGCTGCCTAGTATTTTATACATGTAGAAAACTGGTTAAATTTAGCAGCAGTTTATTGTTTACTAAAAGAAATTCTGACAGTGTTACAGAATTTTACTAATTTGTTTATAGTTTTTAAAAACTCTAAAAATAGACAACTCCAAAGAGCTTTCATTTATACGGGTTAGTTTTATCAATATTTAGCATATTAGAAATTAAAATTGAGAAATTAAAAAAAGTTAATTTATTTAAAAATAAGACTAATAAAACCATTACATGTTAATGTAAGTGAGATATTCTTATGAAAAATAACCATTTTCCAAAGCAAAAATGTTTAATGACAAAAGTGGCACTGTTCTACATTTTCGTAGTTCTCTTAAATGTCTGGCTTAATAGAAGCAGCTGGATTCCCATATCTGCTTTTACATTCAGTTTGTCATGATATGTTTTTGTGATTGAAATATATGAAGAAAATCTGCCCTCACACAGATACGTGCTTGGAAAAGGGAGACCTTATGGAATGCTTAAGAGGTTCCTCAGGACCATCACAGGTCTTTAGACCACACTGTAATAAGTGCTGCTTTAAAATATTGTCACAAATGTTGTATTACACCTTCATAATTTGTATGCACATTATAAAATGGAAGTATAATTTTTGCATATGTGTTGTTTTGATCTCTGTGTTTGATTTTAGCTTCATGTATTATGGAAGACTTTTTTCTTAACTTTTGGATGTGTTTATGACTGTAACTCCAGGGGGGAAATCCCAAAGAAAAATACCTTTTTAAAAAAAGTTTTTTTATTAAGATATTATTGATATACACTCTTATGAAGGTGTCACATTTAAAAACAATGTGGTGACTACTTTTACCCATATTATCAAGTCCACACCCATACCCCAATGCAGTCACTGTCCATCAGTGAAGTAAGATGCCACAGATTTGTTTGCCTTCTCTGTGCTACACTGTTTTCCCCATGATGCCCCACACCATGTGTACTAAACATAATACCCCTCAATCCTCTTCTCCAACCTTCCCCACCCGCCTTCCCACACCCCTCCCCTTTGGTAAGCACTAGTCCCTTCTTGGAATCTGTGAGTCTGCTGCTATGTTGTTCCTTCAATTTTGATGCATTGTTATACTCCACAAATGAGGGAAATCATTTGGCACTTGTCTTTCTCCGCCTGGCTTATTTCACTGAGCATAATATCCTCCAGCTCCATCCATGTTGTTGCAAATGATAGGATTTGTTTCCTTCTTATGGCTGAATAGTATTCCATTGTGTATATGTACCATCTCTTCTTTATCCATTCATCTACTGATGGACACTTAGGTTGCTTCCATATCTTGGCTATTGTAAATAGTGTTGTGATACACATAGGGGTGCATATGCCTTTTTGAATCTGAGAAGTTGTATTCTTTGGGTAAATTCCAAGGAGTGGAATTCCTAGGTCAAATGGTATTTCTATTTTTAGTTTTTTGAGGAGCCTCCATATTGCTTTCCACAATGGTTGAACTAGCTTACATTACCACTAGCAGTGTAGGAGAGTTCCCCTTTCTGCACATCCTCACCAGCATTTGTTGTTCTTAGTCTTTTGGATGCTGGCCATTCTTACTGGTGTGAGGTGATATCTCACTGTGGTTTTAATTTGCATTTCCCTGATGATTAGTGATGTGGAGCATCTTTTCATGTGTCTGTTGGCCTTCTGAATCTCTTCCTTAGAGAATTGTGTCTTCATATCCTCTGCCCATTTTTTAATCAGGTTATTTGCTTTTTGGGTGTTGAGGCATGTGAGTTCTTTATGTATTTTGGATGTTAACCCCTTGTTGGATATGTCATTTACAAATATATTCTCCCATACTGTAGGATGCCTTTTTGTTCTGCTGATGGTGTCATTGGCCATACAGAATCTTTTTAATTTAATGTAGTCCCATGTATTCATTTTTGCCTTTGTTTCCCTTGCCCATTGTATGTCCATGGCTCCTTTATCATATATTAATTGACCATATATGGTTGGGTTTATACCAGGGCTCTCTAGTCTGTTCCATTGGTCGATAGGTCTGTTCTTGTGCCAGTACCAAATTGTCTTGATTACTATCGCTTTGTGGTAGAGCTTGAAGTTGGGGAACATAATTCCCCCAGATTTATTCTTCCTTCTCAGGATTGCTTTGGCTATTCGGGGTCTTTTGTGGTTCCATATGAATCTTAGAACCATTTGCTCTAGTTCATTGAACAATGCTGTTGGTATTTTGATAGGAATTGCATTAAATCTGTAGATTGCTTTAGGCAGGATGGCCATTAAGACAATATGAATTCTTCCTATCCATGAGCACAGGATGTGTTTTCCTTTATTGGTATCTTCTTTAATTTCTCTCATGAGTGTCTTGTAGTTTTCAGAGTATAAGTCTTTCACTTCCTTGGTTAGGTTTTTTCCTAGGTATTTTATTCTTTTTGATGCAATTGTGAATGAACTATTTTCCTGATTTCTCTTTCTACTAGGTCATTGTTAGTATATAGGAATGCCGCAGATTTCTGTGTATTAATTTTGTGTCCTGCAACTTTGCTGAATTCAGATATTAGATCTAGTAGTTTTGGAGTGGATTCTTTAGGGTTTTTTATGTACAATATCATGTCATCTGCAAACAGGGACAGTTTAACTTCTTCCTTGCCAATCTGGATGCCTTTTATTTCTTTGTTTTGAGTGATGGCTGTGGCTAGGACCTCCAGTACTATGTTGAATAGAAGTGGGGAGAGTGGCATCCCTGTCTTTTTCCCAATCTTAAAGGAAAAGCTTTCAACTTCTCACTGTTAAGTATAATGTTGGCTGTGGGTTTTTATGGCCTTTATTATGTTGAGGTACTTGTGCTCTATACCCATTTTGTTGATAGTTTTTATCATGAATGGATGTTGTATTTTGTCAAATGCTTTTTCAGCATCTATGGAGATGATCATGTGGTTTTTGTCCTTCTTTGTGTTGATGTAGTGGATGATGTTCATGGATTTTCAAATGTACCATCCTTGCATCCCTGGAATAAATCCTACTTGATCATGATGGATGATCTTTTTGATGTATTTTTGAATTCGGTTTGCTAATATTTTGTTGAATATTTTTGCATTTATGTTCATCAGGGATATTGGTCTGTAATTTTTGTTTTTTGTGGTGTCTTTGCCTCGTTTTGGTATTAGAGTGATGCTGGCCTCATAGAATGAGTTTGGAAGTATTCCCTCTTCTACTCTTTGGAAAATTTTAAGGATGATGGGTATTAGGTCTTACTAAATATTTGATAACATTCAGCAGTAAAGCCTTCTGGGTCAGGGGTTTTCTTCTTAAGTAGGTTTTTGATTACCAGTTCAATTTGTTGCTGGTAATTGGTCTGTTCAGATTTTCTGTTTCTTTCAGGTCAGCCTTGGAAGGTTGTATTTTTCTAGAAAGCTGTCCATTTCTTCTAGGTTAAACAGTTTGTTAGCATATAATTTTTCATAGTATTCTCTAATAATTCTTTGTATTTCTGTGGTGTCCGTAGTGATTTTTCCTTTCTCGTTTTGATTCTGTTTATCTTTTTTTCTTGATAAGTCTGGCTAGGGATTTATCTATTTTGTTTATTTTCTTGAAGAACCAGCTCCTGCTTTCATTAATTCTTTCTATTGTTTTATTCTTCTCAATTTTATTTATTTCTGCTCTAATCTTTATTATGTCCCTCCTTCTACTGACCTTGGGCCTCATTTGTTTTTCTAGTTTCGTCAATTGTGAGTTTAAACTGTTCATATGGGATTTTTCTTCTTTCCTGGGCTAGACCTGTATTGCAATATACTTCCCTCTTAGCACGACCTTTGCTTCATCTCAAATATTTTGCGGTGTTGAATTATTGTTGTCATTTGTATCCACATATTGCTCAATTTGTTTTTATTTGGTCATTGATCCATTGGTTATTTAGGAGCATGTTGTGAAGCCTCCATGTGTTTGTGGAATTTTTCATTTTCTTTGCATAATTTATTTCTAGTTTCATACCTTTGTGGTCTGAGAAACTGGTTGGTACAATTTCAATCTTTTTGAGTTTACCAAGGCTCTTTTTGTGGCCTAGTATATTATCTATTGTTGAAAATGTTCCATGTGCACTTGAGAAGGATATGTATTCTGCTGCTTTTAAGTGTAGAGTTCTGTAGATGTCTGTTAGTTCCACCTGTTCTATTGTGTTTTTCAGTGCGTCTGTCTCCTTACTTATTTTCTGTCTGGTTGATTTGTCCTTCTGAGTGAGTGGAGTGTTGAAGTCTCCTAGAATGAATGCATTGCATTCTATTTCCCCTTTTAATTCTGTTAGTATTTGTTTCACATATATTGGTGCTCCTGTGTTGGGTGCATAGATATTTATAATAGTTATATCTTCTTGTTGGATTGAGCCCTTTATCATTATGTAATATCCTTCTTTGTCCCTTGTGACTTTCTTTGTTTTGAAGTCTATTTTGTCTGATACAAGTACTGTAACTCCTGCTTTTTTCTTCCTATTAGTTGCATGAAATATCTTTTTCCATCCCTTCACTTTTAGTCTGTGTATGTCTTTGGGTTTAAAGTGAGTCTCTTGTAGGCAGCATATAGATCTGTCTTGTTTTTTTATCCAATCAGTGACTCTATGTCTTTTGATTGGTGCATTCAGACCATTTACATTTAGGGTGATTGTACTTATTGCCTTTGCAGACTAGATTCATGGTTACCAAAGGTTCAAGGTTAACTTCCTTACTATCTAAGAGTCTAACTTAACTCACTTAATATGCTATTACAAACACAGTCTAAAGGTTCTTTTCTTTTTCTCCTCCTTTGTCTTCCTCCTCCATTCTTTATATATTAGGTATCATATTCCGTACTGTTTGTCTATCCCTTGATTGACTTCAGGGATAATTGATTTAATTTTGCAGTTGCTTAGTAATTAGATGTTCTACTTTCTTTACTGTCGTTTTATTACCTCTGGTGACAGCTATTAAACCTTAGGAACACTTCCATCTATAGCAGTCCCTCCAAAATACACTGTAGAGATGGTTTGTGGGAGGTAAATTCTCTCAGCTTTTGCTTATCTGGAAGTTGTTTAATCCCTCCTTCAAATTTAAATGATAACTTTGCCAGATAGAGTATTCTTGGTTCAAGGCCCTTCTTCTTCATTGTATTAAATACATTATGCCACTCCCTTCTGGCCTATACAGTTTCTGCTGAGAAGTCTGATGATAGCCTGATGGGCTTTTCTTTTTATGTGATCTTATTTCTCTTTCTGGCTGCTTTTAGTAGTCTGTCCTTATATTTGATCTTTGCCATTTTAATTACTGTATGTCTTGGTGTTGTCTTCCTTGGGTCCCTTGTGTTGGGAGATCTGTGCACCTCCATGGCCTGAGAGACTATCTCCTCCCCCCACATTGGGGAAGTTTTCAGGAATTCCCTCCTGAAAAACACTTTCTATCCCTTTTTCTCTCTCTTCTTCTTCTGGTACCCCTATAATGTGAATATTGTTCTGTTTGGATTCGTCACACAGTTTTCTCAATATTCTTTCATTCTTAGAGTTCCTTTTTCTCTCTGTGCCTCAGCTTCTTTGTATTCCTCTTGTCTAGTTTCTCTTTCTGTTATTGTCTCCTCCACCATGTCTAATCTGCTTTGAAAACTTTCCATTGTATGTTTCATTTCTGATACTGTGTTCCGTAATGATTGGATCTCCAACCGGAATTCCTCCCTGAGTTCTTGAATATTTTTCTGTACCTCCATGAGCATATTAATGATTTTTATTTTTAAATCCCTTTCAGGCAGATTCATGAGGTTGATTTCATTTGAATCTTTCTCAGGAGTTATATTCATATTCATAATTTTACTTGAACCAGGTTCCTTTGGTGTTTCATTTTTGTATATGGCACCCTCTAGTCCCCAGAAGCTCTACTCTCTGGAGCTGCTTAGCCCCTGAAGCTATGAAAGGGGTCGTAGGGGAGCAGTGTTGGTGTTGGGGGGAGGAAATAGCTGTTTCCTGCTTCCTGGCTGCTGTGCTTGTCTCCACTCTCAGAACCAGTCGGCCGTCCTCACAGGTATAAGCCTCTATGCTTTGCATTTGTAGTTGCTGTAGACAGGGCTTCCTTCTGGCTGGCCTAACGCCATGGTAGGATTTGTGGGTTTGCAAGCCAGGTGGGGCTGGCTTGTAGAAAGGTGCAGTAGGCTGTTTTTCACGGAGGGGGTCCTTGGAGCTGTGTAGTCAGCCAGGGAGCTGGAACTTCTGAAGATCATGAAAGTTGACAACCTGCTGGGCAGGGTGCACCCAGACAGTTTTGTCTACCTGTCCTTTCTCCTGATCATTAAGCTCTGTGCAATCCTTGCTCCTTTAGCAGCCCTCTTGCTGTTAGAAAACCTCTCAGACTTCCCCCCTTTCTTTTGTACCAGAGCAGCTGGATATGGATTCCTACTTTCCACAAGTGGCTGGATTCTCAGTCTTTCCAGGTATTCTGACTGTCTGAGCTTTCAAACCCCCTAATCATGAGAGTGCCATGAAAACACCATGAAATATAGGTTTGTGCTCCCAGATCAGATCTCCAGACTTTGGTATTCAGCAGGCCCATGCCTCCACTCCCTCACTGCTCTGTTTCTCTTTCTCACACCGGAGAGCTGGGGTGAGGGAAGGGCTTGGGGGCCCCAGGCCACTGCTTTGGTATATTATCCTGTTCCGTGATGTTTTTTCTTTTCTCCAGGTGTATGCCATTTGGCACAGCCCTCTTTCCTGTTGCTCTTTCATGATTAGTTGTATTAGTTATATTGTTGTATTATATGTGCTTTTAGGAGGAAGCCTCTGTCTCACCTCTCATGCTACCATCTGTAATCATCTCTCTAAAATACCTTTGAAACCAAAATCAGTCAAAGGGAGAAATAAAGTTGGAGAAACCCGTTTATTTCTTACAAGCAGTCATCCCACGTCTCTTCCAACCCAGCTGCAGCAGAAGAGGTTCCATTCAACCTCTGTGGTCCAGATAAGCTGTCATTTGCCCTAGTAATTACCTTTTTATATGGAGATGGCCTACTTCTCTCCACCCCTTGGAAACACCTGTTGATGTGGAGATGCACTAAGGCCAGGCAAGAGATTCTGGAAATATTGCAATTTTACCCATAATGACAAAATTGTAATTCTAACCTGAACACATAAATCAAATTATGGGTATATTAGAATACAAGTTTCACAGGATAGGAATTGTGAACAAACATTTCTCTCATTCTGAAAAAGTGAATAAAAGAAATTCAAATATATTATTAATTAATATGGTTGTAATGGTACCAAAGGATTCTAAGCTTCAGGAAAATGTTTATTCCATAATCCTTTAAGATAATCTAGATCTCCATCCATCTATCCATCTTTTTTAAACCCTTTCCAGCGTCCTTCTTTCTTTTCTGTTTCATTTTCATCCTCCTCTTCAACAGTCATTCAATAAATATTTATTGTGCTCTGTATCAGGGTAAGCATTATGTAAGCTTATGTAAAAAAGATGAAAATGTGCAATGGTTTAAATGCAGTTAAACTCACGTGGAGGAGACCAGCTGAAGAAACTGCAGTTTCTGTCCTGTTTAGGAATCTGGTGAGTTAGGCAGCCACTGCATAAATGTTGGCTTCAGGACCGCGTCATCTCTGCCATGATCCACAGTGGTAAAGTAGATGACTGATGTTGGCTCTTGGCACTCATGAAAGTAGGGATTGGATGTCACGATCAAAGCTGCAAAAAAATTAAATTTTTCTCTAATTTTGAAAGGAAAAACAGCAAAGGCAACAGCAGCTGGCCTGGCTTCTGCTGTACTGTGCTAACTCTGACTCAACAGTATGCCATTGCATCTGCCTGGCAAGGGCTAGATCATGTGCCAGAGTCTAGCTGTCTAGGATTTCAGGAAGTGAATTTTAGCTTTCTAGCTTAGCCTTCTAGCTATCTAGCTTGGTGTACATTAAATAATTCAACTGAAATGGAGTTGAGGGAACCAATCCGTACACATAGAAAAAATGACTGAAATGTGTTAAATGTTGACAATAATTATCTCTGGATAATTAAGTCATAGCACTTTCTCCTTCCTTCATTGTCTAGATTTCTATCCTCACCCATGTTAATCTTCATCATTTAAAAAGAGCTACTCTTAATTCAAAGTATCTCCTCTGGTGACTCTAAATGCATAAGACCAACAGATAGAATTGGTCATTTCCAGCAGCCACAGGAAGACTTTACTTCTAGTGTGACAGTTATAGAAATTTCACGCTTGCATATTTCTCATGGGGTTGGGGTCATCTAGTGAATTGGCTAAGTGAGCCTTTCAGTGCAACTATATACATGTTGAAATATATCAGTCTAGATCATTCCTACTTTGCTGTCTGTTGTGGATTCTTTTAGGTTGCTCTACACCAAACTCTTCAATGAGCTGGAACATTATTGTAACCAAAAGATATTGCATCATGGAGGAAACCAAGATTTTATGCTTTGTGATTTTTTTCCCTGGGCAGGTCAGAATCAATCAATTTTCTCTTATGCACTGCTAGCTGTTGAAGATTTGATGTAGTACATAATGGGAAAAGATACTTTAATTATGGAGGTTATGAAAGTAACTGGTGGAGTGAAAAATTTATTCTCAGCTCTGGGTGGTATCCCAGTCTTTGAGTTACATGGAATAGGGTAGTAAGGTAATGCATCTGAAGCAGTGGTATAGGTGAAGAAATGTGTAAGGGTGGTTCAGAAAAGAAGCCAAATCCAAACAAGTCACATCGTTCATTCTAGAGCATCAGACGGTATATCAAGAACAAGCCAAACAGTTTTGAACTCTGAATCTAAAAGGTGAGTGGTTAGCCCAGTAGAGAATTTCTACAGCTGAGTAGTACGTGCCAAGGGTCCAGATAGCCCTAGGGTGAAAAGCTAGGATCTTCATGGTTTGCAGAAATCAGTGAATATGGGGAGGTGTAGGGTTTAGGGTGGTGTAGGGGTAGGGCAGCAATAATTCCAGCGCTGGCTACTACCTTTCCTTCACCTTCTGTTTTCCTTGTTCATGGGAAGATGAGTATGTCCCAGATGGTTAAAGGTACCAGATAGAAATGGACAAAAACATTTATTATTTTTTTCTATAAATTCTTCACGATGACTCATGTTGCTGAAGGCTAAGAGTTTTTTTTAAACACATTGTTCGCCTCATGAAAATCAGTTTGATGGATTTAATTAGTTTAATAAAACATTAGTTTAATAAAAAT
This sequence comes from Smutsia gigantea, assembly GCA_032199065.1. NCBI lineage: Eukaryota > Metazoa > Chordata > Mammalia > Pholidota > Manidae > Smutsia > Smutsia gigantea. Next base: position 293,260 of record JAVSCE010021178.1, read on the forward strand.
ATTTAGACTTAATAGCTAGAGCTGGTGAATGTTACCTGTATTGTAAACTAAAAAACCAAGTGCAACATTCAGACAAAACAAGTTAATTTAGTTGACATTATTCTGAGTTGTAAAAGCACAGACTAGCATCTGAAGGGAATGCATTCAGGATTTTTAATGTGGCAATTAAACATGGTTAGGGGGCTATGTAAATTAGCATGTTTTTAACTGCATTTATGGTCATCTTAATCTGATATGGCTGACTTAATTTCATAGTCATTAGAGGATAGTTAATTCTACTTTATAGTTGCTTACGAGGAAATTATACCTCATGCTGTGTAGTGAGTTTTTGTAAATGAATTTAAACAAAATTGTTATTGTTGGGAAAAAAATCATTGTTTAAGCACCATCTAAAGTTGCTGCCTCTAAGGGATCATTGCTGCATGGTATTTAAGAAAAAAAGATTTTAAATGTGTTTTATGTCTTGTCAGTTTTTGAGTAGAAAGAAACAGATGTGCATATTTAGCAAAAAAACTTTAAATACCACATCGGCCAGTCTGTATCCACATTTTCTTGAAGTGGTCAGTGATTAATCCCACAGCAAGGATGAGTTTGTAGTTTATGAAGCTCTGTATCAGTTGATAATAATCATTTGGTTTGTATATATATGTATATGCATATATACACATAAAATCTAATAAACATAGTATCTGTAAAAATCCCAAATCTTACTCTTATTTTTTTCATACTAGGATTTATATGCCAACTAATCTAGAAAGTTAAATGATTTTCTCATAAATAGTACTGCTTGTATGAGAATTCTATAAATTTTCAATTCTTTGTTAAAAAGGGAACAGTCTGGGTTTGATAGCAAGTAAGGCATTATTTAAAAATGTTGAATGAGTTAAATTTATTAGTCTAAAAAGGAATCTAGGCCTATTGACTTTATAGCTGATTATATTTTATTTAATATATAGCTTTAAATGTGTGTGTGTATCTAATTATGTAAATTCTGCCTTTATGGACCCCCATGTGACTTAACTTTGTCCTTCAAAGTTTGTCTTTCAGATAATCATTGTGTACTCATGAAAGCAAATATTTTAAAAATCACAAGATTTTCTAACAAAATTAGATATTTTCAGATAAGTATAACTAAAGACCTATTGATAGAAAAACAACTTTAAAAGTAGTATTAATAAAGCTTAAAAAATGAATCTTTCAAATATGAAGCAAAATTAAAATCGATTAAATTGTATGGATGTTCTCCTTAATTAAAAAAATCACTTTGGGTATGTTTAGCTTTTTTAAATTCATTTCATTTGATTTTTTAAAAGTACCATGTTTATTGTAGAAAATATGGGAATTGTTAAAAAGAAAATAATTTTTCTGTTCAGAGACGATTGTTATTTCTATTTAATAAAAAGTATCATGTTTAGTGTAATATAATACATTCATGGTACATTTATAAAATGTTTCTGTTGGTGATGGTGCTGAAGATTAACTTGAGGAAAACTGAATTTATTGGCATATTTCCCAAACTAATCTCCTTCCCAGCTTCTTACTTTCTCTTCATTCCCTCATATTTTATTCTAATGCCTATAGTTTTGTTTACTCCTTTTAGATTTTCAAGACATCTTGAATTTGTTTTGAAGTTTGATATAAGGTAGGGATTTACATTTTTTTGTCAAATGAATGACATCTCTTTGTTTTTCAGAACTCCTTTTATGTCCTTTGATAAAATTTTTTAGTTTTCTTCATATAAGCTTTGCAGATTTCTTGTTTGATTTATTCTTATTCTGTATATTTCTACTGCTATTTCTCAAAACTTCTCTTTTTTCCCACAAAATTTATAATTAAATTATTTTTGTGTATAGGAAAGTCATTAATGTTGAGCCTGATTCTGGCCATATTTCTGAATGTTCTTACTCGTTGTAATACTTTTTTAGTCCATCGTGTCTGTCTTTCCAGGTAGGCATAAGCAAAACCTTACACTTACCATTTTTTCTCACCTTCTTTGACTAAAACCTTCACTCCTCTTCCTCTTGACTTTCTTGGTAATGCTTCTATTTACCATTGAAAGTAATGTTTGCCTTAGGCACTTCATATGGAATTTAGGAGGTTTTATTTCCTCTCCTCAGTTGGTTAAGAGGCTTTTTTGGTGGGTTTTTTTTTTTGGTTAGTAAATGTTTCTTTTAAACTGGATGTTAGATTTTTAAGTATTTCAGCCTTTGTACTAGGTATCAGTTGAAATACCAATAGCTGCATTATTTATTTATATGTTAATATGGTGAATATATTACAAAAATACATTATTTTTAAATTTACTTGTCTTGCTTGTGACAAGTCCTATTTGGTGATGAGGGTGTATTTTTAACTGTGCAACTGGACTTGTCAAGATTTTATTTGGAATTTTTGCATCCATATTATAAATGAGAATCTATAGGGTTTTTTTTGGATATATTTATTAATTTTTGGTGTCATATATATTCTAGCCTCGTATCTCTATCATAAATATAAAGCTCTATCCTTAATTAATTTTACATCGCTCCTAAAGAGTACCTGTTCTCACCATTCCAGTTGCATGTTTGCTTGTGTCATCTTATCACCTAGGATCCTGCCAGAGGGCCCTCTATAGGCAGCAGTATTTTATATTTCAAATGTCTTCAGAGGAAGGTAGTGGGGAATGGGGAGGGGAAGGGGAGAAGGAATATGTATCAAAATTTGTGGGTAAAACCAGTTTCCTTTTCATAATTAATGTAACATTGTAATTCCAGGGAGAAAATATGTTCCCAGCATGGGACAAATAAACCTTTGCAGCCAAAATCAGTCAAAGGGAGAAATAAAGTGGGAGAAACCTGTTTATTGCTTAGAAGCAGTTGTCTATGCCTGCTCACCCATGTCTTTCTTGCACATCCTGGCTGCCAAGAAGCCAAAAATACCTCCTTGGTCCAGGTGCCGCTCCCTCTCTGCCCCCTTGTAATCATCTATTGATATGGAGATTGACTACTTCTCTCCACCCCTTGGAAACACCTATTGATATGGAGATGAACTAAGACCAGGCGAGAGATTCTGGAAATATTGCAATTTCACCCACAAACATACATAACTATGTTTGTGTATATGGTATCTGTCATTATACAAATATGAAAAGATTGTCTTTTGATATATTAACTTGTATGATTTCTTAGTAAATCCTTTCTTGTTTATATATATATGTATGTGTATATATATGAGTATATGCATATGTGTTTAATATCAACAACCTTTTCCCATGAGGTCAGATTGAAGTTTATTACCATTATCGTCATGTCTGAGAACAGACTTAACCTTTTAAGGAAGAACCAATTTTTTTTTTTTTTAGTTCTAGGTAGGCTGCTAAAATTTACAGTTGATGGGATAGTCTTGAAATCCAGATGTTTGAGCTGAAGTAGTTGAACTTTATGAGTTTTTAAAGTAAAGCTCTACACATACTAGTATAAAAATTAACTTTTTAATTTAAACAATAGATTGAATGAAATTAGCTAAAAAAGTAAGGTGATCTCATCTACACAACAGTTAAATAACTGTTGCTTGGCTAGAAGTGGAGTTGTGTTAGAAACAAGATTCAGTAGACATAGTGGTCCTCTATCCTACCTTCCTTTCCTCTGTAGACTGAGACCTGGGAGGGACGATGATAGTAATTCCCTTTAGGTGAAGATTTGAGCAGGGGAGATTTGTGCTTCATTGTGTAGGTGAAAGCTGGAGAGCTGGTAAGACTCTGTAAAAGCATACATGGGTCTGTATGACCATAGCTTAGTAGCAGTAGTGTTAGAGTACCAAACCCCTGGTCCTTCTAGAATTATGTGAAACAACAGTCTCATGAATGTGTCACTAACTAAAGTCACCTAGGGTCAGAATGGCAGCATGGAGTGTATGACTGGAGGCCAACAGGACTATAGATAAGTCACTGAAAGACAAATTGCACACATGCTGTTGACCAGAGACTTGGCAGGTGTCGGAGCAGGGCCCTGCAGATATCGTGCTTCTACTGATGCCATATGGCCACTGTGAGCTGCGCCTAACCATATAAGCCTCACCTCAGGGAGAAGTAAGATGAGTCATCATGAAATCTTGAATTGAACTTATATAGAAATGACTAAAGAAACCCAGAAGTGACTGAGGACACCCAGAAGTGGCTGCATTTATCTAGAAATGACTAGATTATGTTTTCTGACATTAAATAGAACAGGTTCTTGAGAGATAGAAGATAAATTACATTGTGAAAACAAAAATTTTGCATTTGCATATCTGAATTTGTATTTTATGAAATAATACATTTGCAATTTCAATAATTACTTTGGAATGATGAGTGCTCAAAGTGTGGTTGAGAGAATGTAATCCATTTTAGGGGTCTATGAGGGTAACACTATTTTCATAATAATAAGAATTTATTTGCACTTTTCACTCTCATTTTCTCCTGAGTGTATGGTGACATTTTGCAGAGACTCTAGGACAAGTGACAGAACAACAGATTAATTCAGAAGCAGATATGAGAATCCAATTCTCTCTATTAAGCCAGACATTAAAGAGATTTGAAAAAATATAAAACAGTGCCACTCTTTTAACTCTTTTGGAGAAAATACAGTTATTTTAAACAAAAATGTGTTACTTTTGTTAACATATAATAGGTTGGTTGTTTTAAAGTGAATTAACAAATGATTTAAGTTATTGATTTTAGTGTCTAATGTGATATGAATTGATAGGTACAATCATATAAAAAGGTCTTTGGGATGTTCAATGACTTTTTAGAACCATTGGCTTAGACTAATTAGGTCCTGCGCCTGGATTGGGGGTTGGAAAGTAAAAGTTATAGAGATTGAATATGACAGCTGAATAATATTGGGTGTTTCTCAAATTTTCTGAGTTTCACTTTCCTTATTTATAAAATTGAGATAATAATGTTTAATTTTCAAAAACTTGTGAATATTAGAGGTAATATATTACATTACCTACCCTAACATGTGGTCCATACAAAGTACTTGACATTTGTTGGATGTATATGGATGTTAGATGGATAGATATATTCTAGATTTAATTGGCAACATCTGCGTGGAAATAGCCTACAGTTTTCTTTCCTACTTACTCTGTTGAAACCTATTCAAAAGTTAGAAAAAGGTTGAGAAGATTGTTTTCTTTCCTAAGATAAGATTAATAAATTTATGATGTAGATATAGACTTAATATTTAATACAGATATATGAGTCTGTCTTTCTTTAGCATTTTTGAGCCAGCCATTCAATGAGTATTGTTTCCCTTGCCATATATTCTTAATTCCTTATTCTGCATTTTCTCTGCTAATTTGCATGTTCAGGTTTTTGTCACTGCTATACTGTATAGATAAGGTGTTTTGTTTGGTTGTGTGTGTGTGTGTGTGTTTAACACTTCTCACATATCCTGCCAAGCATTTCCATTCACCTAGGCTTTGTCATGCCTCAGATATTTGTGTTCTTGATTCCAACATCTAGCTGATTGATGTGCTTTTACCTCTTACTCAAAAGTCTTAGTGCTGTGGATATATTTGTTGTGTTAATGAGAAGCATACAGATATAAAATGCTATTTAAAAAAATGGCACAGAAAAAGGAAAGAATCCCAGTCAAATGCCATGTTTATTTAGGTGAACATCATTTCCCTGAGAAATTGTAGTTTACACAGATTCAGTTTTGTATTAATAAATCAAATGAAATATGTTGAGGTAACTGAGTAGCAGGTGTCTTGAAATACACAGGTTAACATTTCTAAAGTGATATTCATTGGCTACATAGTGCAACAAGGATGAAACTGAGATGGACTACATGTCCGCATTTACTCATTTCAAAAGCATGGCTTAAAATTTAACATAATAATGAAATAATTAGATAATGATAAAGAGCGGGGTGGATGCCTTTCATTTTTGCTTTCTTATGTTACTATAGGCACCCATTTAGCAATTTTTAGCTGTAGCTTCCATTTGAAATTCACATATGTCAAAAGGAATAGGATTTTATTTATTTATTTTTGTTCAGAAATGGAAGTAGCACCTGAAGACAAAATGATCTTGGTGATGAATTGTTCCTGTTGCTGGTTATCTTGAATTGGGGTTTATCTCAGTGATGTATAAGAAAAAAAGATGCCACACTCTTTTATTTTGATTTAATACCAATAGAATACAAGATGCCATTTTCCCCAGTGTACATTCAATAGTGAATTGAACAAAAAGTGTAGTAAGTAAGCTCTTTAGTTTTATATCAAAATCAATACCAGACTGTTATTAAAAACTTCAAGAGTATTATTTCCTCATCAATTTGTGTTGTACTTTCATCTGTTACAGTGTAGGAGTTGGTCATCTAACCTAATAGTATTAAATGTTGTGATTGAAAATGCATAGACAGTTTTTCACCTAACTCATCATCCCCAACAATTAAAGTGCTCATCGTTCTGCTATAAGTAAATGGAAACTCTGTGAAGAAATTAGTGGAGTGTGGACTTGATAAAACTAAAAATAGATCAATGGTGTAAGAGGTGAAAAATCCTCATGGTGACTATAAATAAACTACTACTTTTCTTGGATTATTTTTGGAAAAATGTCAAATTATGTTTTCATTTACTGTATGATATTCTGTAGAAAGGAAGTGAAAGAGTAAATGTTCCATGGTGAGGTTAGCCTGAAATCTCGTCCTAATCAACTACCCACTTCAGATAAAATCTACTGTTTTGAGTATGAATACTTACAGAGAATAATCATATAAGATTCAGATAAATAGTAAACATCAAGACCCTCCTATTTGTGGAAGGAATATTGTCCTATTGTAATGTCCTGAACACCTACTATGTACTACTCTAGGCTCTGGGGATACTAGGACAGCCCTACCCTCAAGGAGTTAATTGGCTAATAATCTATAATAACAATGCATTAATAATGACCAAATAGCAGTAAGTCCAGCAATGTAACTATATATGCAAATTGAACTATATGGGCTATAGTTTATTATATTTTAATAATTGGCATCAGAATTCCTCACACGAAGGGAGCATCTTTGAATAAATAACATAATGAGTTCCCATGGAGCAGGTGAGAGCCATGTTTTTGGCAAGGGTGCACAGAGACTCTTCTTCATCGGAGTAGAAGGGACATATGTTTTGATTTGGACAGGGAGAAAGCTGCCATGTGACATGAGGAGACGGGAGAGAGGCAGAGGGCTGGGCTGGGGAGGTTGGATTCTGACTGCCTGGAAGACAGTATGTATCTGCCTGGCCTGCCTCTCCCTTTGTTGTCCACAGTGCTACTGTGGCTCTTTTCTCTCCTTTAAGTCAGGTATCCCGTGTAACTCCCCTCACTCACACCACACGACTACCCTTCTCCTATGACATTCTTATCTTAGTTAAAGCCTGTTGCAGAGGATGACTCTGTTCATGTTTTAACATCTAAATAATTAAGACTCTTTGGGCTCAATGAAAGCCAAGACAAATTTATTGGCTTCACTAAAGTTTAAACGAAAGAGCTGGTTTTCAACATTTGAAATTTAAAACAAAGATACCTATTGTAAGTTAACTGGATGCATTTGCTGAACTCTTGCTCAAACCTCTTTAAACTATTATGTTTGTCTTTCATGTATGTTATATCCCACTTGAGTGTACAATCCTTGGAGTGTAGGAATGATGTTGCTGCAGTTTGGTTACAATCCTAGTACCTAACATAGCAGCTGCTCATCAGAGGTGCTTAGTTATACTTCTAAAATAATTTGTTATTAATATTATCAATCAATCTTTATTCCTCCCCTTGCCCCCAAATTTTAGAGAAAAATATAATTGAAATAGTAATTCTGTGTTCTGATTTTGGTAATTACGGCTCTGGGAGGCTCCTCTGTTTTGATAATACCGTTGTCGCTCAAAAGTCATTCTTTTTCTTACGGCACACTGCTAAAATTCCAGGAAAACCTTATCTAGAAATAAAACAGTCTCTGATGTGTTCGGCATTCAAACCCACACTTATAAAGTATTAACTGGTACATACAAAACTCAGTCTACTTAGGAAGGAGCTGAATACTTGAAAGCTTGAAAGGATTTTTGATGAAGAATATATCTCTTGGCTAGTATAAACTCATTCTAAGAAGGTCCTTAGGAGTTGAAGATATGGAAACATTAAGAACAGAAGAAGAAATAGTCCTTGCTATCAGATACCAGAATCCTTGGATGGCAGAGTCAGCTGGTAAGTAAAAGGTAAAGGTTCAGTTTTTGCAAGGAGCACATTAGGGCCTGTGAGACATAGTTTAATGCTATCTTAACAGTTTCTAAAGACTATCTCACAGTTCTAGTTCTATTAACGATACTAATAATGCCATGGGGCATATTGGGAGAAAAACCCTATGGACACAATGACCTTATTCATAGGGCAGATTCATATTAAATGTTTGCTGTTAGGAAAAATAATTGTGAGTTTTCTCTAATTTACTTATCATATTGAAAACTGCATTGTTAGATTTCTAACATACTAAAATGGAGAAGCCTGTGGAACTAGAGTGCAATTAGGTGTATCGATAGCTGGTTCACTTCTTCCAAGGACTATAAGCACCCACTCTGCTTTAGAGAATGACTGGGAATTTAGCATTGAACTAATTAAGCATGATCTAATGGAAAGAAAAGCATAATTAATATTTTTTAATAATAATATTTTAATAGAACTTTTTAGCCAAATGTATGAGAAAGAAAAGTTTCATTTATAAGAGGAAATTTGGGGTAACTGTCACAGTTAACAACTGAATTGGCCCTGAGAGATCATTGGAAGCTCATGATAAGAATGTCTTTCCTTTGGCATTCTCACCCCCATTTCTTTCAAATACTATTCTAAAGCTTTGCCTCCATGCTCAAGTCAACTCCATACTCCCCAGCTCCCTCTTTGCCCTTGGAGTTGATCTCAGATTCTTAGGAAACATGAACATTGGAGAGAAACTCCCTCAGTTTCCTGCTATAAGCATACCCACCTCTGCATCCATGCTTTCTCCTCCTGCTTCTTTAGGAGGAAGGGGATCTTTTGTTTCTGTTTGAGGCTTGTCCTTGTGTTCTGAGCCTATTTCTCTCCATCTGCCCTGAAACTAGTTTCATCTAGTTACCCCCTTAATCATTTATACCTTCAATCCCTTCCTGTCCCCAGGCTCTTCTCTTTTAAACTCTAAATGCCTGTGTCCTCCACCAAAATAAGCCACTTTCCTCCCATGGCTCTTACATCCTTTATACTTCTGTACATAGTCAAGTTTCTTTAAAAGGCTAGGCTCACCCCCAGCATTTAGTTCCATACTCTTCAATCCATTGCTACCTGGATAATCCTCAGACATCTTAGGCTCATCATTTTCACAACTGAACTCATGATCTTCCTCCTTGAGCCTGCCTTTCTGTGTGCTCCCTTTCTGCGTTCATCTGGTCACCTAAGCAGATACCAGGAGTCATCCTAGACTACCTTCTCTCCCTCTCTTGCTCCACCTCTTCCTTCTTCATTGCCATCGCTAACATTTAGTGAGCATTTCTTATATGACAAGGACTTTTCTAAACTCTCTGCATTATCACAGTTAATGTTACGACATTTCCATGAGTTAGATACTTTTGTGCCTGTTTTACAGTTGCAGGCACTGACGCACAGCTTCAATAACATAAATTAAAGTGGTAGGGGTTACATGAGGATCTACGCATCAGAATTCATTGAGCTGTGCACTCAGATTTGTGTACTTTATTGTATAAAATAAACAAAAAAATAAAGTGGTGGAGTTGTAATTCAAATTCCAGAGTCAGATCAGAGCCCATGTTCTATCTAAAACAGTAGTGTACTATAGTTTATAATCTAAGCCATCACCAATTACTGTCAATTCTGTTTTTTAAATATTTCTTAAATCTATACACTTAGTTCCATCCCACATCACTCATCTAGTTCAAACTCCTGTCCAGAATTCCCGTGGACTATTGTGCAAACTGTCTTACTGCTTTTAGCCTCTACTGTGGCTTTCTTTTTATTTATTCATATCTACTTTCAGAAGAATCTTTTAAAACTACTTTAGTAAATGTATAATTTTTATCATTAAAATAGTCAATGGCCTCCTAACTCTTAAGTTCAGGCTTTTCCCTGTATCATTTGGAAAGCTCCATCCTCAATCTTGTCTTATTTAGATGTGTTTTTCAATTACATGGAGAAAAATACAGTTGGTATGAAGATCACATAGATGGCTTGAATAAAAAAGTCAGTTTGTATATTAAATAATAGAATCAGGATTTAATAGATGTTCAGGAGCTTCTCTGACCCCATTCTGCCTTCTGCTCTGGTCAAGTCTCCCCTGAAGTAGACAGGGGTTCAGTCTAATTGTCACTGTATAGCCTCTAGCAAGTATATCTATTTCTGTAATCCTCTATTTTAGGATGGTGATTATAATTCCATCCTTATAAAGATTTAATAAAATAAGACATGCAAAGCACTTAATACATATATTGGTTCTTATTGTTATATATTGGTTCTTATTGTTGGGTTAATATATTTGGCTTTGGTTATTGAAATAGCAACTGCAACATATTTAGAAAAGAGTGGCTAGGTAATTGAAATGACAACACTATGTCTTACAATAAATGTTGCAATGAATAAGGTACAGAAGTTTAATTTGAAAACAAGGAAAATGAAGCATGATGGTATGTAATAGCTGTTTCCAAATATTTGTGGGGGTGTAGAAGATGAATCTGATTTATTCTGTTGATTCTAGGGAGCATAATCTAATAAGCATAGGTTAAAGAGTTGAGTTATATTTTCACTCAATATAAAGAATTCTGTAACAGAGGTGCCTTAAAATGGCCTGCCCAATATGGCAGGCATTCCAGTGGAGGCCATGGTGCTCAAATGGTATTTAGTGATTTGACTAAAGATTCAGACCTCTTAACCATTAGCAAGAACTGCCACCAGTTAATCTCCATGGTGCCAAGGATCTCTAATGTTCTGTGAGTCAACTCAGTTTTTAGAATATATAATTTTCCAGTATATTCCTACTAGGCCATTTATAGATCATAGTTTCTGTGGTAACCAACCTGTGTAATAAGTTATAGTCCTAAAATAATCAAATACTATGTATTATTTCTCTTTAAGTTGCTTGCCATCTTTCATATTTCCCCAGATTGTTAAATCTGGCCTTTAGGAATCAACATCCTGTAAACCCCATGATACAATCTAATGTTGTCTGCAACATGGGGTTTGTTGCAAACAGCTGCTTATTGAAGAATGGGGGGTAGCAAATTGTGCTTCTGGTGACCAGCATAAAATGAACCTGAGTGTACTGAGCTCTTAGGAAACACAACTAAAACAGTTTGCTATGAGAGTACATCTACTTGGCATTTTCACCTGACCTCAGATTAGTAGTAATACACATTTGGCAATATTAGATTTGCCTTGGAGTTATAAAGAATTGATTTACTCATAAAATCTAGAATATATTCTATGTGACCTTTCATGCTTAATATTTCTGTTGAGGGAAAATTCTTCAAAAAAAACCACATGTGAACTGTGAAATAATCAAGGTTTATCTTTGCTACTACTTCTGTCCCCATCAGTTTTACTCCCTTTTACAGTCTTGAGTTTCTGAGACTTCTAAGGGTTGTTTTGCCTCATCTTCTTCTCCAAAGCCTTATCTTGTGGCTTCTTCCTTATGTTCTATTTCTCCATGATCATCTTCATCTTTCCTAAGGAAACAGCTATTTATGTTTTATTAACTCAATTATATCAATCTATGCCTTATCTCTGGTGACTTACGCATTAACAGTAGTCTTTGGAACAGAAGCATTTATTCAGCCCTACTGATGGGGGCCAGACTGTTAAAGGTGAAATTTAGAGAAGACAGGAGACCCATGTTCACATTAAAATAGACTACACATGTTCTTCCCATGTATAGCTTCCCCTTTTTTTCTTCTTCCTTCCTGAAATATTTTTAGTCTGTTTGCTGTGTATCCAGGCACAGCTGTACATACTGGGAATATGCTGAGATGCAAAGAGAGAAACATCAGTGTGTTGTGGTAGAGAATAACAGGAATGTGGAATGAGGGAACAATTTGGACATGGTGTTCAAGAAAAGTCTCTTTCAAGAGATATAACAGTGAAACTGAAGGAAGTAAAGGAGCTAGCCCTTCAAGAAATGAAGAGAAGAGTATGCTAGGTAGAGTGAACAGCACGTGTAAAGGTTCTGAGGCAGTAAAAAGCTTGGCACGTTGCAAGATTTGGAAGGAGGCCAGCATGGTTGGAGCTTGGTTAGTGCAAAGTTGGATGAGACGAGTTTGGAGAGCTTTTAGGAGCCACATCATTTAACAGGGCAGTAGGAAGTCTTTGAGGGAGATTCAAAGTAGAATAACAGTTCTATTTATAGTTCAAAAAAGATTTTCTGATTGTTGTATGATAAATAAATTGGATGGGGCAAGAAGGGAAATGATATACTTACAAGTCTAGGAGAGACAATGGATTACCATGGGACAGAAAAAAAAATGGAGAGAAGTGGACAGATTGAAATACCCTTTTGGAGGTAGATACAGACATGTTGGTTGGATTGGAAAGAGAGAGAGGAAATAAGGATGATGATGGTTTGATCAATGAATGGATGGTTGCAGTATGTAATGAGATGGTGAAGGTCCCCTGTTCTACAGAGAGGAAGATAAAGCTTACATAGGTTAAGTAATTTCCCTAAGGTCACCTCCTCTTCTACTCTGCTTTTTAAAATTTAAGCAAACACCTAGACTATGAAATTATTTGTGTAAGAAATATATTCTTATTCTATATTGTGTCCCAAAGACCCAGTACTTATATCACTTAAATCAAGGGCTGGCATTTATATTTATCCACTCATTTATCCAACAGATAATGAGTTCTTTAGTTGTCATTGGGTACAGAGTAGTGACACAGGGAAATGGCCCCTGTCTTGCTAATGGTGGGAAAGGTAGGCTATTAAGCAGAATAGCTCAGTGTGATTGTTGCAGGGGAGAAGCATTGGGCATGCAAGTGCCAGGAAAGTCTTGGTAAAAGTCATGTCTTGCCTCAGGTGATTGTTGAGGGCTGAGTAGAAGTTAGGAAAAAATATCAGGAAGTAGTATTCTAGGCAGAAGTGAGAGTTCATGTTTAGAACTGGGAATCCAAAGAGCTGACAGAACCTGAATTTGAGTCATGTGGTTGAAAAATTAAGTTTACATACAGTGGGGGAAGGTAAGGCTGCATAAGTAAGCAGAGCATGCTGCCTCAGGTTATATTAAGAAACTTGGTTGTTTTCATATTAAGAAACTTTTTTAGTGTGTTTCTTTTTTGCATATCTTTTATATTAGAAGGATGTTAAAATAAATTTAAAACAAATAGTGTAACTCTCTAGAGATATGTCTTTCTATTTAAAAGGAGTGTATTTACTGATACATCCTTATTAACTTAGCTAGAATTACAGTAAATACTAACATTTCAAAATGTCTTTATATAGACATAATGCACATTAAAAAAAGGAATATAAAATTATGTCACTTATAATTATACTTGTGTAATTATAATAGCATTTTTAAGATCTAGAAGATAACAGAATAGTTTAAATTTCAATTTATTATGAATATATCATCTTTGTTCTTTTTATTGGTGTATATGTGCAAAAATACACATTAAAAAATATATAATACTTTAATATACTTTCAAACCTCCTAATTCATTATTCCTGTTCTTAAAATTTAATCCTAGAAGGGTCTTGTAGATCAAATCTAACTTCCCTCTTAAGTATGTTATTTCTCTCTACACCAGTGTCAAGTTTCTCTTTCAACACTGTCTTTTTAAATGTTTTGTTATTTAAAGTTCTTTTAAAAATACTGAACTCATCTCTTCCTTTGAAAAATATGCTTTTTTGGTTCCAGCTCTGTCTTCTGTGGTTTCAATATTTCATATGTTATCAAAACTTACTGATGAAGATTTATGCCAGAGCGTTAACCCAGGAAAGGATTTACTTCAGAGCATGATGAAATAGTTATTTAAAGCTGGTTTTCCTTCTATGTTTTATACGCATTCAGATGTGTTCAGACTGGATTGAAAGTCTCATTTGGTCTTTTTTCCAACCACTGATTGCACTTTACATTTTGATTCACTCATTCATTATGTTTGCTGCATGTTTTCTATTTCTCTCCACTAGAATGGAAGTGACGGGTGCTTAGAATAGTATCCTATCCATAGTAGGCTCACAGTGAATATTTGTTAAATGAGTAAAAATGATTTAAAGTCTTAAAATAATCTTTAGAAGCTCTCTGTAAAATGTATTGGCTATTGTCACTGAGAGGCTAAATTATGTTAAAGATCACATGGCTAGTTAGTAGAAAAGCCATTACTAGAATTTGATTATTCTGATTACTACTGCTAGGATGAATTCATTACTCCAGGATGTAATATCAGAAAAATTCTAACATATACTTAATGTTTTAAGTAAAAATCTTAAATTGAAGTATAACAAACAGAAATGTATACACATAAAAATAGGCTCAATGAACTTTTCCAAGGTGGTTGCCTATGTAACCACCACACAGATCAAGATAAAGAACATTACCTCCCTTGTGCTCCCTTCCTGTTATTACCTCACCTAGATGATTTTTATCCCCATAGTTTAGTTTTCCCTGCTTTTAAAAGTGTATATAAGTTGAATGATATAGTATATACTCTTTTGTGCCTGACTTTCTTCACTCACCACATGTAGATGGGATTCATCCCCACTATGTGTAGAAATTCAGTTTATTGCCATGAAGTCATTCTTTGTAAGATTATTCCAGAATTTATATTTTGATTCTATTAATAGACATTTTATGTTGTTTCCAGTTTTTTTTTGGCTGCTACATATTATGTTTACATTTTCCTGTACGTGTATGAATTTCTTGGTTATTGACCTAGGAATGGAATTGCTGGGATATAGGGTATGTGTGTATTCAGATCTAGGACATATAGCTAAGGATTTTTCTAAAGTGGTTGTATTATATATTATATATTAGAATATAGTGAATATAGGGCTGTGTTTTAATGAAGTAGAAATCACATTTATTGAAAGCATGCAGTTTTAAATGTTAGGAAACAGGAATAGTATATAATTAATTTTGTTTTATAAAACAAATAGAATAATGTCACTTATACTTTCTTTTTTGTCCCAACACTTCCATTTGGTATGGAATAAAATTGAGTAGATAAATATTTTGCAGGAGTCATCTTAAAATACAGAGACCTGTAACATAATTAAAAAATAACTGAATGTTAAGGGAACATATTAAATTACTATGAATATATCTGATGCTAATAGCAGAGATTTTTCTTGCTCTTTTTATACAGAAAAATGACTCTTGGACTTGCAATCAAGAAAAGAAAAGCTTGCAGATTTTGGCTCAGTTGACATCCAAAGTTTTTCTTTCTTTTCTGTTATCACTTTGGGGTGTATATGCTTGTCTCACCATGTATTTTAAAACATAAGCATCCTTATTTAATATAGTTTTTGAATGTTATTTCAGCCTCAGTTACATTAAATATAGTGTTTGGAAAGTATTTCTATGCATTACAGAGACTACTTACTCAATTTTTACCAAATTCCTTTACTATGCAAGAATAGGTCCAGAAGAAAAAGTTGAGTTGAAGTTTCTCAATGAGATGATATAACATATGAATGAAAAACACATTATAAAAAATACATATCCAATATATATGATTTTAAGATCATATTTATTAAGTATATATGGTGCACCATTCTCATTTATTTGGTCTGTCTCATCAGGGCTAGTTTCTTTTGGGCACTGTTCAGTTGTACTGAATAGCTTTGCTGCCTGAGGTATAATTTAGTTACTGCTCTTTATTTCTGGTTCTTTTAATCAGTATTTCTGGAACTTTGGGTAAACCCTTTACTTCATTGGGTTTTAGTTTCTGTAAATGAGGGTGTGGGATTAAGCTGGTTCCTTCTAATTTCTGAGTATATGTTCTATATATTAATGCAGGGTCTTAGATGTATGTTTAATAAAGTGTTGCTTAGGTAGGCTTCTGGTTTTCTTTCTTCTTCCTTGCAAGTGGAAGGAAATACTTAAGTGAGAGAATAACTATCCTTCCCCTTCCAGAACTTCCTAACTGGTGCTAAATGAACCAGGGAAGAGAGAGAGAACTGCTGAATCAGGCATTTTGACTTGGTGTTTTAAGCATTACAATTTCTGATAAATGTTGTCCCAGGAGACTTCTGTAAAATGATACATTCTGACATCCAGTGACCTTTTAAACTAATATTTCTATTATATAATTCAGTTGCTTCTGTTTCCTGGAGGTAATAACATTAGTTTCTACTGCGGTAGATAATGATTTTGTTAGCAATTTCCTTTGTGGTAAGTGTTTTTACAGTAATTTACTTTGAAGAAGAATCATTTGTACAAATAAACTCTGGAGGAACTCACCTGTAGTATACTGCGAAAAAGAAAAACAGTATTCAGTGACTACTGAAACGATAGTCTTGAGACTTAGGGTAAACGGTCACATTGATGGAATTTATTTTGGGGAATGTTTTTTCCCAACTGTAAGTCTATTTTAAACAGATAAAATAATGGCAAAGGGACAAGCCTGTGGAATCAGACCTATTGCAACTATATTGGCGATTATATTTGCCTTATAATCCAAATAAGTGGATTATAATTAGTAGATTAAAATAGTGGATTATAATAATGTCATTATATAATGAGTAAGCAATATCACAAACTTGGGTTTCTTTATCTGCAAAACATGAGTAATAATACTTCACAAGAAATACTTATTAGGTATTAAGTGAAATGATAACCAAAAGCATTACTACAGTACCTGGCATACAATGATGCTCAATAAATACCAGCAAATTTTCTTTCTTTACATGGGTGCTCTAAGATCCTAACTGACTTCTAAGCCATCAAAGACAGTCTAAATTATGTTGTGTATTTATTATATTCTGATTGTTTGACCAATGTTACATTCATTAACTCTTTTCACTAAAGTAATTAATTACTCAGAACACCTAGTCCCTGTTTATGCCTGATAACAGTTTACTGTGGCTAGTGACAAGGATGGGGAGGATGGTTGAACTTAATTTTATATTTTTATCTAAAATATTTATAGTCATAGCAAAACAAGAGTGTGCTAAGAAGAAAAAAAACAGTGTTTGTCTCCCTTCCAAGTTTGCTTCCATTCTTTAATCATGCATAACTTCCACACATATTTCCTGCATGATCTCTCTTCTTCTAAACTGATCTCATTGTTGCCCACAGGCCATCGTCTCTGCCTCTGTACATTTGATTGCATAACCATCTCTTTTCTACCATAACTGAGGTGTTGCTTCCTCCATAAAGTGCTTTTACTATGCTTCTGCTCTTGCCTTTTCCTTATTTCCCCTTGTTCTCTCTCACCTACTTGCCAGTTAGCACATCTGCCTTGAATTATAATATATCCTTTTATGTGTGTCTTAACTCTCCAGCTGGATCATATGCAGAGGCAATCTTCTTTATGTCTTCGAGTCTCTGGTGAACCTATAGAGTCGTTCGCATGGCAGACCCTTAGTGAACACTTGATGTTACTGCTTCTCCTCCTGCTGATGTTGTTAACAAAGAATGAAAATCTGCCCCTAGATGTATGGTAGGTATTTGGTTTTGCCACCTCTCTGAATACTTTGGTAACTAAGATACTCAAGGTTTGACTTCAAATTGGAGGTCAGACTTGGTTCTTTCTGCATGTTGATTCATTTCCATCCATCTGTTTGTCCATCTGTCCATCCGTCTATCCGCCATCCAAATAATATCTTTAACACCTTAATTTAGACAGTGCAAAGCATGTGCTAGGAACCATGGGGAATAGAAAAAAAATCAATTAATAGGGGATGGTTTCACTTACTGATGTTATTGGCTATTCCTGAATAATTGGATTATGTCTTCAACTAACTTCAAAAGATAGGAAAATCAATGTTTGTTTATGTTTTTAAGTTAAAACTAACTAACGATATATACTTTTTATGATAGCTGCTTTAAAAAATGATGTTTTCACTTAACTGACAACTGCTGATCCTTGCTGCATTAGTTCCCATTTTAATCCTAATATAAAAATCTTACTGAACCAAGGAAGTGCTGCAGAATTTCTGAAGGCTGAATATTCAAACTTAAATAATAACAACGTAGGCTTGCTTTTAAATAACTGATTAAAATTTAAAGATGGAATTGAAACAAGATTGGAACAACTAAGTTTAAATACATATCATGCTTACTATTAATCTGTTTTTGACACCATTCTCATTTATTTAGTATTGTATCCACTATAAATGGTATAAAAACCATGAAAAAATCTACTTTCAAGAAAGACAAGTTGATTAATAAATAATGCAAATATGAATATGCTTTATATACATTAGTTAATAAACTAGATACATTGCTTTATATACATTAGTTATATTCTTTATATACATTGCTTTATAAACAGTTTTATGGAAGTCTCTGATAAAAACAAAGTCTGCTTGATTTTTTCAGCAACAAAGTGAAGAAATAACTTTCCTTGAAGTAGAGCAAGAAATTATATAACAGGCAGCACCAAATATGAATGTGTGGATATAAAAAAAAAAACTAAGTAGGAACTGTAGAATTGAAAATGTTCTCACCAAAAGTAAAACACCTCTATAGGTAGGATAAAATCTAGAAAATTGACTGTTAGAATTTTTGAGCTGGAAGATATTGAGAAATCCATAACAAAATCAAAGAGATAAAAAATAGAAAAGTATAAAAATATTGTTGACACTAAAGGATAGGTTGAGAACTTCCATAATAAATAAAAGTATCTAAAACATTTTAAACACATACCATCTTCATTTCTTTATATCGCATTCACTTTAGTAATAGCTTAAAATGAAATTATACAAGTGTACATGAAAATATCCTTGACATAAAAATTAAAACAAGATAAGGATATATTGAGTTAAAAAGTACAAGTATCTCTTTACTCTTTTTAGCCATTCACAGTTCCTACCTTATAGGTAACTATTATCTATTTGGTGTGTATCATTACAGACCTTTACTCCTGTGTATTTATGTGAATGTATATACACACTTAAAAATATATAATTTTTAAATTTTTTAATGAGAGATCAAATTGCTTGTTATTACATATCTTTTTTTAAAATTTACAATTTAAAATGTTTCTTTGTAATTATGTTTGTCTCTCAACTAAATGATTAGAGATGGAAATAAAGTGGTGTGCAAAATTTTTATTTTTAATAGGTACTGGCAATGTTGCCCTCCAATAAAGTTGTGCCATTTCACATTCCTACAAATATTTTAGGTGAATGAGTTTCCCTATACTCTAACACTGGATACTATAAAGCTATTAAATTTGTAATTTCATGAAAAGAATATCTTGATTTTATTTGTATTTCTTAATTTGTTAGTGACACTGGACATCTTTTCATGTTCTTATGCTATTTCTTCTGTTAATTGAATGTTGATAACATCCACCTGTTTCTATTTTGAGTTGTTCTATGAAATAAATATTAATCTTTCATCTGTTACATGTGCTGTAATTGTTTTTTCCCAGTACTGTACTACAGAAGTTTCTCCTTGTACATTTGCCATTTAGCTTTGTCTTGTTTCTACTCTATCAACATTTTATCTCTTTGTGTTGTCCAGAAGAGTTTTCAGAATTCTCCAGGCTTATAATATAGGTACTTAATATTCATCCTCCTAATAGTTCTTACATAAAGATGTATCGTTTAATCAAATCCAGCTTTAAATATCTAAGTTATCTTTTAAAAAAGAAGGTGAGGGAGGCTAAAATACAGCTCTAGTTTGTACCTTCTCTTTAAGAAGGTCATTACTATCTCCCCTGTTCCTTGTGCCAGTGTTAAAACTTAGATTTCAGAAGAGCATTAGTAAGTGTGGATCTCTGCTAAACTCATGGGACTTGGCCGGTAACCTATTCTGGCACAGGGTCAAAGGTCGCTGCAAGCTGCTTGTTAGAGCTTTCTATGGGATGGTTAATAACACAAGAGTGATGTGACTGGAGAAAGAATACATGTCTGTCAAAATTTTGGTTTCTGCTGTTACCTGACCAATCTGACCAGAAATCAACATACCTTTCCCATTCTGTTTTTCTATGTACTGAGACATGATAGAAAAAGTGAGGAATGGAATAAATAAAAGTGAAAGATAAAAAAAAGATGTATTTAGTAGTCTAGTTTTCTCAGACACTGGGCAATCAATGCCATATATCTCCAGGGAGCTCAATTCCGAAGAACTCTTATGCCTCAGGACCAAGTAAAAAAACAGTGAGAACCTGTAACATAGATGGGCACTGTCTTTCTTTAGTTATCCATGATGCATATAACACTGTGTTATATGAATTAATTTTTATTCCTAACCTTTATGAAATGGGATTTTAATTCATATATATATATATAGTCAGGTTCTGCTTTATGAGCTAGACTAAAAGTCTTTTCCTTTGATAGGTTAAGTGCTTTCAAGATTATTGAAAAGACTGCTGTGTTGGTCTTAATTCTATCATGTTATTTTATTTTGTTTTATAATTATTATGCATGTTATGGTATATTTGCTGGGTTTCTTTTTCTGTATGCATGTGAGTGTTTTTTTCTGTTATTTGAATTTCTTTTCTAGCAAGGTTTTATTTTTGTTTGAGTGGTCACATTTGTACTTATGTCTTTATTAATGACTTTATTCCCCATTAAAAATGTAATCTTTTTATGTTTGTTTTGTCAATTTTTAATGGCATATCTAATTTTTGCCTTTACAACAAGCTTATTCCACTTTATTCTTTCCTTCTCCCTTCTTATCCCATTGTTTTATCAGCATTACTTCTACTTTGTGAGAACATTCAATACATAATATATTATGTATGTCATTATTTTTCCATGCTTACCCTGCCTTTGTGTCTTTTTTATTTTTTATTATTTTGGTATCATTAATATACAATTACATGAGCAACGTTATGGTTACTAGACTCCCCCCATTATCAGTTCCTCACCACATACCCCGTTACAGTCACTGTCCATCAGCATAGTAAGATGCTATAGAATCACTACTTCTCTTCTCTTTGTTACACTGCCTTCCCCCTGCCCTTCCCTCCCAGCTACATTATGTGTGCTAATCATAATGCCCCTTTATCCCCTTATTCCTCCCTTTCTGCTCATCCTCCCCAGTCGCTTTCCCTTTAGGTAACTGTTAGTTCATTCTTGGATTCTGTGAGTCTGCTGCTGTTTTGTTCCTTCAGTTTTTTCTTTGTTCTTATACTCCACAGATGAGTGAAATCATTTGATACTTGTCTTTCTCCACCTGGCTTATTTCACTGAGCATAATACCCTCTAGCTCCATGCATGTTGTTGCAAATGGTAGGATTTGTTTTCTTCTTATGGCTGAATAATATTCCATTGTGTATATATACCACATCTTTATCCATTCATCTACTGATGGACACTTAGGTTGCTTCCATTTCTTGGCTATTGTAAATAGTGCTGTGATAAACATAGGAGTGCATGTCTTTTTCAGACTGGGCTCCTGCATTCTTACAGTAAATCCCTAGGAATGAAATTTCCTGGGTCAAATGGTATTTCTATTTTTAGTTTTTTGAGGAACCTCCATACTGCTTTGCCTTTGTGTCTTATATCTACAAATATATAAATGCATGCTATTAGTTTCTTGCTTAACTTTTCCAATCATTGTTTAGTTGGATTAAATTTGTCATCTAATGTATTCTTCAAGGACTCATGGACACAGAATTCTTTGACCTATTACATGTTTAAAACTGCTTTTCTATAGCTTTTGTACTCAGAGGCATTTTGGCTGGATATAAATCATTAGATTTCATTTATTTACTGGTGTTTTATGAAATTGCTGCTCCACTGGTGTCTTCCTTTGTATCTTGTTTTTGATAAATTTGTTGCCAGTCTAATTCTTTTTTTCTTTTTTCCCTGGAGACCATTAGAATTTTTCCTTTATCTTTAATGTCTACTAGTTTTACTAGGATTTATCTCTTAAGTTGATTATTTCAGGTCTTTTTTTGGTGTTAAGTGGGCCCTTTCAGTGTATAGATTCAGGTCTTTCATTTTTTAATACTTTATTGAGTTTTAGTTTCAAATGTTAGTGCTGTTCCATTTAAAAAAAATCTTCCTTAGAAATTCCATTTATATGTAAATCGGATTTTTTGTTTTTTGGTCTGTCTGCCATTTCAACCATTTCCTTCTGACCTTTTTACTATACTCTCTGTTTCATTTTATTCACTTGGTTGTTTTTCTATTATTTTTCCAATATCTCTTATTGTATTTTCATTCAAACCTATTTTTCCTTTAGCATTTTGTAAGTTAATTTTCATTTGTGATATGATATTGTATTTTCAGGCTTTTTCCCCACAGTTCAATCAAATCTTATTTTTTCCCTTTTTTTGTGGTTTTACGTTCCTCATAGTTTTTGATTTCTGTTTCATCTACATAAATGCTGGCTTATGACCATTTAAGCTTTGAATGTTAGGTTCTAGTTTCCTTCTGTTTTGGCAATTTGTGGAGCAGGTGGAATTTTCATCAGCTGAGTTGTTAGGGTTCTTATTTTACATTTTCTTTATAAGGTAACTTTTTTGTTTGTTTTTTTTCTAGCGGGTTGGGATAGTTATGACATTCGTAGTTCAAGAGCACCCTCTTCTGTCATCGAAGGCAAAGTATTGTTTCTTTACTGGAAGACATGGCTTTTGAATAGTCATGTTCTTTGATATTTAAATTTTCTTGTGTCTATGGGATTCTTAATGTTTCCCCTGGCTTTTCTGTCTCTCTTATGCATAGTTTCCAAAGGATACTTTCATTTGCTTTCACTCTATTTTCCCTCAAAGATGAGACCTTCCCAAGGTTGTCTTGTCATGTCTTAGGTACCTTTTCCCATCCCTGTTCCAGTGTTGTTATCTAACTGTTGGTTTTTCAATATTTTTACATATCAGACTTACTTTAAGCCTGCCATTAGCTCCCTCTTCTTTCTTTTGGTATAATTTCTCCTGAACTGCTCATGGTCTCTGTGAAGCCTGGTGGCAGAAATGTCAGTGAGAGCTTGCTGGGATTTAATCTTTATTTTTTGTACTTAGAAGTAATTTGAAGTTAAGCAGTTTCTGTCTTCTAGTTATGCTGAGGTCATGAGTCTGTACAGTTTTATTTTTTCTTCTTGTTTTTTTTTTTGTTTCCAGGTATGTTGGGACTTTGAGATTTATACTATTGTCACTGCTTTAGCTACTCAGAATCTTCTCTATCCATTGAGATTACTCAACATCCTGTAGCAACTTAAAGGTTTCCTAGTTTTGCTTACCAAGAGATTCAAATCTTGAATATACATGAAAGCATTCTAAATGATGAGAAGTTATTTCAAATAATTAAATTTATACATTACAGTCTTCATCAGACATAGTCTGAGAAGGGTAGAAAAAAAAAAGTTGATTCTGAGGTTTTACCAAGATCTTATTAATGTAAATATCACTTTTTTTGGTTCCTTTTTTATTAATGTTCACAGTCCCTAACATGTTTTGTGAGGCTGAATAACAAAACAATGATCTTCTTTTTAAATGTCATGCTTGACTACTGAATCTTTTTGCTAAGTTATTTGAAACAACTATGTATGTTTAGTAAGTCCAAGGGCATGTTGAAGTTTCATGTGGAATGGTTATGTGGGAATTTGCTGAAGCAATTACTCTGCTGTTTAATGACAAGTAATTATACACCTCACTTACCAAGCTATACATTTCTCTCTTGCCCTTCAGCATTATGAACATCCCACTCATTGACATAAGCATTGATTCTGCACAGTATCCAGCTGTTACCTACTCTATGATGTAACACACCTCTAATTTATATAACTAAATCTAAGCCTTGCTACACCAGGGCTTATAAAATCTAAAGCCTTACTTTTTCTAATGACCATTTTTTTGTATTCTTCAAACTGTGTAATGCTTTTAGAATCTGTGGCCTCTGTAATAATTTTTGTACCAATAAGGAGCAAGAAGGGACAGTACCTTGCCAACTGGGGAAAACTGAGTCATCACATAAATGCATTTCTAGTTATCATTCTGTGGGCTTCTATTAATTTCTAGCTGCCATAGATTTCATAGTAACATGTCATAATTGTGGTAATATTGTTTAAATAATTTTTCCTGAATTATATCAATTTTTGGAGCATCTTTAATATTCCTATGTAACCTGCAGCTGAGTTGAAAAGAACTCTGGCTGTATTAACAATTTTCAAAATAACTTTTAAGAGCTTAGAGAAGAGTACTCTGACAGAGCTGCTCCAATGATGCTCTTTTCAAAAATCATGCAAGTTCCCTGAGTAAGACTAAATCATTGTACTTTCATTAGTTCTATTATGACTGAGAGGTCACAAAGTGGCTACTGCAGTTCTTTTATATTCTGCAGTTTAGCAAAGAAATGATGGAAAAATATGAGCAGTTCCTGTGCTTCATAATGCTTTACTCCCATATTTATTTCCTTATATTACATGTAACTATAAATTTCCTCCTCCTCCCCAAACAGGTGATCATGTATGTAGTTTGACCTCCCCATTTCCACACTGAAATCAGGAGCTTTTTCATATGTAGACATCTGGCGAGTTCAAAATTTCCCATATTATATGCTCCATGCTTTTTTGCTTCCTTTCTGACCTGAAGCAATTTGTGGCTCTATCTACTTCTGCATTTATCTTAGGTAATCAGAGGTTTTGATGATAGCATTTAAGTTATCAAGATCCCGTAAGATTACTTTCTGCCTTCTAACTTCTGAAAATAGTTAAAAATATTTTCCTCTTTTATTCAGAAACAGTGCCTTGGTGAGCTAAATTTTCCCATATTTATTTAGCTTTCATTAAGTTATATATTATATATTTGCTTTGCACCAGATGTCATAAAGGATTTGGTTCAGTCTTCTGGGGCCTCATGAGGTAGGTGAATAAATGAATGGTTGATTACAATACTTTGCAGGAACAGTTGTGATAAGTAAGTGCAGCAAGGGAGTAGAGAACATGTTACTGAAGTCATAGAAATTATTTCTTAATCCTGACACATCTGTGTAAGGTGCATCATGAATTATATCTAAGCTGAATGAAAACTCAGATAAAGCAAATTAAATGAGCCATTCCATTTAGATAATACTCCCTTTAATATAAATTTTAAGATTAATATCTTAGTTACTTAGTATTGATAACTCACATTTCTGTATATTAGTTATATTTTCTGACTTGAATTTAGGAGATGTCTATTTCTTTAAAACCAAAATATACAAAGTATTAAGACAAAATCTACAAGTCCAAAGGTATAAATTATTCTGTATCTTGTGGTACAGATGCCCATTTGCCCTATAAATAGCTACAACAGGCTGTCATTTATATCATTATTATTGAAATTAAAGTGTTTGGGTGACGTCTCTAATTTTAGCTGAGTAATGAAATCACACTCTATATCTGTGTATAACTTTGGGCTATTGAAGAAGCAAAGGTTTGTAGGCAATTCTTATTCAAAACCCAGCATTAGGATTTCCTAATTCCTAATCTACTATGTGAGATAATTTTTGCTAGATGCTTCTGTGTTCTGTTTCTGTGTAAGTCATACATTATATATCTTCATACATTTTATGAATGTTCACATTTTTCATTTTCTAATATTTAATTAAATTGATTTTCGTAGCTGAATTGAATATTCTGTTTCTCTGTTCCCACTGAAACTATATTTAGTAGTCTTTGTTGTTCATATGTAAATATCTAAAATCCATATTTTCAAATTTGAGATGGTAAAATGAAGTTACTAATTATAGAAAGTAAAAAATGCATCTAAGAATTTTTAAGTAAATAAGATTGATCGTGAGCAGTTTAATGTGATATTATTTATTTTTACTGTTATCCAAATAGCAATTGCATTGGCAGAAAAGAGATTTTAAAGAGAAAAGTGCCACAAAGCACAAAATAAATTAATAGAAAGAAAAGCTGAAGTAATACAAAGTGTATGACTCTTCTTAGAGTCTTAAGTTA